>VZSF01000355.1:63264-173262 GCA_013398295.1 Chionis minor
GGCCGAGTCGCCCCCGCCGCGGCGACCCCGGCGTCTTCTCGGCCGGCTCCGCCGCCTGCCTCGGGGCGCTCCCCCCGCGCGGGCCGGGCGGCGGGAGGAGGAGCGGGGAGAAACACGGGGGCCTCCTCTTCCTCCTCCGCGTGCGGCGGCGGAGGGCGCAGCATCCCCGGCACCGGGAGGCCGGGAACAAAGGCTCGGCGCCAGCCCCGGCGGCTCCACCTGCCCCCAGCGGAGATGGCGTCCCTTGGCTTAGGGGGGCTCAACGTCTCCGCCCGCAGGAAGAGCGTCCCGTCTCGCAACGCTGCGGTGGAAAGGCGGAACTTGATCACGGTCTGCAGGTGAGCCGCCGGGCCCTGCCTGAGGGGGCCGTTCCGCCCCTTTCCCGCGCAGGTGACTGGCGGCTCCCTGCCTGTGGCGGCCGCTCGGGGGCGGGAGCGCGGGCGGCAGCCCCGTCAGGAGGGGGAATGCCGGCCGCCGCGGGGGCACGCAGCGGCGGGAGAGGGCAGCCTCCTCCATCCTGACTCAGCTCCTTCGGGAGCGTTTGCGTGAGGGCTGTTCCCGCGGCGGCCGAGGGGCAGGGGCACACCTGGCATCGGGACCGCAAATGGTCCGCGGTGGTGGTGGGTGCGGAGGTTCGGTTTTGGCACCTTAATGGCGTTGCCGGGCGAGAGGCGTGTGCCGGAGAGAGGCAGGGCAGCCCCGACTCTGAGCGCTGTTGGACAGAGGTTTCTCGTCTTGGTGCCAGCAGAACCGGCGTCGCGCCGGTTTCTGCTGCGTTGCCGCGGTACGGCTGCTTTTAACATCTGGGCTTGACGCATCTCGGCCCTGAAGTGGCACCGAAAACTGTCCCTCGAAGCCGCGGCGAAGCGGCTCTGCCGCCCGCTCTTGCGAACACGCTGGTGCCGCAAGAGCAGCCCCGAGGAGGCTGCGTTAAGGCGCTATTTTTATCTCCAAAATCTAGATCAGGAGATCCGCAGTACCGGCTAGACCTAGTGTATTCAGATATATTTATTTAATTTTATTTTTTTTAGCATCTTGGCGCTGAGCTGATACAATCTTAATGACTCTTCCTATGGCTTTACGTGAAAGCGTTTCCTTTCTTGTCATTGTTGAATCCGTGCAGCGTTTCCAAGCGTGCGGTACTGACCCATTCATTACATCATGGCAAACTTTTAAATACATGAATACGCTGGTAGCGATGGCTTTGTTAGTTTGCTTGTTTCAGTTGCTACATTTTGAAGTTATAAACTCATTTGAATTTTATCTGGAGAAGTTCTTCAACAGATTCATATGAGCTACGATAAAATTTTTATTTTCAGGGATTTTAATAATGTACCAGGACAATTACTAGATAATTTTGGTTTGGTTTATTTTGCTTTTATTGTACACTGTTAATGGGCTTTACAAAGTGTTACTGTATCATCCGGCTGCTGAAAGGAATTTGCTTCAATATTTCTTCAAGTCCTGGTATCGGAGTTTCAGAGTAACAGGCTTGGGAAAGCACCAGTTTTATCAAGTAATGACATAATTGTACAGGATATAAACAGTTCTTTGTAAAGGAGTATATTGTATTCTGCAAAGCTTGCTATTTTTTTTCTGCCTCATTTGAGAGAAACTCTTCTATACCCTGTGCTGTTACATTTTACTTTTTGGTTTATTTCACATCTTGCAGTTGAAATGGTGTTGTAACATATTTAAAGATGCTTTGAAATCTGAAGGAATTCAGTCAAACACATATGAAGTAAAGAGCAACTGCAGAAACTACTTGAAATTGGCATATTTTAATTATTTTCAGTAAAAAAATTTTTTTGCTATGTCTTCACAAAACCTGACGTTCTTAGTTTGTGAATACACATTAAAATTTGGAAAAGATGATGAGGAAAAAAGGATTTGTGTTATTGTGATGTGCATACATTTGTTTATGTTTTTATTCTTCTGCCAGTGTAAGAGTAAATGTTTAAAATATTTCTGTGCTTTACTGTAGTTATTACACATTTTCTATTTTTGAAAAATGCTGTTAGGAATAGACAAATTTATATCAAAACCAGTAAGATAATAGTCCTTTCCAAGCAAAATCCTATGAGAATGTGAAATATTTCGGGTAAAAATAGCTCCAATGAATTGATTCAATTAAATTTGGATGCTATGGCATGCTACCCAGTGAAGGTGAGAGATCACAAGAAAGGTATTCTTCTGAATTACCATCTGGTAACAGTCTTATAATTTAATGAACTATTTTGGTCAAAGCTTCAATTTAGCAGATTTTTACTTAGCAGTTAAACCAGGCTTTGGGTTTTTAGTCTTTTCTTATACTGATGATATCAGCTCCTCATGCAGATGTGGATAGTTTCTTACATTCACAGCTTTGGAAGGAGCAGTTTGTTTCCACTAAAATGTTGAGTGACACTGTAGCCATGGGAAGTAATGTAGTTATTTAAGTTCCATAAACCAATTGCATGTGAAAATACATGATTATGTTTGGGTAACTGCACAGCTGTGATTTAAATTGCAATATTTTTTAGGAATTTTTGTTTGAATAAGTAAGAGCTCTGTCTCTCTACCTACCTCTTTTCTCTAAAGTTTGATGCCTTCCATTTTCCAGTAAGTGGTGCTGGAATTTTGAGGTTGTTCTAGATTGTTCACCTTGTTTTAATCTAGTCCCACCTCAGATTCATAGATCGAAGATCCATAGAGCTACAAAACCACCAAAAAAGTAGAAACAAGCCTTGGAAGTGAGGGTCATAGCTTAAATACAGAATGTTAACACAAAATCAAACAACTGTCAGGAAATGTATTTTTCAAATAGTGATTTTGCTAATATGCATAAGAGCTGTTGCGGTGACATTGACCCATAGCTGAACTGTCTGGTTTCGTGTCCAAGTCATGTCCTCCAGCATAAGGGATATTAGTTTATAATCTTGGGCATTATTCTTATTAATAGTTTACGTTCTTTAAAATGGCGTTTTAATGACATTTCCCAAATTGCAAGCTAAATAAATTTGACAGAATCCTTCCATTAATTTGGAAACTGAGAGGAGCAGAATCTGACAATGAAAAGTGACAAATTCATATAGCAGTCAAATTTTTTACCCATTTGCTTTTTGATTACGGGCTCGTTGCTGTTTTAGAAATAAGCCTATAGACCTGGGATATATCCACAAAAGTTTTGGCTTTGGTTTGGAGTTATTCAAGCAACTTGTGAGACCTTCTTGTGCATCTTGCAAAACAGAGGAAGAACCTACCCCAAAAAGGATTGCTATAAATCTTTCTTATTCAGGAATGTTTCCCTCTTAGATAATTTAGAAGGTCTTTTTAAGGTTGCAGAATGCTACTGTTTCTGCATCTCTTTTTGACTCAAGCAAGACTAGATTCATGACAGAGAAGAATATGTAAGACTGAAAAACATCAGAGTTTAGAAATAGTAGTATTGGAATCTCTCCAATGGCAGTTACCATATGAAAAAAAAAAACCAAACCACCAAACCCACCAACCAGCCAATCAACCAAACAACCCTGTTGTTGCAGTGACACAATGGCAAATGATTGGATAAAAGACCTTTTTTTAAAGAATCTTGAAGCAACAGGTATGGGAGCTTTATTACCCCTCTGCTCCTACGGTCTACCAAAAAGTTCATCTTAGAAGATTTTAAACTTGTTTTCAAGCCTCTTTACTTTCTCACGCCCTTTTCTTAAAATTTCTCTCTTAATCTCTGAGGCGGAGGTAGACTGTTGCTCTAGGGTGCAGTGCTGCTGTAGCAGCCCAGTGGAGAGAAGATGAAGCTGGGAGCAACAAAGGGAAATAAGAAAGCTACTCTAATTCTTCTTGGACGTTTTTTCTTCATAGCTCTTGTGTACTTTAGACTTGACCTTTTCACTCTTGACTTTCAGTCCCCACGTGGTTCAACATAGCTATGCAAGAACATGGGCTTTCTTTTCTGGGGGACTATACACTGGAAGCAACATATGAAGCATCTTTCATGACTGAGTAAAATTGCTTACCCAATGCTTTCAGTGTAACTTTTTTCCAAGGGCACCACTTCCACATACCTGAAATCCTTCTTCCGGTCTGCATGGTAAGCATGGTGAAGTGTGAATATCGTGCAAAATGAGTTTGTGACTTTTAACTTACACTTAGAGATATGTTTGCCTCTCTGTAGTACTGGAGAAAAAAGAAAACCAAAAAAACCACAGGAGTATTTGCCTAAGAATTTTTTTAAATGTCCCCCAAAATATTTCCTGTAAATCAAATTTTGCCTAGTAGCACTTTTATCTTCCTGGTCTATGGAACTAAGGTGTACATACTCACACTCCCTGTCAGTTCTCCTAAAAGCCAGTTTCACCCAAACTTGACATATCCATAAAGTTTGTTTAGTTTTTTGGTGAAAGTATAGAGTAGAGAGATGGAAATTAATATTTCTATGGAGAGCATGGTGGCAGTAATATGAGCACTTAAAAAGACTACCATTAGTGATGATGAGCTGTTAGACTGTCTTTTCTCATCAGACCCTAGGTATTTAAAAATTGTTGTATCCTTGAAAACTAGGTATCTTTTGTTCCCTGCAATTGAATTGCAGAATGCTTTAAAATTAAAAAAACCGAAAACCTACTTATCTGTGATTTTTAGAAGTGTATGTGAATTACTCTTAGGGTTTTTTCTTTTATTAAAGAAAATTTCTGAATATGTATCCCATACAGTATTAACCTGTCAACTTTTAAGTAGGACACTGAATAGAGGAAAAATAGGCATAGATACATATTATACACTGCTTTTTTTGACGTTTATGGATGATCATGCCATGATTGTGTCTCAGAGTTTTATGATGATACTCCTGTATGTAATCCAGTACATGACACTGCTAACTCAGTCTCTTTTGTGTATGAACCAGTGAGTGAGTGGAACACCGCACCTTCTCTTTCTCAGATCTTCATGGTATGGGAGAAGTCTTCTTCTTACAGTTAATACTGACTTGGTCATGGTATTGCTATATGCATTTATGTTTTTTTAAATTAAGAAATTTTTTTGTGGATAATTTCACTGCGCTGGTATAGCTTTGAGGCCACACTCATTACTCATTAGAGCAGTCAATAACAATGAAAATACTGACTGGATAGAAATTTACGGGTGGGCATGCATGTCTCTCACTCAAAACTGTTTAAAAATGTGGAGGAGTTAAAAACTGAATCATAACTTGGCGCTGCAGAAGCAGCTTCCTCCCCCACCCTTCTCGTTCCTAATTCCTGTCCTGTCAAAACCACTACAACAATAGAAACCTGCAGGAAAAGTTGAGTTGGAAGTCTTTAATCGGAAGATTACTTAGTATAGCGTAATTGAGTTCAAACTCGTGAAATTTATGTGTCAATTTAGTTTGAGCTTAATTAGTTTCATTTAGTCGATGAACATCAGGAGGCTGTGCTGACTCCACTGAAGACACAGTCAAGTTACTTTTACAATACAGAGCATTTGAGAATAGTACTGCTGGTTTAAGGAGTCTCATTCCTGCCCATGCCTATATAGTATACTGCTCTGCAACTGTGACATAGAGCTGTTTGTGTTGAGATGCTGTGAAGCGGATTTATTATGAATGTATCCGTGTTTAAGAGTCACTCCACCCCTCCTTCTCTCAAGTACTAAAAATATAGATCAGTTCATAGTGAGTCCCATAAAGAGCAGAACTGGCACAACTGAGGGGACAGCGTGCTCAGGCGCAGGGCCTGGGATGAGCCGGCAGAGCGAGAACTTCTTGAGCTGATACTCTTGAAGTTTGAGTGTTGTGAAAACTGTCACTTCAGGCTGTAGTACAACAATACAAGGATTGTTGCAAAAAACCACAATAAATGCCTCAAAACAAATGTTACTTTCAAAGTTAAAGACACATGAAACTTCCCTTGAAACTGAAAACTGAAGAACAAGGAGAAGAAAGGAAAATAAAAATGGACTATGATTAAAATGGAGAAGGCAAGAGGAAAATCAATTTTTATCGTATTTCTTGAGGTTTAAAGTATCTTCTGAATAAGAATGAAATTGTCTAAGTGCAGGTGTAACTAAACACAGCTAACATTGGCTAATTGACTAGTTACATCCTGCCTGTTTTTTACAGCGGCTTGATTCAGCATTTCCAATTTCAAATGTTAGGTCATTTAAATTGATAGCTTTTCTGGCATAATAATGAAGTAATATGATGCTGAATAGGGATTACCCCCATTCACAGGGAAATCAGCCTGTCCAAGTTAATGCACAGAGTTAACAGTGCATAAAAATTCATTGTTTCATAATATGTTTGGATTATTCTTGCATTAGGATGAAATTACAGTGTTCTCATAATAGGATAAAGTTTATACTTCTAATTCTGGGGCACGGATTTTGGGAATAAAAGGAGCGTTGAGCAAAATGTCAAGCAAAAATGATGTTTGGGATTATAAAGAGAAACTGATGTTGGATGCTTTTGAGTGCTTGTTTTTCTACAGCTTTATTGAAATAATTTAGAGAAGAGGAAAATAATTAGAAAATAACTAGCTCCCTTCTACATAGAAAGGCTGGGGATTTTTGTTTTAAGGCTTTATGCCTAAGACCAACAATGATGATTGTATTTCTAGATTGTTTCTCCATGTGGTCTATGTTTGTGTTGCTCTGACTGAACTTGAAATCATCAAAGAACCAGAAAACCACCAATAGCTCTCCATGCAATTTATGATTGTCCTATGCTTTTGCTCTAGGTTTTCAGTCAAGACTCTGATTGACCGTTCCTGTTTTGAGACTATAGATGATACTTCCCCTGAATTTAATAATTTTGCAGCCATTCTGGAACAGATTCTAAGTCATCGACTGAAAGGTATGTTAATTAACTTCCTTACTGATGATGTTTTGGCCAAGAGATTTTGCTTACATGAAACCAATGTAGATCTGTAGAAACGCCTTGATGCTGAACTAAGCATTGGCTTTCTTTGTGTGTCTGTCCCTTTGCTGTTGCCTTCCTACTGTTTGCATTACTGTGGAAAAGTCAAGGAAACGTTTTTTGTGAAACACGTTTCCAGTGTTCTAGTTGGAGGCCGCCTTGGCTGGTAATTAAGCAAGTGGATGTTGCCATGGTGCTGAGTTCTGTCTGCTTTTCTGCTTTATGATAAAGCGGTGTGCTACGAGTCTGAGTCTGAAAGACAATTGTAGTGTTTTCTGCTTTAACAGAAGCTATAGAGAGCGTATCTGTGGTGCTGCGCCCTTTTCTTTCTCCCTTCCCTGCTTTCGTTGCCTTCTTTTCCAGATAACTCTGTTTAGGTCCTTTCATTCCATCCTCCATCACTCCACCCCCCTAGTGAAGCTGGTTTTTGCTACTGGAATGTAATGGATCTGGATTAAGTTGCTTTTGAGAAAGGTCAGTTGTTGATTTTCCTCTTGTATCAGAGTCAGATGTTGTTCTAATTCAAGAAAATGTCTGTTTGCATATTCTGATTGTTCTAGAGGAAGCTGCTTTCCTAAAAGAACAGACCGTACCTTAGCAGTAACAGTCACCAGAAAACGACTTCAGAAGCTTCTCATTTCTCAGTTCTGTGTACAGTTTCTGAAATTATTTCAGGATTATGAAGGACATCATAATCATCTAAATATAGATGTGTAATATGACAATCTACTCCTTTTCACATGTTTGCTTTTTAATATTCGTAACTAAGCTTTGTGAACAATATTGTGTGTAGGCTGACATTTGAGTAGCACAATTACTACGTGCCGTCATTCTGTCAGAGAAGGAAGAAAAAAAAATCACACAGTGGGGTTAGAACATAGTGTTTGTCACATTGTGACGAAGATTATTGAAGTGATTATGGTACTTAGCAACTTGACACTGCAGGGAAATTGCTCTGTTTTCTCCTTCTCCCCCAGCTTCAGTGATATTTGAGCAAAAATCATTGTGATTCCCCACCCCCCAACATTCTTTTGCTTCGTAGTCTTTTTTTCAGGACAGCAGTACAGAGAAGAAGCCTTGACAGGTTGGCAAATGGGTCACAGGCAAGTGGAATTTACAAGTAAAAAATTATTTTGAATAAGAAGTAGAGAAAGTAAATAAGCTAAATTGTTATTTCAGTCTTCCCCTTGTAATTGCCAGTATGATTTTTGAAGTTTGCAGAGTTAAATGAAAATACAGAAAAAGACAGCAACTTGTGCATTGTATTGCAAACGGGGAATATTTTGGTAATAACCTAGATCACTGAGAGCAATTGTTTTATTCTTTAAAACTTGAAAGGGAAATTGAGATAATAAATGTACCGTGACAATTCAGATTTTAAGAGGGTGTATATTATACAACACAGGGCTTGAAACAAATTGCATTCCATTGACGGAAATGACTAATATATTCTGCATGCATAAGTTGTGTCAGTAGGAGCACACTAAAAGCAGACTAGTGATTGCAGTGGGTTTTATAAAATGTTTTAATGCGAGCAGAACATGCATGATCTGTTTGTCTGTGGTAAGATAAATGGCTTCATTGTATTAAAGTTGTCAGAATAATCCCATGGCAGTGTAGTTAAACGGATGATCCAGATTTGAGAGTTTGAGTATATAGACCTTTGCTTTCATAAAGCCATGGCAAATAACAATTCGTAATCTTTAACTTCCTTCGGAAGTACTAGGTGAGGAAGGAAGAATTAAAAAAAAAAAAAAAGCCCTTAATTTGCATTGTAAAGGACTAAGTTTACTTTTATTACAATACTTTTACTGGCAACTCTTTGCTGACACTAAATTGTAATATGTTTCTAAGGTGCAAAGCGTAGTCTTGATGGAATACAGTGACTATTGCTGCTTTTTGGTTTCATGCTCAGATAGGATGCAGACAAAACAAAAGGGCACGATGAAGGATAGCCATTTTAAGGGGAAAAAATGTTCAACTACAGGGATTAGAATCTTATGCTTTTCCTGAAACCATTGCAATTAAGAATTCTGAAATAATATTTTTCCAATCCTCATCCTCCTGGCTGTTCTGCTAAAAATGCCAGTTATAGCAATATGAGCCCCATTTTAAAATTTATTTTTGATAGGTAACTGATCTGGTGTTGCCAGCTCCGAATAGCAAAAGGGTCATGAAACAACATTCATAGTGGTTTGGGTGGTTTTGTTGATTTTTCTTTTTTTCTTTTCAGAGTCATTGAAGTATTTAGTTTGGAAAGTACCTTAGAAAGTCATCTAGTCCAATCTCTTGCTCAAAGCAGGGCTATCTCAGATTGCTCACGGAATTTTCCAGTTGAGCGTTGAAAATCTCCATAATGCTTCTTAAACTCAGTGCAGTTTGCTATGAATTATTTCCCCCTCACCCCTCCCTTTTTGCTTACCTTTCCCTGATACTGGCCATGGTCCTCACTGGATCCTGTAGTGAGCCAGACCAGGAAGTCAAACAGTCAGAAAACTAATGGCTTTCCCCATGGATGCACTTCTTTAACCCAGCTGCTCATTTTCTTAAGAGTGTTTTAGATGTGGGTGTTTGCTTAGTAATAAAATGAGGTCAGCATAAATATACCAGCTCACACAACAGAGATCTGTGAAAGCTGCTTGAATGCAGATATCTGTTCATGTGATACAGAAGACTTGGCACATATGGCACCAAAATAGTTCCAAAAAAGGTAACATAATACACCACGGCCAAAAGACCACTGCTGTGTACTGTGTATTGTAACCTTACAGTTACATGCACACCAATGCCAGTAAGTAGCAGTCGGGAATATGCCACTGTTGTTAGAAAAAGCATTCTGGATCTCAGCCAATTTTTTAATTGCCCTAAGGAAGAGGAAGAGAGTTTGAGTAAGCTGTATTAACTGTCTTTGCAGGGTTTGCAAGCCATTGGCTGCTCTTGAAAGTGGAGAGATACTTATCCTGATACTGCATAATACTGTATGCGTAGTATACCTGGTACTTCCTAGAAGTGTTGGATTTATTGTGAAAGCAGAGTAGACCAAATAGGGTAATGAGGAGGACATAAAGCATGTGTTCTTCCTGTCATTAAAGTAAGCTGTGTGGCATGCCTGCTGTCAAGATACAGTACTCCTGGACAGGACAATTGAAGATCTTGAAAAGGTAGGAGAGAAGGAGTAACAGAAAAAAGCTGAGTGACTAATTACTCTTTTATTCCTTCTCAGGAATAAGAATTTGCATGGTTTTATAATACAGCAGAGAGTAAGTGGTATTCTGCGTGGTTACAGAGACAATGTATTTGAAGGTCTCTGGATCAAATAAGACCTATAGTGCTGAAAGGCATTTTACAAATTTGTATACAAACGTTTGTGTGTTTGATAATGTTTAAAGCAAGCTAGGTAATTTCAGGAGGGGTGGTTTTTTTTTTTCCCAGAGATAGTTGTTTGGAATTTGTTCCTTTCTTAACCACTCTGTGCTGTAGATATTAAACTGTATCTTGTAGCTGTCTCGGTCATTTCTTGTCTTCACCGCTGGCCGCAGATTTTTCAGGTATATTTACTGTAAGTGTCCTTTTTATCAGATCAGCTAAGTAAATACAGTTAGTGCAGAAATGGTAAGGTCATCAAAAAGTGTTCAGCAGCAGGACTTGGGATTTGATCCCAGGTATAGCCTAGCTGATTTAAAACCTGAAGTCAATTCAAAGTTATGTATATACTGTCTTTACGAGATCACAATGTTGTATGGTTTTCTGCCTTTTTCTATCACTTTAAATTCGTTTTACCTTGGTTAGTACTGAAAAATATTAATAACTATTATAGATTTTTCTGGCCATCATCCCAAACATATTTATGAAAACTATTGTAATGTGTATGTATTTGTTGACTTCCTGTGTTTTCATTGTAATATCCTTTACAGCAAAATGTATTTATAGCCAAACTGCTAGCCAGTGTGCATGCTTAGAAATAGTTTTGATGCATAAATTGTGTCACTGACAAAGTATATAGTGCATCTTGCTTGTGACTTCTGTAATTTTTTGCGTGCCATGGTTACTGTGAGCGTATTTGTCATCTATACACTTATTTGCATTTACTGCCATAATGACACAAAACAGTATGCTGTACTGTACTGTTTTGACACTTTCACAACTTTTGTGTGCCTTTTTTGCTATACGTACATTCAGAAGATATTATAAACACATCAAAAGCTTCTGCTAGAGTTGCCCATGGAAGCTGCTTGTCTCTATGCAATCTGTATTATTCCTAAGTTTTAGTGACTATGGAGTGCATTTGCTTGCTTTTCTTTATTTTTTTTTAGAAAACTTACTATGAGTAGTAAGCTTCTAGGGTGCTCAGAGCTGCTTGAGTGGAAAGATAAATGTGATAATTCTCTTCCTTTCCTCATTCTATAAAATGTTCTAGTTTCATACATTACCAGTAGTCTGATGGTAGTAGTGGTAAATGGCTATACTAGTGCTGTCACTGGTAAATGTTCAGGTTTTGCGCCACTTCTTCACGGTACGTTGAATTATTAAATAATTAATTTCTGAAGCAGTGACTTTTCTTATATCTGCAGTGCACAATTTTTCCTTTCCCATATGGTTTTTTATTTTACTTATTTATTTTTAGGAGGAAAAGAGCACTTACTACTACTTGCTATTTCATGTAATCTCTTTCGTTTGAAGCAATGAATATGACTGTAGTTTTTTTCATTAATCAAAATTTCTTGAATTCTAACAATTCTGGCATAAACAGTGGCTACAAAGGGAAAGGGTATTAATTATGTCTGCAGAAGACAATTTGTAGGCCTAGGCCACAGGTGAGGAAGCAGGGCTCTTTGGGTGAGTAACACACAGCTTGTAATGCCGCTCATCCTGAGAGAAACAAGTCTGCTGGATAAAATACTTAATGTAATGGAGATATAATGGGGGTGAAAAGGGTAGGTTAAGGAAATAAGAGCTGAAGGCGCTACTGTCCTGAAAAAGACAAAGTGTAAGCATTTAGCTGCAGTGGCCCCATATTCGGTGCAATAATGCTATTAGCAGAATAGCTTTTGTTACTAGATTAAATATTTATACACACAATAGTGACCCCTTTACTGGTTCTGGCTAAAAAGGAATAGTAGGGCTCTTGTGTAATTTGTGGTTTAGCTCATTCTCCTTTCTCCAGTATGGAGAAAAATCTTTAAATAAATTTATAATTGTCTTGGAGGATGGGGTTTATGAACTACTGTAAATTTTTAAATTTTAATGACCCATTCTGTAGGCCCAAAATAAAAGAGTGGGTATCACAGAAATTCCTCAAAGGGCTACCATGCCAGTTTATTACCAACAAGTTGTATTAAAACCTATTTTTTGTGAGATAGAAAAGTTTGCTGTGAACTAAATAATACAGGAGGGTTTGGAGAAAACCTGCCTGTACCTCAGAGCATGCTTGGTATTATTACTTTGAAACTGGAACTTTGTAGTTATGAAACTGGACTGTGATTGAGTAGGAACCAAGCTGTTTAATGTCTTATTTGTGAAGAATTTTTTGGGCATGAAAAAAGTTCTGCAGCAACTGGTGTTGCGGATGTTTGTGTCTAGTTGTCAAACTGGAGCAGAAATGAGTTGATAGAAATAGGTGTGTAGCAGTATTAAAAATGTGACAAAAAGTTTTCACAATATTGTTTCTATTTGCTTTGGAGTTCTGTAGACAAAAATTGAATTAATTTGAACAATGTTTAATGTTAACCTTGCAGCTTCCATGCTTATCTAACAATTTTGTTTGGCTGACAAAAACAATAACATCATTCCTGTTGGGGTAGCTGTCAGTTCTGTGTCTTCTGATGACATCTAAACCTCACAGCAAAGACCACATACTCTTTGTCCTTTGGACCTCCCAGGAGACTTACTCTTTCCTTAAGTATAAGGAGTTGACAGAGTCTAAGTTTTATACTAAAATTAGCTTTCAAGTTTATTAGAACCCTTTAAAATTTAGGTATAATTTTAGAGTCACAGAACAGCCCAGGTTGGAAGGTACCCTGACACGTCATCTGGTGCAACCATTCGTGGGAAAGGAAGCCTAGATGAGATTATCTAGCACCCTGTCCAATTGCATCTTGAAAACCTCCAGCAGTGGGGGCTCTACCACATCCCTGGGGAGGTTGTTTCAGTGAATGACTTTTCTTACTGTAAAAAAGTTCTCTCTTTTATGTTGAGAAGAAACCTCTCCTGGTGCAACTTGTACCTGTTGCCTTTTGTCTTCTCCATGTGGCTTCTTGTAAAGAGAGGGCCTCTGCCCTCTTTGTAGCTATCCTTTAAGTACTGGAATATTGTGGTGAGTTCCCCTCTTGAGTGTCTCTTTCCTAGGGAGAGAAGGCCTAACACCTTCAGTCTTTCCTCATGGAGCAGGTTCTCCAGCCCTTTGAACATCTTCGTGGCCCTCCTTTGGACCCTCTCCAATCTGTCCATGTCCTTCTTGAATTATGGGGACCAGAACTGGCCACGGTACTCCAGGGACAGCCTGACAAGCGCTGAGTAGTGGGAGCTATTTCATTCCTTGTTTTTGAGAGTTCTCGTGGCTGTGTACATTGAGTGTATTGAGGGCCAAATAGAATTTCATACGCTGAAAGCTTTTAAAATTGTAGGGAATATACAGCTTAATATCTTATTTAGTAGTTCATAAAATACATTCGCGCTATTCTCAGACAGTGTTTTCCAACATTTTTCTGTGTATAAAATGATTAAGGAAGTTTTTCTTCAGATGGCATTAATTTAACTAGAGTGCGGCAAGGTTTAAAGTTTTAGGGAACAAATAGTGAAATACAGAAGTCCTTGGTTCCAGTCCTGAGCCAGCTGTAACTTTCAAGTAAAGACAATTCCTACTGAATTGTCTGAAACCCATCATACCCTCTCACAGAGCTGGCTGAGAGGTGAGAGCCCATTGTTATGTCAGAGTATATTGTAATTATGGACAGCTTGCTTTGTTGATCAGTGTAAGCCAAATAAGTGCTGTGAGCTGGTATGTATTTCTGTTATAAAGGTATTTTTGTTTTTAATGACGTGTATTTTTCAGGTGTTCATTTGTGAAAGAAATTGCTTTGAATTGGTGACTTCAGAAAACTAACTACAGAATGAAACTGTCCAGTTTTTGCAGACGTCCTGTCTGCATGAGGCAGATGGGATGGAATACCCCACCCCGTTGGTCACTTTTGGGTCACCTGTCCTGTCCGCTCTTCCCCGCATGTGTGACCCCTCTACACTTTTCTGCTTCCAACTCTCCAACGGGGCAAATAACAAAGTTGGCTGCCCTTGGGTGTTAAGGCAATAAGTATAAGCGAGAGCCTCTCTGCATCCCATGCCTTGGCATAAGTTATGACTAATCAGGTCTTACCAGAGACTGAACAGTTTCTGCACAATATGCTGTTAATTTCAGAAAGTTCAGTTGGTTAGAAGAGGCCTAGCTGCAAAGTAAAATTACAAAACAGAAAATGGATCCTGTTTTACCTCAAATCAGGACAGCAGAATATATTCTGTCCGTAAGATAGTTTGGAAAAGGCACAAAAGTTATTATAGATAGGCTTGCCTTTATTAGTTGGCACTGGAATTAGTGACACAAGTCATCTTCAGGCTTAAGTTGCATTTTATTTTGGAGGTATAATCCCCAGGGCAGAAATGTATATGATATGGTAAAGAATATGAAAATTATCTGTAGCTTTTCTTGTTGTTAAAATGCTGTTGAATTTTTGTTGCTGTCCACTACACTTAGCATTTCAACAAAAACAGTAAGTTTGTAAGAGGGTGTACCTCATGGAAATTCTTTTATTTTAGTCCTTGGAGCTGAGAAGGTCTGAATCTACAGGAACGGAAGCACCTCAGGATTTTGTTCTTCCTTTCACATATTAAGTAGTATATATTAATTCTTCCTGCTTTCTTTCTTTTTTTTTTTTTACAAGTCTTTTATGAAGCTTTGAGTTTAATAAATAAATCCATGTGGAGAAGTAAGCAGATGGACCACTAAGTCAAGTTACATGCACCCTCTAGGGAAAAGAAAACACCATTTGAATTTCTTAAGATCATAGGGGACGGATCTTTGACACTACTCTGGCTATGCTTGGAGCTAAGATAGGTCATGCTAGATAAAAATATCCTTGTCATCATATTTTGGCATTTTGTTTTCAGTGTGTATGATCCCCCTTTCTCCTTTGGAGGTAGGGGAAGGGATGCCATCCAGAGGGACCTTGACAGGCTTGAGGAGTGGGCCCATGCCAACCTCATGAAATTCAACGAGGCCAAGTGCAAGGTCCTGCACGTGAGTCGGGGCAATCCCATACACAGATACAGGCTGGGTGGAGAACGGATTGAGAGCAGCCCTGAGGAGAGGGACTTGGGGGTCTGTCTTGGTTGATAAGAAGCTGAACATGAGCTGGCAATGTGCACTTGCAACCCAGAAGGCCAACCATATCCTGGGCTGCATCAAAAGAAGCATGGCTAGCAGGTCAAGGGAGGTGATTGCGCCCCTCTACTCCACTCTCATGAGATCTCACCTGGAGTACTATGTCCAGGTCTTGGGCCCCCAACTTAAGAAGGACATGGACCTGTTGGAGAGAGTTCAGAGGAGCTACATGAAGATGATGAGAGGGCTGGAGCACCTCTTCTATGGAGACAGGCTGAGAGAGCTGGGGTTGTTCAGCCTGGAGAAGAGAAGGCTCTGGGGAGACGTCATAGCAGCCTTCTAGTAACTAAAGGGGGCCTAGAGGAAAGATGGGGAGTGCAGTAATAGGACAAGGGGTAGTGGTTTTAAGCTGAAAGAGGGTAGATTTAGATTAGGTATCAGGAAGAAATTTTTCACTATGAGTGTGGTGAGACACTGGAACAGGTTGGCCAGGGAAGCTGTGGCTGCCGCATGCCTGGAAGTGTTCAAGGCCAGGCTGGATGGGGCTTTGAGCAACCTGCTCTAGTGGAAGGTGTCCCTGCCCATGGGAGACACTGGATGATCTTTAAGGTTGGAAACTAGATGATCTTTAAGGTCGCTTCTAACCCAAACCATTCCAGGATTCTATGATTTGCAGTATCAGTCTAATATATTCTTTCTTGGAATCTTGAGTTTTCTAACAGCAAAAGAAGTCTTTCTGATAAATTAGTAAAGCTTCAGAAGTACAACTCAAGACTTGAAATAAAATAAAATGAGCTTAAAAATAAGATCACATGTTATATGGAGAAAAGGTTTTGTACCTACGTAATATGGTAGTCACCAGAGGGCAATGTTCATCTTACTTTTTACATACCTGTTCACAGTTGTATACTGTTCGGTCTGAAAAATAGGGCTGAACTGTTGCATCTTGTGATGAAATTTATTTTGTGTGGAGAGGTTGCAAGTAGTATGTAATTTTGCCTTTAATTTTCTAACTGCAATATGTTGCAAGCTGGAAAAAAAATTGAAGTATTTTGATTAAAGTGCTGGGAGAGATATTGGTTTGCTCAATTTGTTTTGGTCAGCTTTGCAAGGAATGTTCTGTGTGTACTCAAAATAAATTGTGACTGCAGAACTTTTTTGATCATGCATCAATTTCTCCTTCAATGAAAGCACATATTGAAAAATTCAGACCTGCTCTTAAAATAAAGACAACACTACCACAGCAAACAGTGGTCTTTTATATTTATGTGTGTATATAAAATTTATTTTTTAAAAGAACAAAACTCTTTTTACTTGACTGCATTGGTGAAACAGGTCGTACTACCTAAAACAACAGAAATACTTCTTGCATCATATTTTTAAGTCACAACTGTGCATGCTCTGTTGTGATTTAAGAGTCCTGTAAAGAACCCTTGAGTAGTNCTCCCAGGAGACTTACTCTTTCCTTAAGTATAAGGAGTTGACAGAGTCTAAGTTTTATACTAAAATTAGCTTTCAAGTTTATTAGAACCCTTTAAAATTTAGGTATAATTTTAGAGTCACAGAACAGCCCAGGTTGGAAGGTACCCTGACACGTCATCTGGTGCAACCATTCGTGGGAAAGGAAGCCTAGATGAGATTATCTAGCACCCTGTCCAATTGCATCTTGAAAACCTCCAGCAGTGGGGGCTCTACCACATCCCTGGGGAGGTTGTTTCAGTGAATGACTTTTCTTACTGTAAAAAAGTTCTCTCTTTTATGTTGAGAAGAAACCTCTCCTGGTGCAACTTGTACCTGTTGCCTTTTGTCTTCTCCATGTGGCTTCTTGTAAAGAGAGGGCCTCTGCCCTCTTTGTAGCTATCCTTTAAGTACTGGAATATTGTGGTGAGTTCCCCTCTTGAGTGTCTCTTTCCTAGGGAGAGAAGGCCTAACACCTTCAGTCTTTCCTCATGGAGCAGGTTCTCCAGCCCTTTGAACATCTTCGTGGCCCTCCTTTGGACCCTCTCCAATCTGTCCATGTCCTTCTTGAATTATGGGGACCAGAACTGGCCACGGTACTCCAGGGACAGCCTGACAAGCGCTGAGTAGTGGGAGCTATTTCATTCCTTGTTTTTGAGAGTTCTCGTGGCTGTGTACATTGAGTGTATTGAGGGCCAAATAGAATTTCATACGCTGAAAGCTTTTAAAATTGTAGGGAATATACAGCTTAATATCTTATTTAGTAGTTCATAAAATACATTCGCGCTATTCTCAGACAGTGTTTTCCAACATTTTTCTGTGTATAAAATGATTAAGGAAGTTTTTCTTCAGATGGCATTAATTTAACTAGAGTGCGGCAAGGTTTAAAGTTTTAGGGAACAAATAGTGAAATACAGAAGTCCTTGGTTCCAGTCCTGAGCCAGCTGTAACTTTCAAGTAAAGACAATTCCTACTGAATTGTCTGAAACCCATCATACCCTCTCACAGAGCTGGCTGAGAGGTGAGAGCCCATTGTTATGTCAGAGTATATTGTAATTATGGACAGCTTGCTTTGTTGATCAGTGTAAGCCAAATAAGTGCTGTGAGCTGGTATGTATTTCTGTTATAAAGGTATTTTTGTTTTTAATGACGTGTATTTTTCAGGTGTTCATTTGTGAAAGAAATTGCTTTGAATTGGTGACTTCAGAAAACTAACTACAGAATGAAACTGTCCAGTTTTTGCAGACGTCCTGTCTGCATGAGGCAGATGGGATGGAATACCCCACCCCGTTGGTCACTTTTGGGTCACCTGTCCTGTCCGCTCTTCCCCGCATGTGTGACCCCTCTACACTTTTCTGCTTCCAACTCTCCAACGGGGCAAATAACAAAGTTGGCTGCCCTTGGGTGTTAAGGCAATAAGTATAAGCGAGAGCCTCTCTGCATCCCATGCCTTGGCATAAGTTATGACTAATCAGGTCTTACCAGAGACTGAACAGTTTCTGCACAATATGCTGTTAATTTCAGAAAGTTCAGTTGGTTAGAAGAGGCCTAGCTGCAAAGTAAAATTACAAAACAGAAAATGGATCCTGTTTTACCTCAAATCAGGACAGCAGAATATATTCTGTCCGTAAGATAGTTTGGAAAAGGCACAAAAGTTATTATAGATAGGCTTGCCTTTATTAGTTGGCACTGGAATTAGTGACACAAGTCATCTTCAGGCTTAAGTTGCATTTTATTTTGGAGGTATAATCCCCAGGGCAGAAATGTATATGATATGGTAAAGAATATGAAAATTATCTGTAGCTTTTCTTGTTGTTAAAATGCTGTTGAATTTTTGTTGCTGTCCACTACACTTAGCATTTCAACAAAAACAGTAAGTTTGTAAGAGGGTGTACCTCATGGAAATTCTTTTATTTTAGTCCTTGGAGCTGAGAAGGTCTGAATCTACAGGAACGGAAGCACCTCAGGATTTTGTTCTTCCTTTCACATATTAAGTAGTATATATTAATTCTTCCTGCTTTCTTTCTTTTTTTTTTTTTACAAGTCTTTTATGAAGCTTTGAGTTTAATAAATAAATCCATGTGGAGAAGTAAGCAGATGGACCACTAAGTCAAGTTACATGCACCCTCTAGGGAAAAGAAAACACCATTTGAATTTCTTAAGATCATAGGGGACGGATCTTTGACACTACTCTGGCTATGCTTGGAGCTAAGATAGGTCATGCTAGATAAAAATATCCTTGTCATCATATTTTGGCATTTTGTTTTCAGTGTGTATGATCCCCCTTTCTCCTTTGGAGGTAGGGGAAGGGATGCCATCCAGAGGGACCTTGACAGGCTTGAGGAGTGGGCCCATGCCAACCTCATGAAATTCAACGAGGCCAAGTGCAAGGTCCTGCACGTGAGTCGGGGCAATCCCATACACAGATACAGGCTGGGTGGAGAACGGATTGAGAGCAGCCCTGAGGAGAGGGACTTGGGGGTCTGTCTTGGTTGATAAGAAGCTGAACATGAGCTGGCAATGTGCACTTGCAACCCAGAAGGCCAACCATATCCTGGGCTGCATCAAAAGAAGCATGGCTAGCAGGTCAAGGGAGGTGATTGCGCCCCTCTACTCCACTCTCATGAGATCTCACCTGGAGTACTATGTCCAGGTCTTGGGCCCCCAACTTAAGAAGGACATGGACCTGTTGGAGAGAGTTCAGAGGAGCTACATGAAGATGATGAGAGGGCTGGAGCACCTCTTCTATGGAGACAGGCTGAGAGAGCTGGGGTTGTTCAGCCTGGAGAAGAGAAGGCTCTGGGGAGACGTCATAGCAGCCTTCTAGTAACTAAAGGGGGCCTAGAGGAAAGATGGGGAGTGCAGTAATAGGACAAGGGGTAGTGGTTTTAAGCTGAAAGAGGGTAGATTTAGATTAGGTATCAGGAAGAAATTTTTCACTATGAGTGTGGTGAGACACTGGAACAGGTTGGCCAGGGAAGCTGTGGCTGCCGCATGCCTGGAAGTGTTCAAGGCCAGGCTGGATGGGGCTTTGAGCAACCTGCTCTAGTGGAAGGTGTCCCTGCCCATGGGAGACACTGGATGATCTTTAAGGTTGGAAACTAGATGATCTTTAAGGTCGCTTCTAACCCAAACCATTCCAGGATTCTATGATTTGCAGTATCAGTCTAATATATTCTTTCTTGGAATCTTGAGTTTTCTAACAGCAAAAGAAGTCTTTCTGATAAATTAGTAAAGCTTCAGAAGTACAACTCAAGACTTGAAATAAAATAAAATGAGCTTAAAAATAAGATCACATGTTATATGGAGAAAAGGTTTTGTACCTACGTAATATGGTAGTCACCAGAGGGCAATGTTCATCTTACTTTTTACATACCTGTTCACAGTTGTATACTGTTCGGTCTGAAAAATAGGGCTGAACTGTTGCATCTTGTGATGAAATTTATTTTGTGTGGAGAGGTTGCAAGTAGTATGTAATTTTGCCTTTAATTTTCTAACTGCAATATGTTGCAAGCTGGAAAAAAAATTGAAGTATTTTGATTAAAGTGCTGGGAGAGATATTGGTTTGCTCAATTTGTTTTGGTCAGCTTTGCAAGGAATGTTCTGTGTGTACTCAAAATAAATTGTGACTGCAGAACTTTTTTGATCATGCATCAATTTCTCCTTCAATGAAAGCACATATTGAAAAATTCAGACCTGCTCTTAAAATAAAGACAACACTACCACAGCAAACAGTGGTCTTTTATATTTATGTGTGTATATAAAATTTATTTTTTAAAAGAACAAAACTCTTTTTACTTGACTGCATTGGTGAAACAGGTCGTACTACCTAAAACAACAGAAATACTTCTTGCATCATATTTTTAAGTCACAACTGTGCATGCTCTGTTGTGATTTAAGAGTCCTGTAAAGAACCCTTGAGTAGTATTATGCCATACTAACAAGGAAAAAAACCAACAAAATCACAAATGTACACAAAAGCCCCAAACTTCACTTTGTGCATTGGTGAGCTGCGTAACGCAAGATTTTTTTTACACCTGTGAGCCAGTTTTCAGGAGGGATTTATGGACTTGCTAGTATAAAATCCTGTCAGTGCAGGCAACCCTGTTTTCATTATGTTTATCTCCAATAAGCAGAGAGGGAGGTTCGTAAGTCTTTACATATCTTGTATTTTGATTTAAGGTCAGATCACCTGGTTCGGCTATGAAAGTCCTCGTAGTTTCTGGGACTACATTCGAGTAGCTTGCCGAAAAGTCTCTCACAATTGCATCTGCAGTATTGAGAACATGGAGAATGTCGGTTCTTCTAGAGCTAAGGTAGGGAAGAGAAAGGTCAAATTGACTTTCTTTATTACATTGTTCTGTGTAAAATATAGCTGACATTTCTGTACCCAGAAGAAAAACATTACTAAGCTTGCCCCACAAAATTTTTCGTTGTTTCGAATAATTATATGTACCTAGTAAATATTTACTTTAAAAAAATCCCACTTTTAGATCGAATGTGTTGCCTTTTAAATTTATGTTATTCATTAGAAGAAACGTCACGTTCACTATCCAGTGAGGATGTTGTATTATAAAATGATTGCCTTCACGTTTTCAAACTTACATAATTTTTTGAAAATGCAGTATGTTGAGGGAAATTAAATTCATGTGGGCATGCCTAACAAATACTATTTTAAAATTGTAGAAATGTGATATTTTTTTCTCCCCTAATCCAAGTTTCATTTTATTTTGTATATAATTTGTGCACTAACAGAAAAGTTGTGATCAGCTCTTCAGTTTGTTGGTGTGATTGTGCAGGAAGCCTTTTTTAGATTTATTTGCTAATAATAAAGAGCCATCTTTTTAAAGGATCTATATGAAATGATATCACAGTTTCTGATTGTAGGTACAATGGAAATGTTAAGGAAGTAACAATTTAATGTGTTTATATGCCTAGAAACTGAATAAGAATAAGCTTTAAACTGGCCTATCATTAAATCTTAACAATGTGAGACAGTATAGACCAACAGCTTTAAAAAAAAAAAACCCAACAAACCAACCAAACAAAAAAACCCACCCAAACCCAATGGTTGGACAGAAATTATTTCTGTTTACTAGATTAGAATACTTTTCAATTGTTTATATTTCTGTGTAAAGCAGCTTTGATTGATAACTGAGAACCTTCTGATTTGAAAGTATAAGTAGTATAAAAGGATGTGCCAATTAACGTTCTTAATTCTTTTTGTTCCTAAATGAACTAGAATATTCTGTGTGAACAAGTATCCAGACTGTGTTCCTTGGCCATTCTAAAAATCCTGTAGTTACAGATTTTTATTATACTCTGGATTATTCACAGTTGGAGTCATTGGTGAGGTGCAGATATTTAACTTGTTATATATAAAACCTTTGTAGCTTTTTTTCAGGGGTGTGACTTGTGTGGTTAGTACAATTTAAATTACAGGTATTTATGCAACCACAGTTTACTTCAATAAAAGATCATGCTTAGATCAAGCAGCACCATAAATCTAGTAGATCTTTGAGCAGCCATTCTGATGATCCATAGTATTGCAGAACAGCTTATTTGCTATGTCTACTGTTGCCCCTTTCTTCTTTTATGTAGACTTTTAAATTTTATATAGTAAACATGTCTGTAATTTGTGTCAAAGCTTGGAAACACTTGAGATGCTATGGCAAAAACCTATTGATTGGTTTCCCTACCCGGAAGATCACACGCTCTTCCTAGCTCTAAATGTACTGGAGTAGCAGACGGATAATTTAAGTCATACAGCTTTTCTTCTTGCTTATGTTGAGATTTAGAAATTGGCATAATTTGGAGAACTTGCTTCCAAATACTTTCTGGAGAGACTCGTGTTCTAGAATCTGATGATTGTATTGCTTGTATTCAAGATTTATTTTAAAGGTATTTCCGAATGCCAAGATATTAATAGATATTAATATTTAAATTCAGTAGATAATGAGATGCAAAGCTATTTTCTGAAATAGTCTTGTAAATAAATTAAAATTTTCTTTTACTCTGTGGAAAACTCCATTCCAAATAGTAAACAAATAAGCTAATTTGTGCAACAAGTGTGAAGAGCAGTGTTGAATTTTTAAAGGTGTGTGTGGCAGTATTTTGATGTCCATATCTGAGAAGGTTAGAGGCATGTCGACACAAATACCAGTGGTATGCACCAGCTTTACTGGCGGTCGAAATGGGTGGCCTCTTCAGCCTCAAAGCTGTTAGTAATGGTTTGCCAGTGCTAGTTAGCTCTGCTTTCACTGGAGCTGCACGAGCTTTAGTTGTTAGCTAAGCAGCAGCAGCAGCAGCCGGGTTTTTCACCGTTTTGCAACATAAAGGGAGCTATTCGGATAAACACCCTTTTAATTTTAGTGCACTCTATGCGAAAGTCTTTGCTGTGTTGTTGGTATTTATGAAAGTGAATATTTTTTGTTATTTAGCACCTGCCTATCTTATTATAAATTTAGTTTGATCTAGGTCTATATAAATGAAAAATAGAGTTGTAATCTATTACAGGTGGTTTTGGTGGAAAGTCTGTGGTGGTATTGAGCTAGATGTCGATAAGCACCAAATATATTAAGCAGAAAGGCATCTTACTACTTATATAACTGTTTGTAAGTTTATATGGATTACAAGAAATGTTCCTGGTGTTCTCAAACTGACAGTTGTAACTATGCAGCCATTTGAAATGCCTCTTTTTGTAAACTACAGCCCTGTGCACGAGACCTGTAAACATAATGCAACATACATTCCTGAAGGTTATTTTTGAAGCTGTTGTTTATAGAACTGTTTGAATGAAGTTTTCCTTTTGGACTACAAGTTTTAGGCCTCTTAGATTTAATTTCATTCCTGTATGTTATGTGCATCATCTATAATGATGCCCTTACTGAGGGGGGAAAATAATTTATGCAAATTACATAATAAAAATGTCACTGAGTTATAATTTTTTTTTTTATTATTGATCCCACAAATACTTGAATGAACGCAGAGAATTAGTTCTTACTTAAATCGCCTTGAGAGTAGGTTACTGCTGCTTTGCAGTGGAACTGATTGGATGCTTCCAACACCACCATCTTTAAAGGAAAAGGTTTCTGCGCTGATCTGCTACCACTTTTGCACATGAGATTTTCAAAAGACTGGAGTATATAATTAAAGCTAAATCCTTTTTTTTTTTCTTCCCCACGTTTTGGAGAACTTTATTTCACAGTAAAGTTTATTTGTAAGAATGTGTCTTGTATTTTCATTATTACTACAATGAAGTACATCCTAGCAACAATTTCTGTTTAGAGGAAATTCTGTTAATCAGTTCTTTTCATTTCACCCAGGTAAATCCAACTGTATTAATTTTCAGATGTAAAATTAAGTGTTTCATTCTATAATACTTCAATAATTGATGTCTGTTTCTTCTTGCAGGGTCGAGCATGGATCAGAGTAGCACTTATGGAAAAGCATTTGTCTGAATATATTTCCACAGCTCTGAGAGACTTCAAAACAACCAGGTCTCTAATATTTTTATTTTTGCAAGATTTTAGCAAATTTTACTTAAGTGAGGGACTTAGGTTTGAAAGTGAATGTTCCACTTGATTTGTATAGGAAAGGATGTCACTAGTAAAAGGGCTGTAACCTAGTAAAAGATACCTGGATTTGGTATCGATTGAATTTTAGCATGGGTAAAACTGCAAAATTGAAAATCACTTTGTGATTTTAAAAATGTAGAAGTAAGTCTGGAATTCTTAAAAGGTCAAAACAGAAGAAAACCCCTCTACAGAAGGAACTAATTCTGAAATTGTAGCGTGATAAGGGTGAAAGATGTAATGTTCCTTTCAAAATTAGGTATGGTTGACAGAAAGCCCTAGACACTCAATAAAAAATAATTTTTATAGGAACTTTTCTTGAAGAAGGAAGAGAATTCCAGGAAACTTTTGAGAAATATAGAGGAACAGAATTAGTCATCAGGCATAGCTAGTATTACAGACAAGAATATGCTTTGTGATTAAAAAATACTCTGACAGTTTTAGACTGGTTCTAGATAATGTGATTGTTATATGATGCTTTATGCTGTAACACGTGTGTCTTGTAGATTTGTAATGAAGTCATCTAAACATGAGTCAGTCTTTAACACGTTGTGGTATCTGTTGAACTGTAAATTACACGTGTGTATGTAGAATACGAGATTCATCTATCATACCACTATCTCTTTTTAAACCTTGTTGTTGTGTTTTGGTGCCTTATTTAGAGCTAGTCCTTTAGCAAAACAGCACATTATTAGTGCTAGATCCACGTATTACACTTGGAAGGGGGTTGGATTATGCATGAGCACATGATTATTCTTCTAACAAATTAAGTTAAAGTAGACTGTTCTGTTGTGAGAGGCGTAACGCTGCAAGATTTGTGAGTTTTCCAAGGGGTCTGTTGTTTTGGCTGGATTGCTGTACCTAGTTTAAGAAACAGTGACACTGTCAGACTAACATCTGTGTCTCGCTGTTACAAGTACGCCCTGTCTTTTTTGTGTCATTACTTCCTAGGCACCATTTTACTAGATAAACAGAACGCAGTACAGACTGGTACCTGACAGTGATTTTACAAATACAAGTGAAATGGTTTTTAATCAGCTTGTACTGGGAGCACTGCTGTTAATTCACAAATAAGAGTAACTGTACTGAATCAGACTGTAAAGTCCATCTAGCTCAGTACTCTGTTTCAGCCAGTGGCCAGGATAGACTCCTGGTGCCCTTCCTGAAGTCAGAGGGTAGAGAGCTGAGTCTGTACATCATAGCCTCAGCGTCAGCACCATAATCTCTGGAAGTCTTCCAGATTTCTTGCTTCCACTGAGAACATGGTCTGGGACAACTTGTTTCCTTACAGCAAATGGATGCCTGTTATGAAACTGCAAAAGTGGGACTTCTGATGGTGTCCATTATAACACGGTTTAATCTTTGGAGCTGTGCCCCAAAATGTGTCTTTTCTAGATGTTCGCCGTGCAGCCAACTTGAGCTCTCATTGAACCATCCCAGTGCTTTCAAGCAATTCTTGAAACAGATGGAGATTTTGGTAGGGCATTCTTGCTGGTATTTGTCTGAAAGATAGGTGACATTCAATAACCTGGCACCTTCCTGCAATCATACGTTGCTCGGACGGATAGGTGGACCATGCATCTCAGTTTTTGGTAAATGACCTTTCAACCTTGCCTTTGGTACTGAAGAGCTCCTGTTTCCCTCTTTCCATGTGTAATGCTCAGGTGAATTCTAGTGACTTTTCTGCCTTTGCTGCTGCCAAGGCTCCTTTAATACAGAAATTAAAGTTGTGTGCTACTTTGCTAAACAGACCAAATGCCTTTTTCACAAGTCCATGTGAAAAAGGTGCCACCACGTGGCAGTGGTGGGTCCTATTCACCTGCCCTGTGCATGGAATGTTTCTGTCTGGAAGTAGCGTCTGTGGTAGCTGGGAGGAGAAAATTAGAGTAAATGGGAGAGAATGGGGAGGTGGTGAAGGAATACAGATTTTAAAATTATTGCTTTAGTGGTCAGTGTTCTCAAGCAGCCTTTACAAGTCTGCATAAACCAGGGTATGTGAAGTGTATTTTGAGATCAAGCTGTAGAGTTTCAAAACTTTGGCTAATAGGTGTGTTACAATTAAAAATGGTGTTAAGAAAACACTCCTTCAAATAACGAAAATTTTAAATCTCAGAATAATTGTATGCAGCATGCATCTTCCCAGCATGCAGTATTTTAAGAAAAAGTATGCTACCTGTAAAATAGCTGATTTGTGAAAATATTTTTTTGAAACTAATCCACTGCTAAGAATGAAGAGTGAATGTTGAACTATAAAAGACCCTAGAAGCACAATCGTGGGAGACAATTTCTGTTTTCATATAATGGAATAATTATTTTTTATGTACGTGACACAAATTCTTCCTTTCACCAGTAAAGTATAAGATATCTTCATTTTCTTTGCATTTTGTCCATCCCATTCTACTATTTCTTAGAGCTAATATTGTAAATTCTTTTTGCTTCTGTCTAAATTTTTTTGTTCTCTAAGATTGTGGGGGTTTGTGCTGTGCAGTCTATTGGTTTGCTTTAATTGAAATGAAATGAATGCCCTTGGGGTTCACATGAGATATTTTTATTTAAACTGGATTTCTTCAGTTTGCTGTTAACGATGAAAATTATTATTATTATTATTTGAGAGAAAATGGTATTAACTAATTTTTTTTTTATATTGAAGGAGATTTTATGAGGATGGAGCAATTGTTCTCGGTGAAGAAGCAAATATGCTTGCTGGTATGCTGTTGGGACTCAATGCAATTGATTTCAGGTATTATATTTGCATGCTTCATAACAAAATGCTCAAGGAAAGTACTTATAAATCAATGCATTATGGAAAATATTATTAGATTCCCGTGATAGTTTGAGACAGAAGTTGGCGGCGGGAAGAAAGGTAAGGAAAGAGAGAGATCTTGAATGGCTCTTCTAGATAAGAACAAAGTTATGCCATAGTTTATATAGCTGCATGATTACATGATCTTTCTTTCAGGTAGCAAAATCCCTAAAGCAATCAGAATTATAATTGCAGAAGGTATATCAAACGTATTAAGTGAAACTTACAGACAATAATTACAGCTATTTTTAAACTGTAAGGAAAACTGTGATTAAGTACATGGTTATCATGTACTGGTACTCAATGACAGCATTGTAACTGCATATATAGAAAGTGTAGGTATCTTTAACTTTATCACTTCTAGATTTTAAAAACTTAACCTACAAATGACTGTTTAATATTATGTTATAATTAACTGCAGCAAAACTGCAAAGTATCATCAGATTACATGAAATTACTTTTGCAATCTCTAGCTAGACTTTTGTGCACTCTGTTATAGGATTAATTCTGTGTTTTGGGGTAATGAAGGTGCAAAAGCACACCCTAGATAACATGAAAAACATCTTGGGGGGGTGTATATACATATACATATGAAAAACATCTTGGGGGGGGGTGTATATATATACATGAAAAACTTTAGCAAGGTGTAAAGACTAGAGTGCCTATGAAAAGATCAAACCTGGGTGGTGCAAGACCCTGTTAATATGCCTGGTTGTGCCCACTTAGCCTCATACAGAGCCACCGGGGAAAGGATTTGTTACACAGCATGGGGAAAACGAGAGTCATAATGCTTTTCTCCAGTCTCCCGGCTGTACACTGTTAACATTTACCCTGCAGCAGCATTAATGCTTGTCACAAACCATTTTAGGAGATAAACTGTCAGAAAACAGTACATAGTCTCACTGGATGCCCTGATTGACTGTTGCCAAAAGGCTTTTGGAGATTTACTCCTGCTTATGTACCCTTATACCAGTTTTGGGGCTTGTTGGACCCTTCTGTGAGCCAGCTTAACTTGTTAAAGAGATAAAAAACATATCCAGTAAGAAGATAGGATAGTTCTTTTGTTGTTACCTAGTTGGTTCATGGAAGCGTTACTATTAGTGGCACAGATGATGGAACCATAAGGCTTATAGAAGAGAAGGAATAAAAAGGGTTGAGTAACATCTTCCCTTTCTGGTGGCAGCGAGCGTTTAGTTCAACTGCCTGCGGAACTGCAATTGGATGCTAAAGGGGGAAAAAACCTAAAAATTCAGCTCTTGATGGCTGAACTAGATCATGGAGTCAGGTAAGTGCCAGTGCCACTGTATGGAGGGGAAAGGAAATGTTTAAAAAAAAAAAAAGAGAGAGAGAAAGAAAAAAAGGGGAAGGAGATGTTGAAAATGCAGAGTAGCTTCTTTTGCCAGCATTTAGTCATTAAATTGGCTTAACTGCATCCTCAACATATGTTCTGGGGGAGCGGAAGTGTGCTGCGGGATGGTAAGAGAGCTAACCTTGGGTATAGCAAATTCAAATCTTACCAGATTTTATTAGTTTAAGCTTTACACTGTATGAAATTAATACAGAAGCAGTACAGCACTACACTTGGAAGGACTATAGCTATACATGAATAAGCAGCATAGCAAGAGCAGGTCTGCAGTATGTAAATCCTCCCATAAACAATCGTCAGTTGACTGTGTTTGTCTTGCATAAGCATCAGCGATACATACTACTGATATGAGAGCTTAGTTGTATGAGTGTGCTTTGTCCTCTATAAGCATATAGCGTATATGTTCCTATATAAGCATATCTATAGGTGTCTGTTAATAGTATTGGGACTAATGATTCGTTCTCATTGGAGACATTTCAGCTTTTGGCATTACAGCTTTTAAGAGCCTAGAAATCTTCTGGCCAGAATAAGAGCATAGTGCTACAGGAGCATTTTTATTTTGCTGCGTATTATTCTTAGTATTGTGGTTGAATGGCTGAGAAGCTCTAGCCATCCTTTGCATATTATATTTGAGGGTTGGTTTGTTGGTTTTTTTCCAGTTCATTGTCTCTTATAAATGATCACCAGCTTATCTATGTGGAACTGTAAATAAGACTTTACGGTGGAGATGGGGGAAGCCAGGTGAAAACAGAATCTAAATGTTTTTTTTCCCCTCTCACAGCAATGTGGAATTATGTATTTACTTAAAATAATTGTATTTTTGCAGGGGTGTTTTTTGTTGTTTTCTTGGCTTTTCTTTTCTTAGGGGGGAAAAACCCCTTCAGATGTGCTTCCCAAATACCATTTAAGTCACTGCGTTGTCAAAAATGGCACTTTGCAATTAAGTTAGCAAAAGCTGTGGTTTACTAGACTGTGGTTTTTGATGACAGAGGTAGGAGGAGTGAGGAATATGAGCCTTGTGGAATAAAGGCTTTAATTTTGTCACTTCTGTGATAATTAAATATGATTCAAATACAGTCTTTTATATTCAGTACAAAAGGAATACAGTGTAGATCAGCGCTTCATAAAGCTACAACCATTTAAGAACATTTTTCTGAGAGTTAGTTTCACTAGTGTTCCTTATCTTCCTGCAGTCCAACATCAGAAAATATCTGAAAGGAGAAAGACTCTGAAATATTTTTGAGAACTGACTTTGACTTAAAGTTAGTAGGATGGTTACATAAGCACTCTGCAAAGACTTTAAATGAGTTTAAATACTGAAGATTTCAAGCTCATCCATAGCTCCTCTGTTTCTCTCACTTCAGCTGACTTTCCTTTTCCTGTTATTCCCTCGCAATCCTCCTGTATTTTCAGAACAAAAGTGAATATATAGAAAACCAGGGTTTATACCACTTGCCCTCATCTATTATGATTATGTGGAATTTGTTTGTTGGGGTTTGCATTATCCTATAATATGCTCAGTGACTCTCATTTAATATTTTACAGTCTAGCTCAGCTGAGTAGGATTTCAGTGTTTAATACTTCCTTTCAGTGTTTAGACCTTTCTTATTACCAAAAAAATTAAGAAAAATCAGACTTCACATTGGTAAAATTCACTGTCCTTTAATTTTCGTGTTATAACCTTATTGTTTCTCTGTTTTATCAGTTTTTGTCTGAAGGGTGAGGGATTGGATGGCAGCTTTCCAGCTGTCATAGATTATACACCGTACTTGAAGTTCACCCAAAGGTACTTTTTATCTTTGTGCTGCTTTTTTTATTTCTTTGGGAAAATTTTGCTTCATACTGGGCCTCTTATTTCTCATTTCATATTCAAAATATCATCCGTATCTAAATGCAAACCTGTACGCTCAGCTACCTTGCTCTTTCAGACTGGTGGAATTATTACGTGACTCATCAGAATGAGTCATACTAACTTTGTTTACTTGACTTAGAATCACAGTTCAGCAGGAAACAAATTTTTTTATTTGAAGATCACCACACTAAGTTGTCCTTTCTCTCGGGCCTTTTCTGTGTGACCATAAACTTAAAAAGTAGTTACTTTGTAAATAAAATTATATATGCCCTGGGAAGTGATAAGATATCACAGGTAAGCAACATGCCGTATGAGCACTTAGCCCGTAATAGAAAATCATGACCAGTTGCATATATAATCTGACCTTCCAGCTACATTTTGGTGGTCTTATCAGCCAATAATGAAAAGAATGATCACTACAAAGAGATCAGATAGTAATTTTGTGTTTCCAAAGAGCGTGGAAACTAATGGGATGTGTTCTATTGTTAGGTTTGCCGAAATGAAGAAAGTAGTTGCGACTCAGGAGTAGTCTTGAACGTGTACGGTTCAGTACAACTGAACATGAAACATCCTAGTTATTTTTTTTTTCTTACTAGCTTACGTGTTAATGACAAATTGCATGGTTCTGTTAAAGCACAATTTGCATCACAGCAGGATCATGGGGTCACAGGAATCACTACTTAAAAAACTAGTAAATGCTGTTAATATAGTGGAAAGCATAGTTGTAAGGAAAGATTTCAAATGGATATTGGGATAAATTAAAATTCTTCTCTTTGAGACAGATGTCTGAATTCTCTGGCATACGTTGATTCTGGATGATACAGAGATGTTTTAACAATGAATCTGCATACTATGTAGGGAGATACTTATGTTCTGTGAAATAACAGACATATGGCCTTCGCTATAACCATAATGATACATTCTTATTTAAATTTGTGGTGATTTAACGTAACGACAATCACTTTTTTATTTTTCTGCATTTTTAGAAACAAATACAATTTATTTTCAGATACTACTCTTTGCCCTGAATTTGTGAAGGAAAGATTTAAGTCACTACTTCTTTAAATAGCATATTGTAATAAATTGGCCCTTTGTTATTCCAGGAGAGTATCCCACATACAGTTGTCTGACTTACCTAAGGCGACTCAATTAAGATCACAAGCAAATATGCCCGTTCTTTCGGTGGCTATACAAATAAAAGCTTGAAATATAAGTTGTATTTGGTGAGCTATCCTATCCCAATACTTCAATTATTTTTTGGTTTACAGAGCTTTAGGTATCTTTAAGAACTGCGGTGCTTTAATTTCAAGGGGGATTTGCATTTTAACACACATAGCTTTTCACTTGGCTAATAAATATGATCCTTCAGTTCTGACAGCATCAGCAGTGATGAAGAAGAGCTAAGAACGCTGGGCAGTAGTGGCAGTGAAGGCAGCACTCCAGAGAACACTGGTCCTCCTTTCATCACGGATGAAAACAGTTGGTACAACAAATGCAAAAGGGTAGAACAGAAGTACCGGCTTGCATTGGAACAGAAGGTAAATGATTAGTTTTGTGTGGGGGTGATGAAGCCAAAGCTTGTCACCAACCAACTGGTGACATATCCATTTAAGTAAAGGCACAAAAATATATTATTATTTAACTTCATGTAAATGGTCTTAAATTTTACAACCCTTGGAGTATCTAAGTATCTTTGCTCATTGATTTGAGGGAAAAGAGGTTTGAGGAGAGGGGAAAGAGAATAATAGTTCAGAGATCAGATTTCACAATCTAATGTAGAAGTTTTGGCTCCTTTTTCCAATCTCAGAGTTACAGGCACTGTATCTCTGAAGCTGTTAGGTTGTGAGCTTGAAGTGAACGCAACTGTCCACGTGATTTTCCTCTTTCTTAGAGGCCGTAGAATTAGTAGGTAGACTTCCATTGGAAGGCTTTTATAATGAGAGTGTTCTCATATTTAACATTTAGTCTTACAGTAAACAAAAGTAATAAGCAAGGTAATCCATCTAGGAATGAAAAGCAGAATTATCTTCTCGGTGATACTGCGATGGGTTTTTAGAAAATACATAGTTTTAAGACCTGCTTCAAGCTGGAATGGGAAAGGGGAAAAAAAGTGGGTTTGTATTTGATAATAATAATTTAGGTGACATATTAATGTTGTTATAGAAACCAAAGGTAGATTCTCCCTCTTCAGCCAAAATACTGTAAGTTAAAGGTGAAGTGAAGTATATGTCCAAATTTTTAAAATAATTTAGTATATTTTAGTGCTTGTCAGTTTTCCATAACAGCATATTACAACTACAGAGTCAAGAATGTGTATTAGCTACTGGCACATAGAAGGGGAAGACTGTTCATAAGCACTGAAGAGATAGTGCACAGAAAAAGAAAGGAGGGAGCCGGAAAAATGAAAGGGAAGAAAAATGGAAGACAAATCGTTAATGTTTTTAAAGAGCTTTGTTAGTATTTTTACTCTTCTTTTTTCCTAATGTCAGAATTTGATTTTGATGAAACTCTAAACGCAGTAAACCATATGAAAACCTGGAACTACGTAAGGGTGCTTGGAGGTGTAAACAGTTCCCTTAGTTTAGGGCATTAGAATCACAAGATTTTTCTCTCTGCCTTTCTAGTTTTTACTGTACTGAGAAGAAAAAAGGAGAGGGTCCGATGGGATCTAGAATGGATCTTCTGCCAGTTGGGACTCTAAGAACAGTTGTTGGCATGGTTTTTGGCCTGAGACAACTAGTACTCTCTCAGATTATTTCACGTCGTTGTTTATGAATTAGTTATTAGTGAATTATGAAATATGACCTTAAGTGTTGGCATCCAGGTTGTTGGTACGATATTCTCAGCCGGTGTGGTATCACTTTCCATATGGAAAGAACAACAGTGCACAGGAACATATTCAAGACATCATTTCATCCTTGTGTCTAGACAAAAGCATAGGATTGTTTTGAACTCCGCTCTTCCCCACTCCCCCTGAAGATTGTAAAATATTTTGGGGTTTAATAAGGAAAGGGTCATCAGCTCTGGAGAAGCATTGAAGAGAACAAAATAGGTGGAAGTTTATTTTTCTTGGTTGCATCCAGGTGGTTCATTTCCAAGGATACCACATCAAAGTTGTGACAGACATCTATAGAAACAATATTTGAAATGTGGTGTCCAAATCCAGTAGCCATAATCACTACGTAGCTGTAGGTGTACAAAAGCACAAAGATCTTCAGTGGCTGGAGCAGCAAATGGAGGCTTTGGTTTATTCACGAGTCTGAGATCCAGAAACATTTCTATTCCATGGGAAGTTATTTACTGATCTGATAATGTGTATTTTGAATTCTGAGCATTACTATTTTAGTGAGTCACATTATTCCATGTCGCATTCTCTTAATGAACTGCCAGCTTCTGTAGTCAACTAATGTAGGGGTGAGTTCAAGTCAGTTTTATGATAACTCTTTGAAAACTTTGGTGCATTTAATACAGTATTCAAAATGATAGCTACTCTGACAGCTGTTGACACTTTCCTAATGGTCCTCCTTTAGAATGCCAATTGACAATTACAGCAGCAAAACAACGTTTTTCCCCACAGACAGAAAATGTTCCATTGTCTAATTTTCATTTGGCATGTGCCTGCTAAAAATTTATTTAATTCACTTCAGCTGTGCTGCGCCTGTTCTATTATAACTTGAACAAATGCCTCCTTTCCTGAGTGTTCCTCTCCGTTCCTTTTTGGGACCTTTTTCATGGCAGTAAGTTGCAGTAACAATCAAGTTGCACACAGTGCAGTAGGTGCCAGTTAATCAGAAAGAGGGTGTTTTCTTTCAAACGAAGGGGCTTTTTGACATTCTGTGTGTTGGAAAAACTGGATGTTTGTGACAAGAAGGCCAAGTTGAAAATAACTTATTTTTAGTACTGATAGAGTGAGTCTGATAGATCCTTATTTTGCTCTACTGTCATTCACATTGCAAACAATGATAAATTCCTTTTGTGCCTCCTAAGTATGTGCAGTAATTTGTAGCACAGGTGAAAGAAGTTTACCAGGGTCACAATATGACAAGCGATTGGATTTCAGCTAAGATAAAGGTATCTGTATCGTCAGAGTTGTTTGAACGGTAGGGTAGGGTCAGGTATTATTTTAACAAGGTAAATGCTAGTGCTGTTTCATTGGATCAACAATGCCAAGAAACCTTGGTTATCCTACTATCCTATCTTGGATACTTGCCCAAAGTAGGTGTGGAGGGAAGAATAAAAACAAAGCAAATGTATATGCACTGGTTTTCCTCTAATACTTTCTTGGCCAATGCATATCAGCTCAAGGACTTCCTGAAGCTGATAAGATTTGTCTGTTTAGTAACCCGTGATGGATGTCTCTTGCAAATACTTGTCAAATATCCCCTTGACCCCGTGTAAATTTTTAGCATCCAAATCATTTTTTTGGCAAAGCATTATGCATATCTACCATCTGTTGTGTGAAAAGCCACCTCCTTTTCTGTCTTTTGAATCTGGTTCCTACCAGCTTCATTTCGTGGTGCCCAGCTGTTACATTTTAAAAAATGATGAACAGTTGCTTCCTTCCTGCCTTCTCCACGCCACTCTGGAAATATATGAGTTTGTCTTTTCCAAGTTGTCTCTTGTCCAGATTAGTGAGTCATAGTTTACACATTTGTTACTTACGTGGAAGTTCTCTCTCCCCTATTTTGGAATGGTGTGAACTGTTCACTTTCGTGTAGTAAACTCCTAAATACTTTGTCTACTGTTTATACTGGAGTTTTACATGCTTTCACTGGTGGGAAGATGCATCTCGGTTTCATTATAGGTAGAGGTATTTACTGTTCATAGTATTCTCTTTCTGATACTGATGCTTCATACCTAAAATCTTTTTGTAAAATGTTTGACGTCTCTGGGAGGCAGGAAATTTGTCTATGTCCTAATGTATCATTTAGTACTTTCAAAGCACTACTTAGAGCTCCAAAAAGTACCTTAACAGTCAAGATAACAGTAACATTTGACGGGGCAGAGCAAGGCATACTGTAAAGCTCTCAAGATTCCTTGGAACTTGTACTGAGACTAAAATAAATTCCTATCAAGTATAAATATGTCCAGTGGATAAAACTGTGTGTAATCATAGAATCGCAGAATAGTTGTGGTGATTGTCTAGTCCAACTCTGCTGCTCAAAACAACATAGACTAGAGCAGGTTGCTCAGGGCCTTGTTGAGTCGGGCTGTGAATATCTCAAGGATGCAGACTCCTCAGCCTGTCTGGACAAACCTGTTCCAGTGTCCATTTAAAAATTGTTTTAAAAAAAATTGCAAAATCGGTGAGTTGACTTTGGCTGGACACCAGTTGTCCACCAAGCCACTCCATCATGTCTCAGCAGGACACTGAGGGGAGAAAAGAAGATGGGGAAGAAAAAAAATGAACTCATGGGTCAAGGCAGTTTAATAAAGCAAAACTGAAGGCCACACATGGAAGCAAAGGAAAGGAAAAGATTTATTCTCTAATTCCCATCAGCAGGTGATGTCCAGCCACTTCCTAGGGAGCCGGGCTTCAGTACGTGTAGTGGTTACTTCAAAAAACAAACATTGTAAATAATGAATGCCCCCCTGCTCCTCCTTTCTCTTAGCTTTTATTGCTGAGCAGGCATCATATGGTATGGAATATCTCTTTGGTCAGTTTGGGTCAGTTGGTCCTGGCTGTGTCCCCTCCCAAGATCTTGCCAACGCCCAGCCTACTGGTGAGGGGGAGGATGTTGGGGAGACAGCCTTGATGCTGTGCGAGCATGGCTCACAGTAGTCAACACACTGCTGGGTTATCAATACCTTTCTAGCAACTAATGTAAAGCACAGTGCTAGGAGGGCTGCTATGGGAAAAATTAACTCCACCTCAGCCAGACCCGATATGAAAAAGTTTTTCCTACTTTCAAATAATTTCCTGTACTTCAATTTGTGCCCATTGCCTCTTTTCCCTGGATACCACTGGGAAGAGTCTGGCTCCACCCTCTTTATACACTCCAATTAAATTTTGATACACATTGATATGATTTTTTTTTTTTTTTTTTAATGTGGGCACCTATGAAAGAGTTTCACGTTCTTCCACAGGCTTCAAGAAATGTGCAAAGTTTTATGCAGTATAGACTTATTGTATACAGATTTAACTAAGAATTGATAAGAAGTTACTAGCATCTACATGCAGGGACTCTGCTTGAAGAAGAAATAGCTCCTTAGTATTGTAACCAGATATGTAATTTGTGAACATACTTCATGACTGTAAAATAATGTTGGATTTTTTTTTATAATAATTTGGGATCCCTTTCATTAACTATACAGATCCATATAGACTCATTCTACTCTTGTCCTTCTTGGGCAATATCTAACATCCTGCATCTGTCCAGTTGTAGAGTTCAGATCTTTTTCTTATACTAGTGACTGTTCTATGTTGCTTTCGAAAAATGAACTAGTGTTTCATGCTGGTGGCATTCCTGTCTCATTGTTTCATCCATTATTCTATTCCTCCACAGGAATATAGATAAGTATTGGTACCTATTAGGAAACATCATACTAATCTTAAGTCAATTTACTGGTCTGTTTAAAAATAAAAAATAAAAACCCCCTACAACAAAACCTAAGTAGAACTATATGCATCTTAAACCAGAAATATGTGAACATACATAATGAAATTTTTTTTGACAGTGTGTTCTTTAAGGCTTTCTAACACTTCTATTTCCAGGGTTACCTTGAAGAATTGGTACGACTCAGAGAAAACCAGCTATCAGAATCTGTCTCACAGAATAAACTGCTGTTACAAAGAATTGAAGATATGGATCTAGCCCATAAAATGGAGAAGGAACAGCTGGAATATATCATTGTGGAACTGCAAGACCAGTTGTAAGTTAGTATAATGGAGAAATGTTGTTAGAGCAGTATCACTTAATTTATTTAACTTATTTAACTACACAATATGAAGAACTTCTGGTCCTGTGGCAGTGAGTCAAACTTCTTAAAGAAATCGATGTATTTTTAGCTTCTCCTCCCCCTCCCCCCAACAACAATAAGTCTTGTATTCAGAAATGGCTCCACTGGAAATTGTAGAAGTGTAAGACAGAAGAATTCTGAAATTAATTTTTTTTTTTCATCTGAAATAGCTTACAGTAAACATGCTTAAATTTTGAACACATTTTTTATAAAATGTTCTTTATATTTTGTTACTTCCAGCTTTAAGGCTACCCTTACAAAAAGGTATCTTGAAAGCAGCTTCCTTTTGAACACTGTTTTTAAAATGTTAAGCAAGAGAGGATAAAGAAATACTTATTTTCTTTCCATAGATTCTCTTTTATTTGTGTCGGGCTCAGACACAGAAGAATTTCATCTGGTAGTCCTAAAAACATTCAAACTGATGAAATAGTTTGCTACTCACCCTTTCTTCAATGCAAGGCAAAATGCTAAAACAACAGAAAAAGGCTTAATTTTTTGATAGAATATGTGACTCCTAATGTGATAAATATTCAAGATCCTTAGGTAGTTTATCCTCCCAGCCCTGTCTGTTGGATAGAGAGGTACTGTCCTTTTGCAGAGACACTCCCTGGTAATGTTTAAAGACCCAGATAGATGGAGGACTCACTGTGTGGTGATAAATTGCCACAAGACCGCTATAGTATGCATCTGAAGTAATTGTATGTTCTGTTCTGTTCATAACAAATACCAGATAATTTTTTTTGCCTTATATCTGTAAGTAATCTGTATGTGTCTGAACCCTGAAGTAAAATGGAAGTAATCTGTGGCCTTTGAAATAATCCAGGATGAAATGAATGTAAAGATGTCTTTGGGGTACTCTGGTTCCCTCTGCCTAATGTCTCACAGAGACACAACTGGAAGGATCTTTTCTATGCAGTAAAAAGTACTTCTAGCTTGTAAAGAAAGCTTGGGGGGGGGGGGGGGGGTGGTTTGGTTTTGGTTCTTTTGGGTTTTTTTTTTCCCCTTTCCCTTCTTTGTTTTGTGGTAGATCATTTGATTGCCAGTGCTTGAAAGGGATTTTATTAAATTCCTCAGGAATATAGCTTTTGCATTTTATTTATGACAATTTCTGAGTCTGTCTTTCTGATTGCCTGAAAGCTTTTGAGAGATACCTGTTCTTGAGATCTTTTCTGAACTTACTGATATAGCTAATGATTCATGTTATGCTTCTTTGGCCTCCCCAATTATTTGGGGGGTCGGGGGTGGAGGAGAGGTGTGAGCGCATTTAAACTCACTCTGATACTTGGAAATTTTGAACATTCGGACCTGCTGTTGATTTTTATCTGAGATACATGCAGTCAGACTGTTGTAATGATCTCAGTCTTTGGGGTTTGATTTTATTTGTTGGCTTTCTTACGTAAAGGTTCAAACTGTGGAGCAGTTTCTGTTGTATCTTGACAATGTGTTCTTGTATAGCTGTTCATGAGACACTGCAGTCAGGAGCCTGGCCTGCACTAGGTATTTGGAGAAAGAGAGAGGTATAATTTTGCATTGTTATTGCTGCGAGTGTAGTATGCCTCTCAGACAAACTCTTCATAAAGCATGTTAGGAAGTTAAGTTCCTTACTGAGGAGAGGGAAAGGAAGAAATATTCCTAGCAGATTTCTGATAGTGAACACCAGTCATAATTAACGTATTGTAATCATTCTTTCATACTTGTTTTTTTTCCTTTCTTTTTTATTCTGACCAAGGATGACCTGGCAGCAGAATATGTTGGTTTATTACTGTGTCTGTAATGAGGCATGAGTTTTGGCCAATTGCTTTTTATGGTCCAGCCATTTTAGAATGGTGTTCATGTAATTCCAAATCTTAGTGATTTGCTCCCCTACCATTAGTAGTGTTTTGAAATAGTGAATGTATGCTGTAAACTTTTTTTAACTCTTCACCAGCAGCTAAGAGCAAGTTTGGGTTTGTAATTCTGCCTGAGGCATATTACATTACTGTTCATAAAACATTTTGAGATCTGATTTAGGATCATTTGCGGTTGGAAACTATTATAAATAAATATTCTATATTTTCTTTTTAATGACGCTTTGCTATTCCACTGGCTGTTGTTGTTAAGGTAGCAAGTTCTACTTCAAATTTCTGTTGTGTAAGTATTTGTTCGTGTTTCCAAAATGGTATTTCACAGGCACACAAGCCAAAAGGTTTTACGTATATTCTCAATGGATTTGGGCAGAATCTGAGCCTATGTTTAGGTCTGCCTCCCTTCCTCCCCCAGGAAAAAAAGTCGGGGTGGGGAATAGAGATGTGACTTTCTTGGCAGTCTAGCTTGTTACTGTTGCTGACTTGAAAACTAGGTTATACTAATGATCAGCACGGCCTTCATGTTATGAATTAGATTACCTACAGAAAACCATTTCCATATTCACATTTAATAACGCAGTTTGTTATAAAGCATGAAATAAATATGGCGATAGGAGATTGGAGAAACTTAGAAGTAATTTTTGTTTTAGAGCTGGTACGCAAAACTTAATGATCTACAATTGCCAGTATTCTTAACTTTGTCTCACACACTTGAGTATCCAAACTACAATGAATAAAACGGTTTTCAATTTAGTTAAAAGTCTATTTCATGCATTTCATGAATACCAATAACTGGAAAATAGTGAAGCGGAAAGTTTGTCACAAAGTTATCCACAAAAAAGTAACATTTTTTTTGTGTCTCAACTTAATTGGATTTCTTAGTAATATGCCTGCCCACCTGGGGATTGGACATCTCACTTTGCTGGCAGGTGACTGGTGGCAAACAAGTTAGAAAAGTGAAACTGCAATAAACCCCCTGATCATCACTCAGACACGTTTAAAGTAATGCACAGCTGATCAAGAAGGTGGTCCAAACTAGATATTAGGGAACGTTTCTGTACCAAGAGGATGGTCAAGCACTGGAACGGGCTTCCTGGAGAAGAGGTCGGTGCCCCGAGCCTGTCAGTGTTTAAGAGGCGTTTGGACAATGCCCTTAATAACCTGCTTTAACTTTTGATCAGCCCTGAAGTGATCAGGCAGTTGGACTAGATGATCGTTTTAAATCCCTTCCAATTGCAACCATGTTCTGTTCTAAGAACAGCTTGCTCTTTTACCACACTTTCAGCATCTCTAGATGAAGTGGTTGCCTAGCGATGATATGTGTCAATTGTAATAACGACGAGGCTTATTCTGGCTTTCACTCGCTTTCTTCAGAAATGTGTGCTGTCACTGGGATGCGTTTTCGCCTGGGACTTAATGTAGTTGAATATTAGAGTGTTCTCTTTTGGCTCCCCTCTTCTATAGAAATAGTGTATTTTTACAGTGAGGGTTGAGGCACTTCTTAAGGTCTTAAAGTGCTTAAAATTAACAGCTTACAGGAGGACAGCCAAGAGAAGCCTGTGATCTATGGCGTGTCTAACTGAAGAAAGCAGTTTGAATTCCGTAACAGTCAAAATGTGATGGGAGAAGGATCCCAAATCATCAGGGAACTGGATCCCGGAGTGTTCAAAGCTCAGATACAGCCATTTCTTCCTGCTCTAAGATCCTGCAGATGTGCTGAATGTCTTTTGGAGCAGAGAGACATTTGATTGTGTGCTCCATCAGTAAAAAAATTCTAAGCCCACCACCTAATACAGGTATACTTATTGATTTATAAATGATATACATGTACTAATATATTATGTACATTATAAAACATACACAAAAATATAAATTAAAAAGGATGAGATAAAGATGAAATAAAGACTCTCTTTTATTCTTCTTTCATTTATTAACAGTACAAAATGTATTTTTTCCTGTGCCCCAAAGGATCGTCTTACACACCCTACTTTGGAGACCACCACCTTGAAGGACTAGTTAGCTCAGTCAAAGAAAGTGACTGGACAAAATCTGGCACTGTTTGCCCACAGCATCCTTGCATTAAAACTCTTTATCTCAGCTTAAGCAAGCTTTTTTTTTTTCCCCCTTCTTAGTGTGATTCTTAGTCTTTCTTTTGGCTTACGTGCTACCTGTGCTGAAGGCAAACTGCTGACCTTGGTCACTTTAAAGTCAGATCCTGCATCTGAAATTGGTATTTATGTATGCTAAATATTGATGTGTGATTACAAGAGAGGTTCCATCAATTTCCTGAATAGCGACTCATCTCCTGCATAGTGACTCACTGATATTATAAAAGCTAATCACTTTAACAAGAATATATTTTTAAATAAAGTGATAAAGGGGGAGGAAAGCATTGTATACAGAGGTTAAAAAAACCTCCAAGTGCTTTACAATTTTTTTTCTTCTGCTGTGATTTTTGTTGAAATTACAATAGTGATTTGCATAATGTTTATCAGCACAGTTTTCCTCCTACAGTATTTTTCAGGTTTTCAGACTGGTGTGCCTGGTGTAAGATGGTACAGCCCCATTGTCCCAACTGGTGCAATATTTCCATTTTTATTTCTGTTAGTTTATCAGACATATTGAGAATGTATTTCTTAGATTCAGTGGCTATGCTGTATTTTATACTGCTCTGTTTCTTATCTCCCTCTGCTGTTTCTTCCTATATCCCTGTCCCAAAACACCCCTTCTGGTGTTTTGTGGAGGGGTGCGTGGAGGGAAGGAAAGTAAGAAAACTCTTCTGTGTTTGGAATTCTGTCTTTGGTTATGGCACAAATAAGACTCAAATTAAATTATAAGGACACTCATGTCTTACATTGTATTGAGCTTGTCTGTATAATTAAGAATTTTTTGTCTGCTTTAGCAAATCTTAAAGCTAGATTTATTTAATTTGTCTGTCTGTTGCTTCAGAATTGGTCAGCCTTTTCAAGGCCCAAACAGTGCTCCTTTCTTAATATTTTAATATAGCTGTCTGATAGATCCAGCAATACTGCAGTTCCTACCTGGATAATACAAATGTCTTTGTAAAGATGGGAAATTACAATTTAGTTGCAACCACGAGAGACTTTGCACCAGTGATACTCTTTGATTACAGTAAATGTTCCGTGTATGTTTCCCCTCCTGAGTGGTACACAGCCTGTCCCTTACACTTCGTTATTTCCCAGGCATTGACTGTTGGAGGATGCTGTCCACACGCCTGTGTTCCCATATGTTAGCACTGCCATGAGCTCAGGCGAGTGCATCCTGCCTTTCACAGAAGTCCATCAGCTCGTGCTCAGCAGCACCTGAACACGGCCACAATAGTTCTGTGAGAGCAGCATGCCACAGTCAATGCAATTTTTAAGTCCAGGCAAAATGAGCTTCTCTGTTTCAAATACACCGTGTTGTATCAGTTCTATTATGAAGTACTTAAAGGAAGATTTCCTGTATTCTGTGTAGCAAAGATGATTCCTTTCCGAAGATTGGTCATACCCCATTTGGTTAAAAAACTCACTTATGAAAACAGTGTCTGTGCTTTTCCTTGCTTTGTCAAATTCTGCTTGTAAATGCTTTAGAGCCTTCAGAGTATTGCCACAAATACTCTGCCTGAGAGCAGGCTGGAGGGGGTCACAGATGAAGGCACAAAGTTGTAGAGGGTGTAGGCTATAACTGTGCTGTCAGGGACAAAGCAGAGAAAAGCTTGTCCAAGGAAACAGAAGCAAAAGGGTCTGAGCAAAGACTCTGAAATTTAGTCTGTGTTTTGTGTCTCCTTGCAAGTAAAACTCTAAATGTGGCTTGCCTGGCTTTGTAATCCTCCCTCGAAAACTAATCTGGAGAAATCTGGATCACTGCTTTAGCACTCTTACCTTTATTTTCAGATAGTCCTCTTGTATGACTTTTTTTTTTTTTTTAAGAAACTGAATTCCTCAAATACGTAAGTACAGTAAATCCAATTTGTTGTAGCTGCTTTATTTTCTCACTGAAAGGAACCAGGAGATTAAAATTTTATGTTTGATCTTCTTGGCAAATTTCTTCCCTAGAATGTCAAAACTTGAATGCTAATCCTTCTTCCTTTTAAAGCTTTCATGGATCCTTGCTATCAAACCATAATTTACATTAGCCACGCTTTTATTTATAATACTTCCTGTATGTCCTCGGTCTCTCTCAGGTTTGCAGCAGCGATTTTAAATCCTTAGTATTGCAGTCTGGTCTGTTTTCAGCTCCTTCTTCTCTTAACTTGTCTGTACGTTTTTTTTGTTAAACAACATAGAAAAAATATCGCATATTTTAATAGATGTTAAAACTGTATTGTTTATGCAAGGTTTTGGATTTTTTTTTTTTTTTGTGGAATTTGTTCTTTATAAGTTTGCTGCAATATTGTACACCCATTCTGTTTTACAAAGGTGTGGATAGACAGCAAGGAGGAATGTTCTGTTTTCAGTGAGGTGGAAGACACCCGAGTTTCCTTTTTGCTTAAAAGTATAACTAGGAAAAGTTCAGCTGGATGTAGTATGTGGACAGTCAGACTCCTGCAATTCGAAGTGGAACATACAGAGTGAGGCACAGCAAAGAATTACACAGAATTAAACAAAATTGCAGCCAAGCCTCTGACGTGAGGGAGGACACACACTGTTCTTAGAATCCAGAGGGATTACATGGGTTTATTGCGCAGCAGGAAGCCAAAAGTTTCTGGATTGCTAGCAGCCTGAAGAAGAGGACTCACTTTGCAAGATGCAGTAGATAGGGAGGGGTTTATTTTTAAACCCTCATATTTTAATATCTCATTCTGAACTTTTAAAAAGGGGGGTTAAAAGGTTATATATATTAAAATAAACCTTAAATTTTAAATAATGTAAAAGCTTTTGAATTATTGATGTCTTCAAGGACAATATGTGTTGGTATATTTACAGCAAAATGCTGGCTGACTCCAAAGTGAAAAATAGTCATTTTTGTAATGAGTCTTCTCTCTGCTCTCTCTTTTTATTTTTTCTTTTTTTGTTTGTTTGGTTTGGTTTGGTTTTTTTCCTTAGTGGTTAGAAAATCACAGAGACTTTGCTTTGACTGTTTTGCATATTTAGTGACATTAGCATGGCGATGTGTCCCCTCCTCTGAGTCTCTAATGTGTAATACTAAAATCTGTTTTTATAGTGGCATCCTTCTCTTTTCTCCCATAGCTACACTTCTATGGATCAAGGCATTGCATAAAAGTAGCAAGCAAGAAGGCTTTAAGCTACTTGGACATTAGCACTTCATGCATTCCAAATTCCATAATTTTTATCCAATGTAGAATTAGAAGGTTGGGAGCAGGGGGAAGTAAGGCCTTTCAAAATAATAATGAGAAGTATTGAACCTTTGAGGGGCTCAGTGCAATGCAGTTGCAAATGATGTGCATTCCCAGTAGGAAAGCGTATTGTGTGGATCATGGAGTTTCTTCCTCTGTTAATATTACCTGAACTTACTTGAATCAACAGAAAAAGAATACTTGCCTTGACATAGTAATGCTAAAGGACCTGTGCAACAAACATCAATGTTTTCCTCTTTCAATTCCACAAAGAGAATTATCTCATGTCTAGAACAGGTGAACCTGAGGCTTTGATTTCATAAAACAGTTTGAATAACTTGATACTGCGAATGGAGGGGATAGAGAACGTCAGCTAGAGAACAGGGTAAGTCAATCATTGTGCATAATTATTAACTCGTGAACTACAATAATACAGACTGAATTTGACCTCTTTGTGCTTTACCCATTTAGATAAATAAACTTCCGCTACTATTTGCTTCTGAGAGTCCCAATTTTTCTTGCTTCATTTCTTAACTGTCATATTCACTCACTGTAGATTTGCATCTATGTTCTGGAAGATCCTGATGGCAAAAGCTAGTATTTGATAGTGCTTATACATAAATGAGAAGAGTTGAACAAAAGTTATTTTTACGTTCTTCCAATATATTTATCGCAAGTTACATGAAGTTCAATAGCAAACTAGATGGACTTTAAATAGTAAAACTAGAACCACTTTTTGTGAGGGTAGAAGAATAGTACCAGGTTAGAACACTGAGGAGAGGCTAGTTCTGTATTTGCAGAGGTATTATTTATCATTGATATAAGCTAACATTCTCTCTAAGATTCTTTACACAAAATAAATTGATACTTAAATTTTCCTAAATTTCAGTTTTGTTTGGCTATATTTATTGGATTAAGTAAATCAGAGAATTAAGTTTTGTCCTTTTGTAAAAAGGAACAGAAATTCATTTTGTACTTTCAAAACAAAATTAATAGTTTCTCTAAAATGCAAAAAGTTTAACCACAGGAAAGGTGAGTTACAGGTCAGTGTGCGTGCGTACACACAGAGTCATATAAATGTTTGCTGGTTGGGTTTTTTTCATTATGGATCGTATTTGTAAATTAAGGATATAACGTCTTTGAAATCCAGTTTTAAGGCTACAACTGTGTGTCGTTCAATGTTGTGTTAAAATAAAACACAATTTAAGTGATTTCTGGAAAGGCTTAAAGTAGAAAAACTGAAATGTCTGAAATTATAACCAAGAAAATAAAGTGTAATGTGTAACCTGATTTCTTGAGCAAGAAGCTTTTATTAGGTGCCTTTCTATTTGGATAGCAGGTGATTGAGATTTAGATTGGTGCTTTTTCTGTTTGTCATTCACATGTTCTTATGCAACCTCTTAACATCATAAATTTTTCAGTCTTTTGTTATCCAAATTATAACTCAAATTATACTTGGCAAAGGTTGTTATTTGCTACCTGTTTTCCCTTCCCATTTCTCCATTTCTACTGTTCTTTTCCCTGTGTGTGGGGATTTTTGGGTTCCCCCACTCCAGCTTCTTCCACTGGATTAGATGTTCATCCTACATTTTTCTATTCTGCAATTGCCTTAGGCTTTGAAGCTCTGTCTTACGGTTTGCATAGTTTGGTAGTTGTATTAATTCCAATTCAGCTACCAGGAGAAACTTACATTACTCACAGATTGCTGCTTCCCCCCCCCCTTTTTTTTAACCAACAATGTTCTGATATTCACTTTTTTGTAATTAGAAACAGGGCATTCTGAAGGAGGCTTAATAGACAAGTATTTGCCAAAACTAGCATGTATAGAAGATCTGTCTTGCAGTTACAAGGTGGGATATCTCTGCTGAAACTCTTGCTGGCTTCATAAGTGGAGGTTGAAAAACCTCATCAACCCACAATTTACCAAACCATTTTGTGGTTCATACTGAATCCAAGGGAAGCGTATTAAAATGGCAAAAAAATGTTGAGAAGACTACTTTTTGGTGAACTTTTCATGATCTTATTATTTTTTTTAATTTTTTTTCTCCCCCCCATCCCTACAGAAATGTTTTTATAAAAGGAGTTCAGCTGTAGACAGATAATTTGTATTTACATGACTGACATGGAAAAAAAAATCATAATACCTTGGATGACACTCCGCTTGAGAGGATATTTACTAAAGGCAAATTTGATAATCTGTCAAAAAAAGCTGTTCGCTAAGAGTCTTCCATTTTGTGGCAGAATCTGATAGTTGAAGAACAGAATTAAAAGTTGTTCTTTATTTTTTTAATAGTTTGGTTGCTAGTCCAGTTTAGTATTTTTCTTGTTTTCAGTCAAGACCTACTTACCTGGGGAAACTGGTTGTGTTCTGCCTGTTACCTCCCTCCAAAGGAATCAGGGCTGGTTATTTGTCCAAGGACTCGAAAAGTGTCAGTCGCGTGCTGCAGTAGTATTGTAATAAGCACATGCAAAGTTAGCGTGGTTTAGCGTGTTTTGATGCATTCTGGATGTCTGTATTCTGAAATAAAATCTCCACCGTAATTAGACTGGAACTCCAGAGTCAAGCTGATGGTATTTTTGCCAATATAAGTTTATCAAAGTTACTCCAAAGGTCAAGGAAAAGGCTGTATAAAGGCTGTATAAAATTGATGACAGTAGTGTTATTACTGGAGGATGTAATTCAAGATCTCTAGGAGATAATAAAGGAGGACTGAAAAGATTGCTTGTTGAAGAAGCTCCAAGGGGATGTGTTCTGTGGCGCAGCTAGTACCATTGCAGTTACACACGAAGATCTGTTGGCCGGTCAGAAAGAGTAAGAAAATGTGGTGCGGCAGGACGTGCCTGCTTTTTTTCACTACAGCAACTGCCATTAGAAAGTCTGCTGGGATCTAACTGCTCTGGCATCTAATTTGGGGAATACACAGTCTCTGCACAGGGTGATATATTGCAGCATCAAAATCCACTGGTAAGTAACTCATTTTCATACCTGCCGATCTAATTTCTCAAAGTCCAATGACATACCAGTCCAGACAGCTCACTGTCTTACCGTACTGACAATTTGAGAGTTCTCTTTTATTTTAGAGTTGCTCTTGCAGATTTTAGTTATGTTCATGTATGCTATCAATTTGAGTTTGCATTCCATATTTCCTGTCCTAAATAGAGGTTTTTTAAAGCTTGTTCTTTCTTATTCAAATGTTTTTATTTTTTTTTTAAGCTTTTATTTTCACTTTTACTTTTCACTACTCAGGTAGTTCTTGAACTGGAGCACTCATCTGATATAATTCCCTTTCTTAGGGAATTAGTCTGTTTGGTTTATTTCCTGTCTTCATCTGCTGGTAGGAGGGCAAATTGCCAACTGGACTGGCATTTTCTGGATTTGGAGAAATTAAACTTGCAGGTAAGAAATTACTGGTTTTTCATAGGTATAACTGGAAACAGAACTGACTTCTTGTTTATTAAACAAACAAATCTGTGTAAATGGGTCTTTCAGAATAGGCTTACAGTGGCATGAATCTGGATTTGATTCAGGGGAAACTGGAAATCCAGTCTAGCTGAAGTGAGAACAGAAATTTCATGTGATTACCGAGATAAGGCTTTTCTATATTAGCTTGGACTAAAGTTTTTACATCATTTCCATTTTGCCTGCAGGAACCCCACATACAGGCTGTCTTTTGTCCCCATCCCCCACTATGCGAATCCAGTCAGATCACAGTTTAAAGACGCAGAAGTCTTAGGTGTGTTAATTCAAAGGAGTAATTTCTTATCCTTTTGAGAGGTGGCTGAGCTGCCAAAAGCGATGCTAGTACAAACAGAACTGTTTGTCAGGTTACCTTATGCATTAATTTAAAAAAACCCAAAAACTAAAATTGACCATTTTGATGATCCATTTTCAGAGTGGCTCCTACATGATTGTACGAGAACAACTGAAAGGGCAGCATTCTGTGGAGCAGGGACAGAAATGATCAGTAATTTGTCATTTGTATTTTATTATTATATGTGTACCATACATAATCATATTCTGCTTGTGCTTAGTAAATAATATCAGAATAATAAATCATGAAGTAAACATCTCAATAAAAACATCTAAAATAAAAACCATCTCAATCAATCAATCAAAAAACATCAATAAAAACATCTCAAATAGAATAATAAAAGTTGAGGAAATTAGCAAGCAAATATTCTGTACAGTACCTGACAAAAGACAGGGCCAGTGAGCACTGGTAGGGAAGGATGTTTATCGGGAGACTTCACTAATCTCACTTTTCCCTACTTTCTAAATACACAATTAAAGGACTGAAAGTCAAAAGCATGCAGAGACATTTCTGGGAATAGCTGTATAAACCTGATGTTAATACTGGCTGTTGCTGTTATTTTTGAATAAAAGTCAGTAAATTTACAGGCCTGGAGGGAGCATATGTATCTGCACTTCAGGCAGACACTGACTCCTGTCTTGGGAGTATGTTAGTATTGATTAGTTAACGGATCATCAGTATTCTTTTGTAATAGGCGGGAATTCATTAGCAGGATGTTTTTACTGAATACTTTTCTTTGTTTTCTAAGAGGAGCTTAATTTAAATAGTGGTTCCTGATGTAGAGAACAAAAAAATACAAATTCAAGCCAAATATTTGTTAGTTTTTAATGAGGTATTCTAGTATTAAGATTATGTTTTCATCTCTTTTGCTGCTTGTTGTCTCTAACAAGTTATTAGTTGCATTAGTATTTTCAATTTGTATGGAGTTTTTCTTTCTTTAGATGTTAAAAGAAACCCACCACAATTTAAATGTTATAACTTAAACAGGGTATCCTGGGCTAACATGGTGCGACTGTGTGTATTACACTTCTCTTACATATGTGCATTATGAAAAAATCAATGCCAAGAAATAATGCAAAGGCTATTTGATCATTTTAAAAGCAGTTTTTTGAAAATATGTTCTGTCTCCAGCATCAGCAATGCCTCTCATGTAATAAATCCCAACAAACATTTTGCTGGGTTTGTCTCACCTGCCACTTTTCAGTGTGAAAATAGCAATTCAGCAATTACTTCCAGAGGAATTAGAAATATTCTTTCTCTGCCTGCTGTCTCTTTAGTATTTCTTGATATTTTTTTTTCTGTTTTGTAATTTTGTTAAGAACTTGAAACACGATATGAAGTTATTGGATAAAATACTTGTTGGAGTGAGGACTGCTCAGGGCACAAATGTTGAGAGCAGGAGAAAAATAGTTATTTTCTTTCTGCAGCTCATGAAAGAGAGCTTCTGCTGCTTTTTGCCAACGTGGTTATAAAGAGATGGAAATGATTGTAGGTAGAGGAGACACCTCTCCTCTAGGAGGTAGAGTGGATGGGGGGGAAAAGTTCACAGGCTTTCAGACAATGAAGAATTTTTTCATGCCTAGATGAGGTGATAAATCAGTTTCACCCCTCTGCTCTCATAATAAATTCTTACATATTCTCCCTGCCCTACACAAACTTCCTGCACTCCGCAGTCTCACCGTGTCAGTCCAGGATACCTATTCAGCCATATCTCACATGCCGCCTTTCTATGTATGAAATAAGAGATTTCATACAATCTCTTATTAAGATCCACTGTATTCTCCACATACCAACTCCCCTCCTGAGAGTGTTACATTTAGAAGCCATTGTTTTTATCTTCTTTTTGGCTTTCAAGTTTTCTGTTTCCAGTCTGAAGAAAAGTAGTTAACAGCTTGTTGTATATGCTAGTTTGCTTGTTTTCACTCAAACTTGATCTTATTTCCTTCTTTAACTTCTTTATAGTAAACCCTTTTGTCTCTCTTACTTTTCCTCTTCCCTTTTTGGAACGTCCTTGCTTTTACTCCTGTATTAAATGGCGTTACATATTGTCTACAAACCTTATCTTGCATCAGCCTTAAATCATCACAGCTACAAAACCAATATAACAATATTTTATTGAATTTTATTTAAAAAAAGAACCGCGTACTTGTGGTCTTCAGTGATATTCTTATGATGTATTGTGGATTTTGTTCTATATAAATTATGCTTATAGGTTATGAAGTAATAACCTTCATAAAATCTAGGCTTTGAGCCTTGGTCTACAGGCATTCAGGTCATTCTTGTTTTCACTTGGTGTTTTTCCCCGGCAGTTTGTTGTTGGGAACAGAAGCCATAGAATAAAATCTGTTTGTACATCAGCCATTCCAGTTCAGTGTGTTTTATTACAGACCAGCATTTTATACAGAAGCTTATATATTACGTTATTTCTATGTGAGTTTTTGGTTAACACTTTTGAAATATTTCCTAGTCAAGGTGCAAAGAGTTCAGTAGTTCCTTTTTTTTATGTGTGTGTAAATAAGAGAAAATACTAATTTCACACTTTATTCTTGACTATTTTGTGAAACTTGTAAATGTCCCAAATATCCGTATTTGCCATTTGTACCTATCCACCAATTCTTCGTTTCTTATTTTGGTTCTATGAAGACTTTGTTCTAATTTTTCCTCTGAAAGCTTTTATATGCCAAACTTATTTTGCTATACTAGCAGATAAATAATTTTTAATAGTCATATTCTTCTTTTGGTTAAACTACCTGACAGTAGACATCTGGAGGAAAGCTCGTCATCTTCACTGCGCTCATTGTGATCATTAAGAAAAGTCCTGCTTCAAGCCCTGCAGTATCATAGCTTAGAGCTGGCCAGCACTAATGACAGTGTTTGCATTCTGAGGAACAAGAGTGCTACTGTCGAAATTCAATCTGCCTTGGATAAAATAAACCGTTGTGTTTTGAGAGCTCTTAACTTCTAGAAAGAGCTCTTCTTGTCTGATGAAGAGTAGGACAACGCTCAATAATCTTGTGCAGCATTTTTTCACGTTGAGTGTTTTGAAATTTGCATGCTTTTTTCATTAAAACTTGATCCTATTTCCTTCCTTTTTAAACCCTTTCTTATAGTAAAGGCTTTTGTCTCCATTTCTTTTCCTTTTTTTGAATATTTGTAGCGGGATCATTTTTGCATCACAGTGATTAAGAGTTTTAGGATGATGTTTGCTGTGTAGGTGCGGTGCTTAGGGATGTGCTTTAGCGGTGGACTTGGCCACGTTAGGTTTGCAGTTGCACTCAATGATCTTAAGGGTTTTTTCCAACCTAAATGATTCTATGGTTCTGTGCAGTTTAATATTTTGTCTCTTAAAATAAGTAGTTAATATGCATAACTTGACACTGCCTTTGTTTATCGTGAGAGAATTGCTGTTTGCAAGCAGTGCTTTTAATGCATCTCTGCTGCCGTGGAATCTCATGATAGTTTAAAAAGGGCTGCAAGACAGCAAACAGATAAATAATAATCTAAAAGGCTGAAAAAACAGGTGGTAGATACCAGCACCTGCTGTGAATATGTTGTCTAACTTCATATTGTCTATACTACTAGTTTATATATACTGAACACTGTGATTGGACTGATTTTATATATTCAAAATAATTTTTACTTATTTTTAAAGATTCAAAATAAAAGCATTAAAGTTTTAAGAGGGGGAATAGTTACTTCTCTATCCTACTTGATGCCTGGTTTTTCTTCCTGAGCGTGGTGAAGTGGTGAAAGTACTGATCTGCTGCAACTGTCTTCTAATGTTCTTATGCTAAAATCCCTGGAGCAGTTTTGTTAGGCTTTGTTTCAGACTTTGCCCACACAAAGGGTGAAATTTCAGGTTACCATAGCATAAAGATTCGTGGGAAAAGCCTCAATATAGAAACCTACCAAAATTGCACTATTAGCAACTTGTCTGTAGATGTGTGGTTTTGTTGTCTTTGGTCAGCGTGTTTGTGTAATAATGCTGCTGCTGAGTTGTGTGGTGGGAACATGCAGGAGTTTTCCAAATAGGAATTTACACCTATGTGTTATATGTGTATGAATTTGCATTTAGTTACCATGTGTGTAGTTGCTAATACAAGCTGTGTCCTGTTATAAGACTTGTATGAAAGCATACAAGTCCTTCTGAGTAAGGCGCTGATGTTGTGTAACTGTCTAACCTCACGAGAACTTGCTAGGTCAGCGTTTCAGTTTCCTCAAATCAACAAGCCTTTAACAAGTCTGTTTAATGCTGGATGTAATCAGGGGAATTGCATGGGGAAGTGAAGACCATACAAGATATTTGAAATTCTTGAGAGCTTTGGGTTATCGAAGTGGTTATTCCTCTAGACCCCTTAGAGAGGAGGGTGAGAGGTGAGATCCCCGGATAGGAAAGATGATTGTTTACTTGCATGAATGCTGGGGAAATTCATCATCTTGAGAAAAGTTTCTTGAAAATAGTTTTGTTCATGGTGGTGCGTCACCACCACCTCTTGCAAAACAGCTGTGCATTCGTCTCCTCTCTCAAACTCGGCTACTAAAAATTCCTTGCTGAACTTCCTATTGTCTGACCTTGTTTTGTAGGAAATTCTGGCTCTTTGGGTGGCGAACTGTTAAAATAGACCTTATGACAATGTTATTTGTGAATTCACATAAATTGTCTGTGTACCATGAATAGTATATTTAATTTGCTATGCAGTTTGGCATTTCAGATAACAACATGGCATTTGGCTTTGAACTCCCGAGTACATTCAATAGGGAGATATGTAACATTAGCTGTCTGCTTCAGGCCAGAGATAAGCAAACTTGTTGTAAAGCGGCATTTTACTATTGCCTGGTATTTCGTAATTGGAGGATCTATGGGTTAACGAGCAATATTACTTCTGTTTCTAGAGTAATTCTACAGCAGTTATAAGGGTAGATCGGAGGTTGTCTTGTACTGTTGGAAAAAGGCTGGTCTTGCCTTGGAGCCTGAAGAACCACGTACTTTCCTTAATTCTGTATGACTTTTGGCAGATGATTTCCAACATTGGCATACTAGCTTCTTTGTTTCCGGAATTTTAGAAAACCGGTCTGCTTCATGGGAACATGAGGCAAAACTAATTTGAACATGTAAGGTACTCAGTTAACACATTTTCCGTAATTTAAAAACATAAATTGCTAGAAACTCTTAGGTGGTAGAAAACAGCAACTATGTGTTGTATTTCACCTGGAAGCATGTAATGGAATTAACATGTCTGGTTAACATGCAGTTCCTTCTGCAAAAGTACTGGGGGAAAGGGGGTGTTCAAACTGGGAAGAAAAAAAAAATTGGAGGGGAAGGACATCACGTTCCCGTAGTTGGTTTGCAAACTAGTTTGCCTGTTAATTACCATCATGCTGGCAGAAAGAATCTTTAGAATGCAGTTACTTTTTTTATTGCCTTTGCAGAAAGATTCTGATTTCAACTTTTTTTTGTTCCTAAATACATCTCAGTAGGTTTCTAAGTTGCTTCCCCTAGGAAAAATGAACAGTTTAAGGTGCTTTATGAAAGTTGCAATCTGTTGGTCGCTCGGAAGTATCGACTTGGTCAGGACTCTTTGTCCTCTTTTTCTTTCTGTACCTTAAGGAATTGCATTTAATCGACTGAGAATTACTGCTCTCTGTATTCACAGGACTGTGCTAAAGAATAATGACTTGAGATCAAGACAAGAATTAACCACTCACCTCACCAATCAGTGGCCTTCCCCAGGAGCTCTGGATGTCAATGCTGTTGCCTTGGACACTCTACTCTATAGAAAGCACAATCAACAGTGGGATGAGTAAGTTGAATATTTATTTTGATTCACCTTTAGAAGAACAGGGAAATTCAAAATTACACACTTCTCTTAGCATACTCTGAAATATATCCGCTTGGAATTACAATGTACAAGGATCAGCTGGTAGAAAACATCGGTTTCCCTCGCTTACCATAACAATTTCCTTCTATGGATTAATTTAGAGGGGAAAATAAAAAGGGGCGGGGGGGTGGGAAGGGAGGGAAAGGAAATCATTGCTTTAGGAAAAAACAGTGTTTTAGGAAACAAACAAAAAACCAAAAGAGAGAGTTTAAGAGAAGAAGGAGTAACTGGCTAGATTGGTTTGCTGGGGGTTTTTTTGGGGTTTTTTTTGGTTTTTTGGGGTTTTTTTTTTTTAGAAAACTTTTTAAGGAGAATTGAAGATATCTAGTTAGATCTTTAAGTGTGTTACTATTAAATATTACTTGCTTTGCAGGAAAAGTTTTCAAAGTCTGGACCAACTTTCAGCAGAAGTTAGTCTTTCTCAATCCTCTCTGGATCCAGGTCACTCACAGGATGGGAAGCAGGACGGAATGAACTTGTTAAATGAAGGTACAGAGCCAGACTAGTGGCTTCATTTTATTTTGCTCTTCCTAGCTCTGATCTTCAGCCCCTGAGATGAATTTTCAGTGTGAACAAAATATGCATTGAACAGCCTATTTTTTCATTGTTATGCAAATTGTTTCAGTTTCCCTAAGGACTATACTTCAAATAAGTTTGGATTTATGAAGATGCCCACCCCCAATAATTATAAGACTTCATGCTGTATTTAAAGCTAAGCTTCAAATATGTTGCATATCTTCCTTCTCCATCATAGATCCAGAGACGACTCAGCTACAACGACCATCTTTCTGTCATCTTTCTGCTATAATGAACTCAAATCCTTTGAGTTCTTGACGTTTCCTTTTTTGTTTCTTAAAAGAAGGATTAAAGTCACTGGATTTGCAACTACCACTGTCATTCTTATATCTTGCATTCAACATTTATCTGTGGAGATGCAGCCTGACAGTGTTTCTGTTAACAGAGAGCGCAACGTGGTATGAACCACGCTAGTATATAAACCTCATACCCACACGCCCCCTTTCAAAATCTGTACGCTTATCAAAGTTTAGCTGCTCCATCTTGTGGGCAACTGTGAAAAGCAGAAAAATGCTGAAAGACTTCGGAAATAGTATTCTGGGTACAGAACAGAAGTTGCTATAAAAAATCCTGTTTGTATCTCATCAAATGTTAACTTTAAATAGACTGGACAAGACAAGACAGAGCCTTAGGAGCTCATAACTGTAACATTTCTGATTTATAAAATATCAAGGATGTAAAACAGAACTTTTTTAAAAACTGTGAACAGTGTTAAAATCTAAATTATTTCAAGTTAGCTCAGAGAAAGTGAAATAGAATCAGCATGGCTATTGTGAAGAGAGTTCTTGTGCAGATCTGCTTTCAACGGGTTTTTTGCAGTATTACCCGATGAATTCATGCTTTCTTTTATCTTCTGTAAATTAAAGTGTGGCAAAACCACTGATAATAATAGTTTAGGTTTTTAATTCAACTATCTGTCCTTAAAGGTAGCATAACATCTCACTTCTAAATTAGTGAGATTCATCAGTACCTAAGCTTTAATATAATTTTGTAAGACACGGCATGGAATTCTGCTGTTAAAATATCTCCTGTCTAGCTCTCGGTATGGCAGTTTTAATTAAAAGATTGGAAGTAATAAACTTTGAGGTTACTATTAAGCCCACTCATGCAGTCAGACTTTTAGTTAACACTTGATTTCAAGGACTGTGCCTGAACAGTGTTACACTGCTCTTTGTGTATTTTACATCCTCAAATTGAATGTAATCTTTAAAGGGTAGTTTTTACAGGAATAAAGATTTTTCTGAAAGTGAAGACTTTGAAAAAGAGCTAATCTAGTCAGGTCTTACGGAAAGCTATTCAGTCACTTTCAAAATGCTCAGTAGAGGCGAGACCTCAAATTTACTGGAAGCTGCTAAGAAGAACCATAAATGATGCGAGAGAACTTATTTTTTTTTCCATAATGAATTGTTGTGCAGGGGGCAGTTTGGGTTGTTCTTTTTTATTCTTGCGACCTCATGAGAATAAAACTTTTTTGTAAAGAACTGGAAACAGAAGTTTAAGAAATGCTACTTCATAGATGTGATTTTAAAAAAAAATCTGGTAGGCTGGCTTATCAATAAAATGGTGTGCCTGCGACCTTTTAAAATTCATTTTCATCTCTTGTTTAAGGCATCTTTTCTACTCTGCAGGTGAGCTAGGAGGATGAAATAGGGAGCTGCTGGTAGATCAGATTCTTTATGATGTAACTTATTAGCCGAGTTGGCACAAAATAACTTGAATGGATATTCTGAGAAGACATAAAATAAAGAGAGAAGTTGTCCAATGTAGTCTCATACCCATAGACAAGTTTCCTGTTAACTGTCAAGTGTATTTGGATGACAGGGCAGGTACTTGCACGCCACTCCTGCACTACAGGGCTTTCTCCAGGGGTCGGAGCCTAAGGCACTTCAAATTACCAAGGTTTAAAAAACAAATCATGTTCATTTTTAAAGAAATATACCCTGATTCCAGTTAACGGTCCTCCTTTCTGAGAGATTTAAAATTAGATCTCTGGTACGAACCTTGTATTAGTAACGCCACTTCCATTTATATGTCATGTACTCGACTAAAACCAGTGCTGGAATTGGTAACTTCAGTTCCACGTGGAGTGAGCAGAGCCTCTGGATCTCCCTCCGTCGGAGACTGACTACAGCCCAACCTGTCACGTGGGGGTAGGGAGCTCTTTACCACCCGGGCAGGGAAGGTATGGCACAAGTCACGTATCTCCCAACGCCATTTATGAAGTATGCGCGTGCTGAAGCGGTACTACGTAATTTGTAATACTGTAGATGAAACAAGGAAGGGTTTATTCCCTCTTCTTTTTTTTTTTGTGGTCAAGTCATCTTGTGCCGTAAAAATTACTAGCTTAATTCTTGTTTTTCTTAACAGGGAAGGAAGACACTCCATCGTTGCTTGGTCTTTGCGGCTCTCTTACATCGGTAGCAAGCTACAAATCTCTCACGAGTCTGAAATCAAGTGAATACCTTGCAAGTCCCACAACAGAGATGACAAGTCCAGGCTTAACGCCATCTTGAGATACACACAAGAAGGAGGAGCTTTGTATTGTATGCATTTGGTTTATGTTCCATAAACGACTTGCAATGAAGACTGCTAGTTCTGAGTTGAAATAAGCTGGTTTATTTTTTTCTTTTCACGTTTACCTGTTTAATTCACAAATTCTGACAGTTTTCATTCAAACTTTTTTTTTCCCCCTCAGAGGAGTTTTCAGATTTTCTATTTTAGTCTCGAATTATTTAAAGCTCTCGGTCAGGTACAGGACATATAATCTGATGCTTATGACTGATTTTTAAAATGAAAGTTGGAAATCAGTCCCCTACTTAGCTGCCATGACCTTGTTTCTCCTTGCAATGGCCTGGCCCTACTCTAGCCACGGTGCTTCTCTGCAGTGCTTTAAATATCTTATCAACTCTTGCAGAACAGGCAGGGAATCCTTATTGCCAGACTTTGTAGGCAAATAAATACTTTACCTAAAAATCCAGCTTTTCATCTGTGTATGTTGCGTAGGACCTCAAATAGCATATTTAACCTATCGACAGCTCTTCTCAAGTTGACTCAGTGTTAGATTTTGCATTCCTGTTAGTATCATGGCACGTAGGAGATGTCTGAATCACACTGAAACACTCTTACTAATTGTTGAAGTTGCATGTGAATAACAAATGTAGGTTGATCATCTAAATCGAGCATACTTACCAACGGGGAAATGTTGAGGAGACTCACTGAATGCTTTTGAGCGACCTGAGTTACAGATACACGAGATTATAAAGAACAGCAGCAAACATTCTACGAGAAATTTCTTGATTTATTGGCCTTGCTGGAAAGATGGGGACTAAGGATGGTGGGGTTAGCACCTTGGGAAGCTTGGATTGCGTGTTTATCGGCAAGATCCCAAGGAGAGTCAAAAAGGGGAAACAAAGACAATGTAATGACAGTATTCTCACGTTAAAGATTTTTCTCATTCCTGTAGTAGTGCAATAGGTATTTTTCTTCATTAGGTAATACAGCAGAACTTATTTAAGACAGTTTTCTCAAATTACTTGCCATTGATTTAAATTACTGATAGGAAAAAAAAAAAAAAAAGAGGAGACATTTTTTAAATTAAACTTTCCAGATTACCCTACAGTTTCAAAGTTTGCAAATTAGTTTTTGAATTGCAAACTATATTGTTAATTCTTTGTAAGATACAACGGATCCTTTATCTATGAATTTTGCTAATCAAGGTAATGCTTCTCAGTATGATTAGTAACTTTTTAAACAAAACTTAAATGCATGTAAGTACGTTGTATTTATAAATGCTAGGGAAGATGCTTTTTTGTGCCAAAGAAGTTTCATAAATTGTTTACATGAGTAGCTGCAATACAAGACAGATTTTTAATTATTGCTTACTCTCAGATGTTTACAGTATGTCACTACACTCTGTACGGTTTGAGTTGATTTGCCTCTTGTAATGGTACCTTGGCACTACTACTATAACCTGGTCATTTTAGGGTGGGCTTGAAAGAAAGAGAGGATTCATTCTTAGCTTTACGAAAAACTGGGGGAAACATTTGGCCTTTGGAAGTACGAGGCTACGCATCTCTGGAACGCAGCGCGCTGTTGGATTTAGCTGGAGGAGGTTCAAGACTCATCTCCTCAACTCGCCAGTCCACAGTGCCGGAGCTTACTGCATCCATGGCAGGGTAAACAACTACCCGTGCCATTTTAATGCAGATTTTTAAAGCAGCTTAACAAAATCCACCAGATCTTGTCTTTCAAGCCCTCACGTACCCACCCAGTTAATTTCTCTGTAATAAACTCCAACCGTTAAATCCTTTCAGACACTTGTCAGCATGTCCATTACTTCATCTAACTGGGGTTTTTTGTTAAGCACCTGTTCTCTCCTGGCAGTTGAGTAACATTATTAAATACTAATTTGTAAACTAGAGATGCATTTTTACTACAAATACGACGAGAGACTCCGGATTCCACAAGTTAACGTTCTACATCAAGGTACAGTGATTTAATCAGTCTTGTTTGCTGTTAAAACACTTCTCCCACCACATGGGTATTTTGGAGGGGGTATAACCATGATCTTCAGTCATGTTCACTGATGGCTCTCTTCTTGGAGCTACTGGTGTGAAATTCATGTGTCATTTAACTGAAGTCTTTTACGGGGTCTGACACCACTGTGAGTTTCTGGGTGTCATTTTGTGCATGGGAAATCAGTTACGTGTGTCTCTTCTCAGTTTTAAACATTGATCATTTTTCAAAAAAAAACTGAAAAAATGCCAAAACTGTATGTTTTGTTGCCTTGACGTTCCATAAATGTTGCATGTAAATTAAACATTTTGTATCATCACTAATTACTAGTTTTTGTCTCTGTTTTAATCATAGAGGATGAAACCATTCAGCAAATTACAGTATTACTGAGCTCATAGCAAATTCTTTTCATGCAAAACAGAGAGACTGTTTTTCTTGCTGTATTTCATTCCATGTGGTCCAAAATTTGCTGTTACTACTTTCTTTCTCTTAGGCCTCATTTTGAAGTCGTATTGTAAAATTACTTTGAAAATCACAAAAAGGGGATGGTGTCGACTATCTCCCGTGGCAGTACCTCTTGTCTGCCATGCTGTGACGTTGTACCTAACGTCATTAGGACTAGAGCATTTTCCAGTGGGTGATGAATTTTCACCAAGGCCAAACACAGGTTGGGATAGCTCCTTTATAGCAGAATAGGACTGAAGTCCATTTCTTAGGTAAAGCACAACCAAAAGTTGGTGTCTTAATGACCTGACTACTGCGTTGCTTTTGTACCAGCACACCCCTCATTAAGATATGCCCAAAAAAACTAATTCAACCACTTTATTGAAAATGCATGAAGGAAGGGATATTGTGGAGTTACTTAAAAAATAATTTAAATTTAAAAAATCAGCCAGAGAAAGCTCTGACTGGGTAAGTCAAGTGCCTGCGGGCAAGGGAGACGCTGCCCCTGTCCGTGCCACGTGTGTGCAGCACCCCACAGCAGCCAGGGGCTGCCTCTACAGCAGGAAACTCGAGGTGCTCCTGCCTCCGGACGGACACACCTCTGAGGCAGACTGGCACGGAACCTCCTGCGCTTACACCAGCGAACCTGGGGCTCCCACACAAGCCGCTTACGGGGAATGCCCCCCGGCAGGGAGCCTGGCCCTGCCTTGGAGCTCTGTGACAGTGACAGCTTGCGCCTCCCAAAAGCAGGTGCTGGGAGCGTTCCTCCACCCCGCCTGCACAGGCAGCTGGCCTCAGTGCCTGGGTGTGCTTTAATTCCTTACGCTGTCACCTCTAACTAAAAAGCCACTGCAGCACCTATCACTGCGCTCGCCATGCGCGCTGCATTTCTAATGAGCACGGCATATTTCTTCCAGTTTGACCTAAAACATTTGTCATTTTAAATAAAACTGAGGCAAAGCCAAAGACTATTTTATAATAAACATTTACGCAAAATATAGAGCTGAAAGTAACAAACGTGCACAGTATTAAACATGTATTAAGCAAGAATAAGTAAGTGTTTATTGAATTCATTCTATATCAGCCTCCTTACGGAGGAATAATTATAACTGGAAGCCCAAAACATTTCTAGACATCATTTGAAATACCCCCAGAAAAATCTTTAGTCAGACTGAAAATTAACACAGTGGCAGTTACTCTTCATTGCTCTGTCCAGCCTGATTTTATTTTGCTTTTTAATCATCACTGAAGAACAGTCAGGGCACCTTTTTTTTAATTCCCTTCTTTCTTTCCTTTTTTCTGTCTAGCTGCAAGAGGAGTCACAAAATCTTCAAAGGTAGTTTAAGGGTCGTGTATTTTCTTAGTCTTAAGAGAAAGTGAATTTATCCTTTGTGAAATGGTTAAAAATGAAGTTGTATTTAGTTACCAAATGTAATGACAGAAATTCAGTGGAAATTCTAGAAAACGCCTTGACAGATTCAAATCTGGCACGATATATTTCACCGCTTATTTTGACTTCACACAATCAGATGAAGGAGAGTTAAGGACGTTGGTTCATTTTTTCATTTAAATGAGAAAAGAAAGACTTTCCATATTCATATGTGCTGATCATTATGGCACAAGCAGGAGCAACTTTAAACAGCCGTGGAATAATACCTGCCCAGAAGAGAAAGGAAAGTATTCACTATCATTTGTTTTCAGACAGAAGCGCCGAAGTACTGTTTAGTGGTCACACTATATTGATACCGCAGTGTATTGGTGTAGAACCGGGATTCTACCCGTCCACCTTCCTCAAAATACTGAAATAACTGTGGGTACTACCGCTGTAATCACCATAGGCGCTCGGCTCTGCCATGCTGTGTGGCCTCCAGTCCCTTGTGCCTCTGCCCGCTCTGTCTCCCCATGGAGGTGGAGCACCGCGACCTGCAGGGCTGCCGTGCTGCAGCACACAAGAGGTGGCCCCGGGGACAGGCTGCGTGCCCTCCCTGAACTGCAAACTTGCTGCTTGGGTGGGACAACAAGAGGTTCAGAAAGCCCTGAATCCTGAAATATAGATAAAATGAGGGAGGAAAGGGCTCAAGTACGATGCTGGGCTGTACCCTCTGCCACAGGGACGTGTCTCAGCCCTTCACACCAACTGCTAAGTAAAAAGCGTGAGTCCCCTGCCGCTGTCTCCCAAGACCTACAGCACCTTTACAAAAATGGAAGGATCCTGGTTACATGTATAAACAATAGAATTTAGGCGTTAAATGTCTCCCATTACAATCAACTATGATCTTGTCAGTGGCCTTTAGAAAGTGATCCAGCTTGCTCAGAGGTAGGAAAATAAGGCTGAATCCACTTCTCATAGGAATACATGACTACACAGCCATCTGCTTCCACTTGAAATGCAAAGGCGTTTGGATGGCGCTAGCGCGGATGACGCATAACCTATGGAAAACCTGTGTCCCTTTGGAACAGTAGCAGAAAGCCAGGCAGAATACCCCCAGGTCATCTCACCCACGTGTGGGCGACGGAACTGAGGGAGCGGCTGATCAAGAGAACATCTCTACACTCTGTTACTCGCACGTCAAGACCTAAATGTAGGTATCCGTATCTATGAACTACATCCCATCCAAAACATCTAATAACAGCGGTACTTTGTAGCGTCGTGTCATGCATTCTGCTGGCATCAGTGCTCTGATACATGCAAATCCCGTTACCCAGCTATGTCATCACTGTACAGCAAATAAAGCAATTTAATCTCTTTCAGCAAACACAAGTCTTGCAAGTCTTCAACCAAGGAGCCCCAGTGAACCAGTGCGGTGCTGTCACCACTGGTTAAGTATCTCGGGTTTGGAGCGTCTCTTGTGGTTGTTCATTTAAGTATGAACTACTATAGGCTTTTGTCTCAGTATCATTTTAATGTCAGTATCTTGTCATTTCCTCCTTAGGCTGCCAGAGTCACGTGTGACCACACGTGCGCATCACGAAGGACTTCCGTGCATGGCAACAGCAGAGTATTGCCCCAGCCACTCAAGAGAACAGGACAACAGCAGCCGCGGCCATCAGGTAAGGTTTGCTGAAGACAGACTGACACGGGAATCTCTTCCCCGACAGCCTGGGAGAAGGGCACAGGGAAGTAAGAAAGCTTAGGGAGATGAGCATCCTGAGGCGGACACACAGCAAGTCAAGAGCACTTGGTGACTGTGAGCATTTTACATACATTCAAGGTTGAGTTTTCAGTCTCCAGTTGCTATACATAGAAGGGAGGATATTCAAAAGCAAAATGCTTCAAAAGCAGTTCAGTTATGAAGTGATACTGGTTTAGCCTGGTGGTACTTGGCCTACTAAATTATTGATAGAACTACCTGAATGTACATATTCAACAAAAGCAAACTTTCACGTCCAGGTAAAGATTTGGTTTTGTTTAACAAATGATAGTAGTTCTTCACAAAAAGATACGAACCAGTCATTAGAATTCTTGAGGATGTGTAATCAGCTTGAACATTCACACTGTGAATATCCGTTTGGCTGGAAACTCTTATTCTCTCAGTTCCTGTCCCATGTGGTGGCAATCCCAAACTGCCTTCGTGCACACTCAGGTACACAGAGTGGAAAACGCCTAGCACCGCCTGAGTTTCCTCTTAATTCCCACTTGGCCACAATACAGGAAAGGGAGAAGAGGCAGATAGTAAGTGCGCTTGTGGATGGCAGGTCTCAAAGAACTCCATTAACTGATAATCATAGCACACGTGCGCTCCCAAAATGTAACACGGTAACCTTCATACTCATATTTGAATCAGTAATCATGGACTGCGCAGCATGAAGCAAAACTGAGAAGCATTCACCATGACATGCATGTCTTTGAATGGTGGAAGAACGTTTAGTTATAGGTAGGTTGGAGGAATGAGGAACCTCATACTAAGCCCTCATTTAGAAAAAAATACTCTATTTCATTTGATATGGGTTGAAATGACTGCAGACATCTTGCTAAGCACTGATGTTTAAGATGAACTTCATAATGGTGATGAACCAGAGTGAAGTGCAAGTATTTTGGAGGGTAATGGATAAAATATGACTTTCTGTAAGGTATAAAAATAAACATCCAGAACAGCTAAAGGAACATCCCAGCTTCTTTCTCAAACAGTTCTGTAGTCACCGTACTACTACTCTTGAACCCATGGGTGAAAACTTTCAGCCTCCCCCATTCCAATTACGCCCCAACACCCCCATTCTTCTATGAAATAACAAGGCATAGACAAATCTACTGTAAAAACGCCCTCCGTTCAGAACACAAGCATTTCCACTTGAAGTAGACTCTCAGAGAAAGAAGAAATAACGTATTGAGAGACTGAAGAGGGACAAAGTGTATGATGTAGAGTTCTTTGTGTCAAGAACTCAGGATATCTGCTGTGATGTTTAGTAAGTTGTAGGGATCTACTCTAATGTAAAAGAGAAATTAGAAGACAAAGAGGGAATTGCAACCGTCAGAAGAACAACAGGCACCTCCCAGACATTTTTCAGGCTGACAGAGTGTGTAGCTCCACGGAAGGCATGTTGGCAGCTGTAGTCTGACATTGTTACTGCTCTAGAGACAGAAGTTTGAGATCAGTCTGCTCTAAGGCTCTGCTTTGCTACAGAGCTGCAGTCCTGTGTTTCTTAAGGGACCAGGTAACAACCACTTAAGGGAAGATACACCACCAAATAATCTAAAAATTGTACAAAAATCCTTAAAAATGAAGACGATACATTTTTTATTTCAATAATGTTCTTACAGAAAGGCAAATTTTCTGCTAAAACCTGAATTCCTCGGGCATGCTAAGCTTTACAGCCAAGACCTTCCCACTAGGATGGCAATGATTGGTTCAGCTCCATCTTGCAGCTACTAAAAACTAGTTGGGCCCACAGTAGTTCACCACAGAGTTCTTCCAGTTCAGTTTAGTTATTGGAGAAGTGGGGTAAAGAGTATCTGGTAGTTGCAGAGAGGAAATGAGGGTGGGGAGAGCAGCATATAGCTAAACTATCAAAATACTTTTGATTTTAGTTACCAGATCAGCAACTAGAAACACAAGTTGCAGTCTATGGCTACTTAGGACACCGTGGATAAGAATGCAACTCCAATTTCTGGGAAAACCAATCTTTTCTTCCTGTTTTGCTTGACAGAGCATGCCAAGTAGAAACCTCTGACAGAAGTTTAACAGGATGCATGATAGCTGCTGCCAAATATCTACAAATCTGTGAAAAAAAAAAAAAATTCCATGTCGCTCTCCAAGAGAATATTCTGGGATATGGCTAAATCCATCATGAATTACTGAAAGGACTTGTGATTATCTCAGAAGGGAGTCAACCCTTTTTGGTAACTACAGAAGTAGAAGATTCGCTGAAAGATCTTAAGAATTAAAAGAAATCTTCAGTTTCAGGATGAGGTAACGGTGAGGAACTTCTGCTCCAATGCTGGAATGTCATTTTTCTTGTCTCTTATGTCACCTTGCCAGCCCACAAAGTCCCTGTTCTGGCCAGGGCAGTTTAGTTATGCAGTGGAAAAGACACTCTTAAGTCTCATGAGGTCTCAGGAGCCTCGAAGATCACTTATTGATGCCAGAAAGTCCTCTTACAATTGAGCCATAATGATGAAAATAAGGACGAATATTATTTCCTGCTGAACCTCCCAGGAAAATGGCCAGCTTCATTGCTGGAGGCTTTGAGTTAGTACCAAGAATTAGGTCATATGATTAGGTAAGACTCATTGGTTTCAGGCAGTTGCCAGGATTTGAAAAAGACACCAGAAGGTATTCCTGGGCTTTTCTTTTCTGTTCTATAAATATGCAGGGTTTAAGTCACCAAGATATGTTATGATAGTCAGGGATACATGTGTGCTGGTCAGCAGTAGAAATAACTACTGCACAGAGTTCAGAGCTAAACAGTGATTTTTGCCAAAGCTATCAAAAAGAACAAGACAGTCTTTAAGACAGTCTGTGCAAGAAAATAAAAGACATCAAGGAATTACGTGGCTAAATGGGGTCTCAAGGGTGACATTCTGTCCTACTGAATGGCTCAGAGGAGCTGAAACAGCACCAGCTTACTGTGTTACACCAACTGTGTGCTGATGCCCTGAATGCTGGACACAGCTGGGCAGCAATGGTCCCTCGGTAGGTTCAGCGAGGGTAAGAGAGTCATGTACGATGGGTACACTTGTGTGAGTACACATGAGATAATGTACAAGGAAAATTTTAAAACTCTTTGACTCATTCTGAACTCATTGAACTGTCAAGATTGCATTTCTCCATTTGTTTAAACATAAAAATTTAACAAAGATTTTAAATAATGTTTCTAGTTTGACAGAAAATTTAAAGGAAAAAAATACTGGTGAATAGTTGTTGCATAACCTTGAATGTCCTAAATATTATACAGTATTCGACAGAATTATTCCCATCTAGCAAACAAATACTAATACAATTGCCGTATCTTCCAGTCCTCTGTAAAAAACTGCATCGAAGTCCAACTTAAAATGACTGGATGATAGGATAGATGGGATCTATCCTGGGCCTAGTATTTATAGGCAAATAACAGTATTTTATAATGTGAATTCTACTTCAAAATATCTATTCTATACTCAGATCTCTTGGTTTCTCAATAATGCATTTTCTTCAAAGACTAAGAAGTGAGACAGAAAAATACCACTGAAGCTTAAGCTCTGTTTCTGAGCCAGAAAGAACCAAAAACGCTGAGTAGAGAAACTACTATGAGACAAGGAACAAAAATTAGGTTGGTTATTCCTAAATAGAGGTGCTGCAAAAATACCGATGATTGGGAAATTTTTAGCACTGGACTTAAAACTGCATCTAAGAAACTTTCTCAGTCTAGAAACACCTCCATACCGTAGCTTCCAAACTTACAATCCTTTAAATTTCCTTTGTACCAATTCTTTCTGAAAAACCCAAGCACTATACTTTAAGAAACAAATCATTTCAATTTGAAGAAACCTATTTCCTGAACTGAATCTTTTCCCACTGTTTTTAATTGCCAATACAGCCATATTTGTCAAGCCCAATACCTCTATTTTTTAAAGAAATTATGTCCATCTTTGACAGCTGTAGCTTAGTAACTTGTGAAGAGATTACCAAAATTCTCTAGGTATGCATGTCTGTTCCTTTATACCTTCAAACTATTCCTTAACCAAGTGTTCACAGAGGTCTAAATATTATCTAGTTTATTCATGTTAACATCTATAATCACTTGTTGGCGATTAAAAAAACTTCATTTCTCTCTAGTCTGAGGGTTTTTTAGAAAGATATAAAAAGATTTACCAGCAAATAATCCAGTAATCCCATTTTTAGCGACAATTTTCCTCATAATTGCCCAGGTTGATGTACAGTCCCTCTGTGGAACTCAATATAGTACAAGAAAACAGTGAATGAAGCAACATACACAATGCCACAAGAAAATATTTTTAGAAATCAGAGACAGTCACTTCAGATGTAATTATTAGGTTTAATTAATTTTATGTTAATTTTGTCCATACTATTCATAGAGGATGTTAACTTCATACAGTATGCAAATTCATACAATACTCAAGTTAAAACAGCATGACACGGAAGAACCTGTAGTAACACCTGGAGCAAGATATATATGAACGGAGTCAGTGTTCCTTACTAGAGTAACTGATTTTCAAGTCATCCAGCTTTCAAATGAGCCAGTCATTCCAGTCAGCCACTCATACAGCTGAAAGATTATCACAATTCAGATTTTTAACCAAGAACTTGCCTTTATGGTAAACTTTTGAGAAGGTAAGTTTTGAGAATTGATATAATAAGAATAAATCATAAGAACAAATATTACAATTAAGCTAGGACACTACACCTTACAGTTAAGTTTACAAAAATCAAATCCCCTCCGAATTTATAAGTTACTTTAAGAAAGTATAGGTCTATGAGATGTGGATCACAGTCCCTTGTAGAGCTAAATCAGATACCATAAGCAACCTGACTGGAGCAGCATCAAGAAGCAATCTGCATTGCAGACACATGCAACTGTTTTAAACAGAGGATTTATTTTTTGTGCTATTTCACTCTGCACATGCCGTTTTCGTTGAGCCATAATATGAAAGTGGTTAAGAAAAATTTTTTTAGACGAAAGTTAAAAGAGTTTCATAGAATACATTCAGCAGGAACATCCCACAGCATCTGGAAGCTACAAAATATTTTTGCGGCCACAGAGAGACAATATGTAGATGCATAGTCAGTGTCCAACTCTAACAGCAACTGGATTTGGAACAAATTAAACTAGTACAAATTATAGAATAACATAATGAAATTTAAATATATATTAACCTAGTTAATATCAGCCTAATAAATATATGGCAGCTACCTGTGATTCAAAGTGGTATTAGCAATGAATTCTTATATTCGTCAGCACAAGGGAAGAATTGAAACACAGTAACTATATTTAAAGCTTTTTTGATCTTTGTCTGTTCTGCAAGGATATATAAATGTTTTTTCAAGAAAAAAAAATAAAAATAGTTTACCTAGGAGAATGAAACCTCATACCAAAAAGTGAGTGCTAAGTTTTTCTAACACTTTTCTGAACTAGGGCCTTCAAATTAGTTTCTAAGCAGAAACTGTTTGAGTACTCAGCCTTTTTAGTGGTCTGTAATCTTGAAAGTCCCTCACTGGTCCAGGTCCCAAGCAACGGAAAGAAAGTTTTTAGGTGCAACTTGAATTTGTATAAAACATAGTGGTGCTCTACTGAACACACAACAAAAGAGAAACTTCCTTCTACTTTCATCCTTTAAAGCTGTTAGGATATTCACTAATATGCTCTCAAAAATAATTTCTTTGAAATTACACAAAAAGAAGGTAAAAAGTACACAAACTGAGCACAGTGCTTTCTCTGCCTAATATTTAACAAAAGAAGAATATCATCGTGAAGAACCAAGTGATAGTGAGTGTGCAAACATTTTATCATGTTATTTTTATCAACTCAAGTGTCTTTTTCAACAGATCACTGTTCACCTGAATGTTTTATAAGAAATTAAATTTTTGCCTATTTAAATATAACTTAAATGTATATAAATTTGCAATTGATCTGCCTAAATGCCATAGCTCTGGATTTTTTTGTTTATATTTTATACCATATTATTAGCCTAAATGGTACTGAACTCCCACCTTTTCCCTCCTCCATGCCATTAATGAAATACTGTGTTTATCCTAGGTGATAACAAATATCCTATGAGATGTTACAGTCTGGAGAAGAAAAAAGGTCTTAGTGATAGAATTTTTGGATAAACTTTAGAAGAAGAGACAAATGTTTAAAATTTATACCAAAAATCTCTGTACTCAAACACTAGTTTTTATTTTTCCAAACATTATCGGGTTTTTTTCTCCTTACCAGCAACTTACTTTTTAAGGTCTCACTCTCCCAAAGTTCAGTCTGCCTGTGTGTTTTCACTACATCAAATGGCAGAGTTACGACAGCTGCAATCTATCAGGAAAATAAATCAGTTTTAATGTTAGAGTGCGAACAATTAAATTTTAATTAAAATTTTTAAACTAAAGTGCACACAATTTAAAACTAGATTTGATATTCCAAGCACCTGATATTATTAAAAGTCTTGTATTTCAGAACACTGTAGTTTATTCAGATATACCTAATCAGCTTAAATGCCAGGCCATGTGTATTTAAAGTAGATACACCCCAGTACATACACCATTTCTGAGAGAATCATATAAAATAATTTCCCTTTTAAATAGCTCATTAGTGGCAATAATAAGTAGTACTAGAAACAAAAATATGTACTTACAGAGCCAGCTGCTGCTCCTGAAGTAAAAGCAATAAAAAACGTTGGTTCATGTGCACCAACTTCCTTACACAGCATCTTCTTGAAACGCTCATAATTATACCAGTATATTGCTGGGGTTATAAAAAAATAAACTTGCATTACAACACATTTGTATGTCAAATGCAGAAATTCTTTTATCAACTACAGATGTGGGAATTCTACTGTGACAACGGGAGCAAAAAGAAACAGCTGAAAGCAAAGTAAAAGTGTTCTCTGTGATGACCAATGGACAGGCTGCGTTGTTCCCCGTATTCCAAATTTCTTCATATGATATAAATTAGCCTAATCATTTTGTCATTCCCATAAAGCAACCCCTATCTTAATACAATCTAACCCAAGCACTAGAAAACTCACTGTTTTTTTAAAAATCAATTTAACATAAATCAAAATGTAGGCTCCCAATTACTTGCTATGTTTTCAGGCATATTTTCACACATTTCATAGATATCACTAATTCTACAAAAATGTGTTTCATACAAAAGGAAAGGTTGCTCAGGACGGCCTCATGCTCTTCTGGGGGACAGGGTGTAAAGTTTGATTCTGGGAGAACCCAGAAATACAATTTTGCTCTCTGGAATTACTAAGGGGGAATGCCTCTGGGAGGACTGTCAAAGGCAAGTCTGACAAACAACGTTTAGGAATAAGATGTTTTGTCTTCTGAACTAAACGGCACTCTTTCTGTATTCTAATTAAAACTCTTTAAACTATATGCTACTGAGATGAATTATAGACTGATTCCTTGTGGCAGTTGGTCAAATAAATACCGCAAATGACAGCTGCATATCCTGAAAGATAACTGTCCCTCATTCAGCACTGAGTCCTAGAGGCTGTGCCAGCAGAGAAATATCAAGAGTTTTTCTTGCCATCAAGACTGCCAGCACATATGGCTGGCATCCAACATTTTGCAAAAGTAACTATAGGCAGTATCTCAGAAGGCATTCTCGGGGTTTGAGAAAAAACTACTATTGAAATGTACATAACCCTAGTTTAATGTAAATTATCTCAATCCAAAACTTTGCTTAAGCACCTGCAGGACTCCTTTCCTTGTATACCTTTTATATTTATATTCCCTGCAACACTGCTTGAAGGATGACTCAAGTATTTCCCTGACCAGGGCAGGGGGGTTGGAACTAGATGATCTTTAAGGTCCCTTCCAACTCTAACAATTCCATGGTTATTGTTAACCCAGTTCTTACACTTATAAACATTCACAGATTACGTTTTATTCAGTCTAGCTAACCTCCCGAGGAGCGTGCCTTGAAGCTTATCATTCACACTTGGGCTAGTAACACAGTGGGATTCTAATCACACTGTGCTGCTTGACTGTTTTCACAGAGGAGCTGCTTTCTCAATACCAATTGTTACACTGATTTGAACTCCCCTTGAAAGAGCTGACTGCAGCAAAGGTGCAGACTGTGCTGTATGAATACCAGAAACCACGATGCTGTTGGGGCATCATTCAAACAGAAGAGATAAGATTGAAGGTATTAAGGGAGCGTATCTTAAGTGCATAGAGTATTTATAAGGAAAAAATAATCAGAAAACACATTTGGAAAAGGTATTAAGCAGCATTAAACACCCTCAGCTTTGTCTCATCAGAGTTTTGTATCATTTAATTTTGTGGGGTTTTTTAAATGCATTTTCCTTTTCTCATGCATCCAATTGCCTGCTCACTTCCGACTCTCTATCAATAGTCCTTAACAGTTAAGGCAGTAGTTGCCTGTTAACCTGTGCTTCTACCTTTCCAGCACCCCATGATGCCTACAAAGTACTGGGCACAGACAAGTGCCCACTGGCTGTTAAGTGAATGCCAGAGCAGTGTGGAGACTGACTTAAAACCAAGGAGGATGTTTTGGACTGGTGGAGGAACCACAGGCATGGCTGCAAGAATCTGAAAAGGGCTGAGAAGAAAACACACCCCCCTCCTTAGTGGCCTCTTCCTTGTGCACTCCCTCACAGTCCTCTGATTTTCCCAATCTGCTAAAAGCAGCAGAGGGGAGGAAGATCACTAGTTCCTGCCCCATTGCTACAGACAAAAATCTGTAAGAGAACAAGAGTTTCTACTTGAAGTCAGACAACAGAAATCAGATGAAGAATTTTAAAGTTCCCTTTAAAGTCCCCTTACAAAGCCTAGCAGAACAGCCTACGAGAAAGATGCATTTGGCAGAGAAGAAAAATAAGTAAATTTAAAAATAAATATTGAACAGGAAGCACTTTGAGCAAAAGGTTCAGATGAATTCTCACAGTTATCTTTAGCCTTAGAGAAGTCATGTTTCCACAGGTTCAGAAGCCTTCCCTATTACAGAAAGCTCAATTAAGTTCCATCAAGCAACACAATCCTTAGGCAGGAAATAAAGTCCAACTGCACTCTTCAAACACTTACCAGTAGCAAAGTAAAAGAAAACAGAGTATTACTTATTCGGAAAAGAAAACAGCTGAAATAACTTGGTTCTGTTAACTCATTTAGGTGCTAAGTGCAATTTTTAACTAAATATCCTAATCACCCCCACTTACCATGCACTGGTTTGGTTCACAGCCAATTTAAGATTTACTCCAGGTGCACGTCTAAATGTGCTCAAATCCCAAAAGAGTCCAAACCAATGATTAGTTCAGCGGACTGTTTGGAACCACAAATTAAATTAGATGTCAGATTATCTTAAGAATGAAGTAGAAGAATAAAGATAGCAGGTCAAATATTTCAAGGGTTCTCTGCCTCCAAAACCAGATTTGAAGCATTTTTCTGGGCTAACACAAGGTGTTCAAAAGTGTTATTCCTGGTACTATCCAAAGGACAGAAACTGCTTCGAGTACAATTGATGCCTGATGAGCCGTGAGCGTCCTGACAAAAAAAGGCCTCGAAGAGATAGGGGCTTTCACCACTGGCATTAACAAGTCCCTTAGCACTCTCCTCCGTAGCTCAGAACATAGCACAGCTGTGACAAAAAGGGAGAACACACAATCTTCTCTGTCACGGTTATCTTAAGGAATAGCCCTAGGAATAGCTAAGCGCTGTATCAGACTTTTCTTCTGGACTTTCAGCTTTGGAGCTTTGTTAACGAGGGGAGCTGTAGCTGCGTGTTTTTTGGAGCAGCTACACAAACTAATTCATCTTGCTAACAAAAATCCCTGAAGGCACTACCGTGTCTCTCTTTATATATGTTTTCAAAGTTAAGCATCAAAACACTTAGATAAAGCATGTCTCTCTATAAGGAAATAGCCACTATGCCTATCACAGAGAAAAATTCTTGCTGAAAGCCTTCAAAAACAGTCACTGTATAAGCTAAAGATGAGAAGAAACAGCCTAAGTATAGAGAAAGGGAACATAACAACACAGCAGGTATCCACAAACAAAAGGGGGGGGGGAGGGGCGGAAATCAGGTCCTTAAAGTGTTTATTCTCAAAGGGAACAAGTAAATCTCAGGCATTCTTAAAGCTAACCATTAAAATTACCTAAAAGGACAGAAGTCATCTAAAAGAGTTATGCATAGGCAGATCTTCTGACATAACACAAACTTGCATGGAAAATAAACCCTACCTGAGAAAGGTACATCTCTCAGAACAGTAGAACTCCAGCCCCTCCACAGGGAAAACCATCCGTCTGCAGCCACTTTACTGCTGATGCATGTGTACAGTTGATTGTAGGACAAACTGCGATACTGCATCCTAGTTCTGATCAGCTCCAGGGGGCTCACTACAGTAACTGAGCCAACTGCAAATGAGAAAAATATGGGCTTTTTTTAAAATCAACATTTACTATTAATATTTTCTGAACATTTAACTCAGGTCTCACTTTGCTCTACGCATTTGATTCCTTTCAACTCTCCCGTTTTCCTTGAAATAATTCCCAAATTAAGTTTTCTTTCCAGATGAGAATACCCTATCTATTCACAGTACCTAAACTTTCTGGGCACACAAGCTACCTATCTTTTTTCAACACTAACACCTTGTAATCCATGTAACATATTAAGGATCCTCATTTCCAAATTTATTACATAAATAGGCTGAAAAATTCAAGTACTTAATAAAGATTAATTTTCAATAATTGCCAAAGCGTAACTCGAGGAAGCTAAGCTTGGCGTTTTTTTGTTAAGGACAAAAATGATGGTTAGAGATTAAGCTTTTATTGATTTCTAAGCTTCTTTGCCATTCTTATTTTAAACTATCAAGACTATTTAGCAGGCAATCTGTACCTGATAAAGTTACTCTCTTGCATTTTGTATAAAGATCACCACTCACTAACAAGCTCTCATCACAGATGTAGCAGACTTTAACGATTTTACTACACCCAAGAACTTTTCTCCTGTTGCTGGGATAAGGTTTCTTTGACATGTGAATCTAAAATCTGGACCAGCCTATTAAGAACAGTTTGCCACATCACTACAGAATAACTTCTCTGTCCACTAGTCTTCCAATCCCCCTCTTAATTGTCACAAGTAGAATATGAACTACATCCTCAGAGTCTTCTAAGAAAGCCCAAAAAATATATGACCGGAGGTACTTCTACAAAAATAGATAAGGAAAAGGATAAACAAAAGTAAGAAAATAAAAAACCAAATTCAGAACCCTTTACATCATACAGCGTTAAAACCAGTACAGGCCCAATTTTCATTTTCCTTGTAATTACCTATGTAGCTTCCGTTACAGAAAATAATGATGCTTATTATTAGATTCATGACAGAACAGACTTAAACTAAACTGCCTTTGGTACAAGTCTAGAAACACAACATTTTGAACAAATTACAAATGTAGTGAAAATGTAACAGCAAAAATCAATCACATTATTCCAGGTCAGAGGGTTATGTTGCCCAAGAAATACTGGGCGATTACAGTATTCCTTCACATGCCCAGCTCCATGTAACGTTATCCTCATTTAAAGCCACAGCAAGTTTACTTTACAAAACAACAAACCCAAGAAAACAGCACACAGGTATTTTATTTCAGTTTTCTCTTTAAACAAAGGACAACTTACATCTGCTTAAGGAGCCTGCAAGAACTGGAATGTATTCATCATCCTTTGCTAGTCTAGATTTCAGAGCTTCACGCAGTTGGTCATAGCAGGTAAAATAGATTACTGTGGTAGGAAGCGCCATTATTCTAAAATATAAGAGAGAGAATCTAAATTAATACAAGGAAAGCAGGAGCATAAAGTCAACCATCTTGTATGGATATTTTGCTTAAATAAGGAAAAGTTAAATCTCCAGCTATGTGTTATGGATAAAGAAAAAGCATTAATCCTATGACTTTGATTCACTACCTCTAGTTCAGAGTTTCAAATCCACTCATTTCCCAGTTTTCTAGTTTTTCATTTCATTAGGAAAAAGTGTAAGTAAAACAATGGTGAATTATCTCAGTCAAAATCTATTTCATACCAGCTTCAGAATTATTTTGATAAAGGAATGGAATTGAAAGATGTGAATTTGAAGCAACCAAACAAAACATTAGGGAAGCAGCTACTAACCTTAAATTTTTACTAATTTAACAACTGGAGAGTATTTTTTCTATCTTAATCAACACTTAGGATTCTCACTACTTGAAAGACAATGTGAGATGAGTAAATACAAGCTTTTCCCATTCCAGCATAGTACAGACTATAAGAACAGCTAGATCTGTTCTTAGATCCAGAATCCAGCGTAGGTGTAAAGCACCACATCTTACTATAAAATGGCAGTTATATTTCTGTGTTATGTCTGTGCCAATATAGCATATACCACCATTCCCAAAAAACATTGAAGACTGTCATGCTTGGAAAACCAGTAGTTTAGATTTTCTTTTAAAAACTGTACATCTCTCTCCCGTCAAGAAGCTGTTTCTTCTCTGCTGGATTACAGAACACAACTTGAAGGGAAAAACTCTGTCATAGCTGAAATACAGACCTCTCGGTTCAGTTAGGTCCGAAAGATTTACATACTGAAAGTGCCACATGCTGCAGGATAAATAACAAGGCCTGAGCTCCACCATGCTTTGATTTTTTATGCCTATATACCGAGCACTGTGTGCAAATCAAAAGTGCTTTCCCACTGGGCAACACTTTGTGTCTTACAAAATACAACTTATTAGATTTGACCACTTTCTTGGACTGTTTATGGAGGAGGACATAATTACAGAGTAATTATTAATTACTATCTGTACCAGGTTAATGCAAATAAAAAAATAAAATACTTTTGTGCTGTTTAGCCTAAAGACCAGAAGGTGATCTGATAACAGTGTTTAAATATGTAAATTGCTCTTGTAGATAGAAAATGAATGATGTATTTTCCATGACAATGTTGCGTGGGATAAAAACCAACAAAGTTCTCTGGAATAAAGAAGATTCTAGTTAGATGTTTAAACAAATTTAAGTAAGGGTAATGAGGTGTAATGCTAGAGTGCCTGTGGAAACAGCTGTGTTGCTTATTGTAAGTCATGAGTAACAAGCTAGGACAGCACATATCTACCACAGACTAGCGCGCTCTAACAAGTTCAGGCCTATGATTCAGTGATGCTATGCAGGGGACAGTTACAGCAAGGACACCGTCTCTAAAAGGCAGAATGAGAAGTCTGATGTTTCTGCTTTATTACTGAGAATATAAAAGAAAAGAAGTTACAAGGAGAAATCTCGGGATGTAGCAAAAATTATACTGTTGCTAGATGTTTCTGGTCGAACTGATTACATCATTACCTGTAACTTCAGAATTTACCAGATTTTTTTTAAATCGCTTAGAAATAAACATACTAATTTGTCTAAATAATGAAGTAATTTTTTAATGATAATTCATAACATGTTACCGAAAAAAAGAACATTCAACTTACAGTGTTGGGGGAAGTCCACTCCACAGTGATTTAATTCCCTCTATTTGAATAATTTTCACAAATGCATCCTAAAAATACGACCGGGCAAAGAGCAATAATTAGCTACAAACTTTTGTACTCGGCAATATCTTTTAGCTGGCAGAACACAAAATTGATGTATTAAAAAGTATGTTTTTAAAATGGCTTACCATTGCAAAATCCCAATTTTGAACCTGCTAACACTAGCTATCATATTTAATCATACAAATAGTTCCACTCACCTGAAGAGAAATATTTGTGTGATTGAAATTGAGAATTTCCTTCCATCTTTAAAAGACCAAAGTAGCAAGTTTTTATCAGTAACTGACAGCCCTGTGAATAAATTATTTTCAGAACTAATACAGCATAGCAGCAACTTGTGGAAACGTCCCCAAAATAATCCACTATAATTTTTTTTTTTTTAATACATAAGTTCTAGGCATGAAATAGCGATTAACTCTCAATGATTCCTCACTATTTGCTTTCTCTGACAACAATGTGACCACATATGTGCAATGTATATACACTATACTATATACTTGGAAGCTTACAATTAATATCACAGGTGACCCGCAGATTTCCCAGACCACAGACAACAGAGGAACAGTAAACTTTGAAGGTCATTCAACTGACGTCACCATCAAAAAGGCAAACTTCCTAATATTAGGATACCTAATTTTCTTAAACATTTGGGAGAAGAGGTTGAGGTTTGATGGATTACAATATGTTTAAGACCAGACCTTGTCACAGGGCCTCAAAAGATACAGAGCCTGACAGACCACAAAAAAAGGACTCACGGGATGAAAAAGGCAGAGGAGAAAAAGGCAGAGGAGAAAAGAAAGAGGAGACACCCCTGATGGACAGATCCACTGAGGCAGAACGTTGCATGGGGAAAAACAAAGACATGACTTATTAAAACAAGCCTGACTTGAAAAAACGGAGCTTTGAGAGGGCGTCAAGAAACCCTAAAAGGTCCTAATGTGATTTGACAAAAAAGACACTTAAGAGGAAAAAAAAAAGACAAGACAGAAAATGGCATACTAGCATTTTATGTTTTCTCCAAATATATTCTGTACTAATTAGTTTACGTGTTTACAATCCAGCTTCAACAAATTTACAATACAAGAAGGTATAGATTAAAGCTTGGAGAAAGGACTTAACTAAATCCAATGGCTGCGCAGCGTGTCTATACACCTTACTAACTACATGGGCAGATACAGCAAAACATTTGTACAGTCCTATCACTGTAAACCGACCTTGTCCACTACAATCTTCTTTACTGCACAACTGTTCAGCACTGTTTTTTTAAAAAAAAAATTAAAGGAGATCCAATGATGTGATGGTCATTCTTCTTTATGAATCACCTTGTCACAGCAAAAATGGGCATATAATCATGTCAATTAGAAAACTAAGCGACTCTAAAAATTATTTGGTAAAATTAATTGAAAAATTCAAACTTATAAAGTTATTAATTTAAAAAAATCTGTAAAACTGCTCAAGAAACCTTTGCACAAACATTTCATTCTTGTAAATTTAATTCTGAAAAATCTTCGATCACGTGTAATTTAATGGCAAAGTCAAACAAAATCTTGATCAATGAAGAAGCACCACAGTGTCTGACAACAAGTCTCTGGGTAAAGTGCTAGTCCTACAAGTTTCAATGGATCCAGAACTTGATACGTGAACTTTAAAACACTATCTGTGTTGTTAGCTCAGCTCAGGAGCATACTGGGACATCTCTGGACAGAAGAGCTGTAAGCAGGTACAGAAAATCAGTACCTGCAATCAGCAACTATTGGTAATATAGCTCAAATGGGGAAAGTAAAATCATAGAGCCAATATCCTGAGACTAGAGCTGTGCAGCTACCCCCTTTTTTGTCTTGAGGAAGGAATATGTATTTTCTTGTAGAAAGTAGAAGGTGTCATTAACCACTGTATAAATTACACAGTGTAACCACAGGAACACCTTCTTGAAATGGTAACAGATTCTATCAGAACTTGAAAAAACCCAATAAATTTCAGTACGCCACTTAAAAAATGTTTTCAACATACAGTTTTATATAAATGTAAAATGTTCTTACCAATGTCCCTTTGAAATGCCCAGGTTTTTTATACCATGCTTTGTTGTCCCCATTCTCACAAACACATATATGATCCATAAGGCCATTGGAGTATACAAAACACTTGCCTGGTAAAATGATGTATAAGAATATAGTTAATGCTTGTAAAATTGTTCTTACTCTGCAGCAATTTCAAATTGGATATAATGGCAACACAGATTTCTCTCTGGTTAGACACAGAGGGGCAAAATAATCTTGGAAAGTCATGACGACAAACTAGGTAAAAGGAAAGAGGGAACAAATGTACTCCTCAGAGTGCCTAAACAACACTGTCCTCACAGGCTCCAGGAGACATATTTATGTTAAACTACCATCTGCTGGAGTCCAAAACCAACACAAGACCTGAATGTCACTATTGTATGTAACTATGTGAACAACTTTTAGACTTTTAAATCTTTTATAAAGTATCCTCAGCATCCACATTACAAGTAGAGGCAGTATATCTTAGGTTAGACTATTTATACTAGATCATCCTCTCTACTTGTTTTTTATTTCTTCTACATCATGTACTTTGAACCTGTTGGATAAAATAATTATTGCCATTACAAACACATACTTTGAGCTTCACATTTACAGATTTCTGAAGGGTTTAGAATTTATTTTAAAAAAAAGGATATAAGGCACAAGTATTTTCCTGATTTACAGCACGTGTCACTGCAAATATTCATCTCCACATAAAATAGAGAGTACCGATCATCTCCTTTGCTTTTAGATCTCATTTATTAATTACACCTAAATAGTAGGAATCATAGGCATACCTTTGAGGGCACTATGTCTTCATCTATTTAGAACTCAAATGGTAACTGACTTAGCTAAAACTTACTACTCGTTTTCAAAAGCCCCTGCATTCTGGAGGAGAGTCCTGATTACATAACCCTCTGATGAAATCCTCTAGTTATTTATTAATAGCTCTTTTTTTAACTCAGCTCAGTAATAGTTGCACCTTCTGCCACAAAAGCCTGTTTAAAATGGTTTGTATTTATGGGATTTTTTTCCCCCCACTGTGTCTGTTCACTGGCACATTCATTCTTTTAGCAATTTCAGCATGTATGGCTGTGTTGCTCTCCCCCCCAGCCCCCTTAGGACTGTCAAACAAATGGAAACATTCTGTAGCTCAGCATTATGATAACTATCAGCTAAATATAACAGTAAAAAGCAAACTGTGTCCTCCATTAAACTATGCATTTATTTACCTTTGGAGAATGGATTGCTTTGTGCTTGCAGTCGAGTCTTGATAACATCAAGAGGAGTTACTAAAAGGAAACAAAAGTAATTTAGAAACGCCCTGCATGCCCTGAAAATGTAGAAGTGTACAGATGCCTTACCATGAACTTTTACGACCTGTTTTACAATGTTATCAGAGGAAAAAAGGAGAACCACAAATCCTGTATGCTTTGCAAGTATCTTTTCTAATTTACTAACAGTTGCACAGGCAACAAATATTAGAGATACACAAAGCTCATCCAAAAAACATTGTGTCATCTTGTCTGAAAGTGCTAAAACTTGTGCTATTTTTCCTCTGCTGCTAACCTTTTATGAGTGGTATAACACAAGGCATATGAGATCAGATTTTGGCCTCAAGCATGTAAAATATTACAGCATTTTTCATGTGTTTATTCTTTTCCAATAAACTGACCGTAATAGCGACGTTCAAAAGAAAAACATTAAACTCGTGATTTACTTCCCTTCTTAGCAGCGTGTAGACGAGATCTAAAACTTCAGAGTTGTTGAAAAGCAAATGAAAGTTTAGTGAACATTTCATTGCTTCCCCTACAGCCCTTACAATTATGACAGGTCTAGACATGCTGAAGGTTACAGTGGCTGGTCAGCTGGACTCTACCAATTATATCGACCAAGGGCTTGATTCAGTTGCCTACGTACAAGCAGCTAGTGCCACCTGAGTCTCTAAGGTATCCAAAATACCTACGCAGTTGACAGAAATGACACGGGGTAAACAAACTTACTTACTAAGCAGCAGCTAGAGGCTCTATCTAGCTCATGTCTCACTGAACACATTCCTGTGCACAAACAACTGACTCACACCTTAAGTCTCTACTGAGATCTCTCAGTTGACTAAGAGGAGGTTGAATACTCGGCTCTTATTTCCATATCTAAATGTAGGGATTTGAACGTGACTCGTGCAGCTCAATTCAGTGCCTTAAAGTTTGGCATCTAGTCGCATTTTAGCTGCTCACACGTATTCTGCCTCATCTCCCAGCTGCCACTTCAGAAAGGAGCTGGTCTCCTATACCTCTTGAGGACTTGAATACCAACACCTTATGCTGTACTAGAATCTTACGTCCACGCAGTTGAGATCCATGTTGGGAATTCCACAGGTCTGCTGTAGCTTTGCTTACTACTTTACCTAACATCACAGGACACGTGGTATAAAGACAGAAAAAAAAAAAAGACTATGGATTTGACAGGTTCCTGGTAAGATCCCGTTTTGTAAAAATTCGTAAATCTTGTGGGGGAAAAATCACGTTTAGAAAATTGCACATTACCCTGCAACATAATCCATGTTAGAAGTCACAATTAACAGCTAAGCCAAAAAGTAACTGAAATATTTAAGTATTAAAGCTGCTGAGCTTAGAGAACTCCAAGGGATATGAAGTGGTGAACCTAACCAACCAAAGCCTCCTTAGGTATGCATGATGAAGGCGGTCCTGAGCGAGGTGACTGAATACGAAGCAGAAGATGAATTCCACAGACTATCCAGAAGTTTAAAAGACTAACAAAAAGCAATGATGGGGGGAGGGGAGAGAGAATTTAAAGAGCTTTGATGGTGTAAGACATCACACTAGTGAAGTGGTATCATGAAGGGGACATCTCACAGCAACCAGCCTTGCAGGATTTGTGTCTTGTACTGTAACGTAGAATTTTATTTAAAAACTATTTTTTAAGCAGCAGGAAGTATGGAAATTAATTTTTATTCTTAATTTTCTTTCTTGCAGAACGAAAGCAATGAATTACTGCACCAAAAACAGACATAGAAATGAAAAGTTAATAAAATTAGTCTTATTTTCAGAAATGGTTATCAGGGACAGGAAATATTTCAATTAACCACATTTGTGAAATTAAAAAAAAGAAAAAAAAAAAAGAGAGAAAACTATCCAAAACATCCTTGTTGAACATATTAGTGGAAATTTATAAACCATATATATGCAGACATCATGCTGAGTCAACCTGAAGAGTAATCACTTTGCAAAGATTCTCCCTGTGGTAAGCTTGATAGTTTGCCTTACCAAATAATGATGTAATTATAGCTCCACAACAAGAGGCTACTGCTTGCTGCAGAATGCTTGGCTTATCTAAATTGCTATCGCTCATTTCAGCCATGGCTTTGTCCCCAGAGAAGAAAAACCTGTCAAGGAACAGAAAAACATATTTCAAGACTATGCACAAAACTTGCAGAAAAATCGAAGGAAAAACATTTTAAATATTCGTTAATACATTATATATAAGGAGCAATAATGCAAATATTAGTTTTCTACTTACATACAAGCATCTCTCTGATTTTTTGAAATTAGACTATTGGCACCGTGTTTTGTAAATTATCTAAGTTTTCTAAATGACAATAAATCATTCGAGTCCTTCTTACATGAATTACAATGTTAGTATTTCTTTTTTGTAAACCACAATAAATATTTAATATGTACTACCTCTTGCTGCAACAAAGAGTTTAGCGGCATATAAACAATCTGTACAAAGATAAAATCCCAGCCCGTGGCCCATAAACTGTTAGCACAGCAGAGTAATTCATCCAGCCCTCCTCTTGCTTCTGCAATTCCTATGGGAAAATCCAGGGAGGTCTCCTGGCTGATCCACCAGTCACAGCCTACTAGCGATGACTGCATCCCCTGGCAAGTTCCTCATGCAATAAACAGTGACTAACTAGTTTTAATGCTACTGTGAAACATTAATTCCTTTAACAAATCCTGCTGCAGAGCCAAAGCTACAATACCTCAGGGATGTACTCACAGCATCTAAAAATAAGGCGCTTATATATTCCCAATATCTACAACTAGCCAGGACAGCAGAAAATAACAGCAATTTAAAAATTTCAGGACATAAAATCTCTAAGTAAAAGCATATCTTTCAAAATGCACATTGCGCGTAAGTGCAGCTGTAACTTTATTAGTTTACATCGATCTAAGCTTTTTGTTTGGCCTACAGGAACACACTTAGCTATTTTTACCAAGTTTCAAATAAAAGATAAGAAAGGTTAAGCTGCATAAAACAAGATTCTCCTCTCAAATACTAACAACTACTGATTTGGGGGGAGGGGTGGGGGTGGTGTTGCCTTTTTGTGATGTATTTTTTAACTTCTAACAAGCCCCGTTTCCAGCAGGGCGCACACAACGCGCTGACCCGCAGCCCGCGGGCCGTGCCCTCCAGAGGCAAAGCCCTGGGCAATGGAGGCGGGGAACCCCCTCAGCCAGGCCCCCCCCCCTCAAGCCAGGCCCCCCGGCCGCTTCTCGCAGCCCGCAGACGGCGAAGCCGTGCCCCCAGCCGAGCAGCCATCTCACCGGCCCTCCACACGGGGAGCGGGGAGCCAGGGAACCCCCCGGCCTGCCCCGAGGGAGGCCGGCCCCGAGAGGGACCCTTCCCCGCCATTCCCGCTGAGGCGGGCGGGCGACCACCGGCCCGCCCCCGGCCCTGAGGTGGGTGGGTGAGGGGGGGAGGGAGGTGGCGCCCCTCTCCCCGCCTCCCGCAGTAACGGCCGCTGGCCTCCCGCCCCCGCGGGCCCCCCTTCCCTTCAGCGGGAGGGACCCCGCTGCGCTCCTCGCCCCGCCGCGCTCCTCCCTCCGCCCCCAGCGCTCAGCCCCACCCGCTCGTGTCCTACCGCCCCCTCGGCCCGACCGTTGGCGGAGCGCGGCCCGTGGCGGGACACCAGGCCGCCCCTGGCAGCGCCGCGCCGCTCCCCGGGAGGAGGAGCGAGGCCCCGCGCGGCGGGCTGGGGCTGGCGGAGGCGGGAAAGTCGGGTGAGGGGAGGCGCGGCGCGGCGCGGCAGCGCTCGGAGGTCGGCGGTGGAGGGGGCCGGGAGACCGGAGGGGTGGCCGGGCTGCGGCGGGAGGGGAGGGCCCGGAGCCGCCGGGGGAAGGGAGCTCAGCGGCCCCGCCGAAGCGCCGCAGGTCCCGCCGGCGGGCGGAGAGCGGGATGTGACTCCGCGGGAAGATGAAACCGAGCGCTGCGGAGGCCGCCGACAAAGGAGCGCGTCCCCGTAAGCGGCGGGTCGCTGGGGGTGGCCCCGGGAGGGGGGAAGGGGAAGCTGCCGCGCCCCGGCGCGGAGCTCGGGGAAGGGGCGCTCTGGGCTTTCCCACCGCCGGCGGGGTCGCTCTCAGCCGCGGCCTGGTGCCGGCGCCGCCTCCTGGGCTCTCGCCGCGAGCGCCGCACTCAGCGCTGCGGGGCTCGGGCCTGTCGCCTCCCGTCAGGCCGGCGCGGGCTGGCTTTGTTCGGGGCGCACGGCCGCGGGGCCTGTGCGTGCTTTGGGGAACCAAAAGCAGCAGCGCGTCTCTGAGAGGGCGGTGGCGTGTTGTGCCCCGCGAGGCCCCGCCGTGCGGAGGAGTGTGCCCGCTGGGCTGAGATGTCGGTAGGCCGCTGCCCTGCGAACCGTCCCCTCCCCACCCTACGGCGGCAGCGCTGCGGGGCCGCCTCGGCGCCTCACGGCCGGGGTGCGGAAACGCGGTCGCTCTTCGCTGTCATGGCAGTGCTGCTGACTTGCTCCAGACTTTTGGTTATCCCTGAGAAGTTTCACGTGTGTTTTCCAATATGAATTCCAGTATGGAGCGTCTTAATTTTTGAGCTGCCCTAGCCATGGCGTGTCTGTGCTGGGTGTAACACCGTATTTGATCCCTGGTCATCTACAGAATTTCACTTGCACGTTTATTTATCATCCGTCTTTTTTGTTGAGATTCTGAATCGGTTACACTGCCATAAGCCTCCTCGCTTTCCTATTTCTTTTTTGTGGTCTCCTAGATTCTGTAAAGCTGACTGCTGTTCCTGCTTCACTTATGTGTGTTCATAACCATTATTTACAGAATTTTGCAGCATGAGTGGTGGTTCTGCTTCCTCTCCCATCTAAGACCGTTTCAGGGACGGAGAGAATACGTAACAGAGGGACTGGTTTGCACGTTGGCTTTCTGTCCCCAGAAGGGGCCTGCTCGCTTCCTACAGCAGCCCCCATTGTCTGCTTTGAGCTTCTCCAGAAGAGATGCAAGTAGGAGTAGGGTGTCAGTCAGTGAGGAAGAAAAGACTGTAAATGTAAAACTAACCGTGCAAGCCATGGGTGATTCTGTCTCTGTCATTGGTTGTAAATGGATTCCCGTGGAAGTACGAAAGAGCAGAGAAGGTATAATTACTTTCACTTCATAATATTATTCTAGTTTCCAGCTACATTTAGGTGCAGGGACTTCCTGAGTTGCGTGTCACTTCTGTGCATTTAAGACCCCTCAGAATATTCCTTTTCCTTGTACCTGTGCGGTCTCCCCTAGAAGTCTCACCTTAGTATTGTCAACATTCTTTGGCAGAGAGCTACACAGGGTTGCCCTGTTGCATAGCAAATGAATTTGTGTTTTTCATTTTGTATCTGACTCCTAGTTCTGTTGGTGTCCCATAAGTCTTCTACTGGAATAGGCTGTTTAGCCATTCTCTCTATTCTTGGTTTTGTATATCTGTTCTTTTTACCCCTAAATCACTTACTTTACAGACCCATCTACAAGGTTGTTCTTCATTCCTTTGATCACCCTTGTTACTCTTTTGCAGGCTGTATTTAAGATGTAACTGGGTCCTGCATTTATGAAGCAGCATAGTAAAACCATCCATTTTATTTTCTGTTTCTTATTAATTTGTATTTTTTTCTTTTTTGATTGCTACTCAGTGTTGAGCTGATGTTCTTGTAGAACTCTACCACGCTCCAAAGATTTCCCTTGAGACATGAGGCTTTTTTTTTTTTAATTTGCTTATTTGAATGTTTAGTCTAACAGGCCTGCGTGGATAGCTCTGTGTTGAGTGTCAGTAAAGTTCATCAGCACGGTTTAATTGCTGTATGTGGTCTCATAGTTTTGGAGTAAAATTCGTAGTGTTCATAGAATGGTTCTGTACTTCAAGCTTAGTTTTCCTGCATCTCGGGTGGGTGCTCAAAATTTGGATAAATAGTAGGATCCATGTCTTCTGCTTTTTTGGTGTTTCAGTTACTTTTGACAGTTTTTTCTTCTAATGATTCTATATGAATCCTTTTTGTTTCAGATGAATAAAAGAGAGAGACAGATGCTGTTCTAAAACAGTGTTCTTGTGATTGTCAGTGACTGTGCAAGTTTTGTATGTACTGCATTACACAGGTAGCAAATGCTTGCCAAATGGGGTGAAAAAATTGATGGCATTGTATAGCAACTGAAATTAAAAGTATTTTAGGGTATGGTTTTAAGAAGAAACTTTTAAGAACTATATGTGATATTATTATTAATGTCTTGGTTTTGACATGTTTAGCATATAGCTGTTTTTAAAAGTCCTATATCGTACAGAAGCTTGCCCTTGTCCATTTCCATAACTCAGGAATTTTCCTTTTTGAAAGGAAAAAATAAACACAGTTCATAAAACACAGCCCTGTTTAAATTCCCTTTTCTTTTTGCAGCAGATGGAATGCAACCAAAACCAGAAAAGATACGATCTTCTCTGAAGAGTGTGAGAAAAGATACAGGAAAATCGGAGAAACTTAAATATAAGCCGCTCACTGGGAAGGTGTTTTACCTCGATATCCCATCAAATGTGATCTCGGAAAAGATAGGAAAGGACCTGAAAGAGCTAGGAGGAGTAAGTTAATGAGCAGAGACTTTTATGATGTGTGTATGTGGAATTCCTTTTTCATGTTCGTAGTGACTGCATTTTAATGTTGGATGTATTTTATATGTGATGGGATTTTATTTTTTTATGTTTGTCTTAATGTTTAGTATGAAAAATTAACATCGACAAATTATTTTGTGGGTTTTTTGCTAGAAACTGCTTTTCTAATTGTAACAAGTGTTTTACTATAAATTATTCATTTGCTTAAAATTTTATCTGAATGTAGTTAGTTTCATTGTTAGAGGTGATTTTTTTTGTGCTGCTTCTGACTATATTGGTAGGTTTACATGTTACAACTAAAGTTGTTCAGCTGAACCTGAAAGAGATTAGAGGAAGTGTTTTGCATATGCTTACTAGAAGTCAGTAACTTTAGTAAGTACTTTCTGCACAGAGTATGTTAATGAGTATTTTAAAATACTCTTATTTAAATCATAAATTCTATAAGCATCTTCATACTTTATTTCCTAATTCTCTTCTGTATGGAAGAGGCACAGATACAAGCAAGTACAGGATATAATAGTAACACACAAGCAATGCAATTGTTTGGTCTGTTTTAAAGTTGAATATTTTGAATTAGTGTAGAGGAGGAATCTTGACAGTTAAAGTATTGAACACCCTTCAACCACAGAAGTAAAAGGGATCTGTTTAAATTGGTAGCTATTCTGAATGTTGCTTAGAGGAGTGCTGAGCAGTTTTATGAAATTAATGCTTGTAAATCAAGATGCTGCCTGAAATTACTGTAAACGCAAAGAATAGCAATAACGTGGTTTCAAGTTAAATGCATCTCTTTACATTTAGTATTAAATTAGAGCATGCTGTCTTATGTCTTTAAAAAAAATAATTAGGAATTTATATGTGAAAGGTAAGGCTGCAAATCAAAGAATGAAAAGGAAGTTTCTCTGTTTTATTTTGAGGAGTGTATGCCTAAATCTGTGTCCAGCACCCAGTCAGGATCAACTACTGCATGTGTTTTGTAGTTACTTGCGTGGAGTGTACTCCAAAGTGCCCCTCTCCATATGTCCCGTTTCTGTAAAAGGTCCTTAGAGCAGAATTGGAAGGCACAGTATCATGCTTGCTGCCTGTGCAATTTGTTTCCATACTGATTAGTGGGGAAGAAAATATTTTAAGCTACATAAACGGGCAGGAAGTAACAAGGCAGATAGAGCTGATAATCACACAAGAGTTGGTAGTGAAAGGACCAAAATGGAAGAGAATAAGTATAGGATAACCACATATTTTGTCTTGCTGAGTATGAGAATATTATGAGTCTACTTAAGTGTTCTACGTTTTTGAGAAGTCTTACGAATACTGTAGGCGTGAAACACGGTAAGTATTGTGAAATTTTAATTTTTCTGCTGACTCTAAACTCTGAATTTACAGCTTCTGGCAAAGTGTATGGCTTCAAGTTTAGTTGAACACTTCAAAGTAATTTCTGTTATATAAAATTATCTAAACCTTGATTTTCCTTGAATTATTCTGTTATTTCTCAATGTAGTGTTTGAGTTTTTCTATTAGGAAAGTATTACATCTAGGTAGTTCAAAGAATAATAATCAAAACAAAGCAAAGCTCTTTTGCTAGAGATCACAAAACTAAGAAGTTGAAATTAGAATTTGTGACTGGTATGATGCTGCTGCAGCTCACTTGTAATTGTCATCCAGATCTTTAGAAAATATCTTCTTGTTATTTCAATGTTTTTGTACTTCTAGAAGTTTTGTCACTTTTCTTTAAAGTGCAATGTATGCAAAGTAAAATTGAGTTACTGATTTATTGTCCCTAAATAATTACTTGTTTTATATCTTTATATTTAGAGAGTGGAGAGTTTTCTTAGTAAAGATATCAGCTATCTGGTGTCTAATAAAAAGGAGGCAAAATTTGCACCAGCTCTTGGTCAGATTTCTCCTGTTCCTAGCCCAGAATCTATACGTAATGGAGGAAACAGTTCACCTCATCCTGGCAACCAGAAAGATCGACATGATGGAAGTTCATTTAAGATAGTAGATACAGTAAGTTTCTTAGTAATAATACTGCAGATCGGGTGCAATCCCTGGGATGTGCTCTCACAATTTTTCTCTTACTTTGTTTCCTAAAGATGGCAACAGTTCCTTGGGTGAATAAGGTTTTTGGTTTTGTTCTTTATTTTTCTTTAACAGGTCCAACATACTTTTTAAACTAGTTCAGGCTAACTTGTTAAACTTAACTAACTAAAAGTGATTAAGCAAAGTTTCAAAAACTAATTAATAAAAGGAACCTTTTCTGCAAATGAGCCAACCGCTAGAATCTGTTCTGATCTAGTATGACCGACTTACAGTTAAACATTGCCATTGTTATGTTTGACAGCTGGATCAATATGGATAGGCTTGTGATGGCATCCAATGGTTCCTGTCTCTTTAGCAGCACAGCTTATTAACATCTGGCTGCTGTGATGTTGTTAATGAAGATGGCTGCAGAAGCACTTTTTAATAGTAGTTCAAGGAAATAAATCAAACATTATGAATATTAAGTTTTCCTGAACTCTTTTAGAGGATCACATTAATTGTGGCAGTTAGTATCTGAATTTGTGCGGGTTTATATGAAGTTTCTAACATGAGCAAGTCTTGCATCCTTTCAAAATACAGCTGGAAATAATTAGCTGTACTATATACATGGTACTTGGAAATATGACTGCGAGACAGTCTGTTGGCTGGTCTTTGCATTGCATAGATGAGATCACCTCATTTTGCAAATAACCTGGGTAGGTAAAGGCATGCTCATTGTGAACAAACAGTATATGGTACAAAAGGAGATGCACTGGTGATAGAAAAGATGGAGACTACGATTATATTAATGACTGTTAGCTTAATTTGGCACAAGTCCAGCTGATGAAACCTCATTTTTGGTGTTTGCCACTGGCTCCTTATTGCCACCATCTTTGTTGTTCCCCCACATACACTGCTTCAGCCATGCAGAGACCTACTTTGGCTGAAAACAGCGACTTCTTGATTGGGTTTGGTTCCTCCCCTCACACCCCGACTGTATCAACCTTAACCTTGTGGGGAAGATGCAAATTAATGAAAAATAGTGGTACAGTAAAGAAAAGACAACTGTAATATCTAAAATACATGTTTGTTAGCAACAGTGTAAATTGTCTTACCTTTTGTTTTTTTGAAATGAATTCTAACTTGCTACAAATGTGTTTCTGTTTTAATATAGGTACGTATGAGCAGAGGAAAATCCTTAGTTGAGAAAGCAATCAAAGAACAGGTAAGCGCAGTAATCCATGAATTTGTGCTTGAGAAACTTCGGCTTTCCCCTTCTAGAAAACAAGCAGTAATAAGAGTGGTCTTGGTGGTCTAAGGGAGAATTCCCTCATGGAACACTCAGACAGATTGGCTTAAATAAAACTGTCAGGTCGTGCTTTCTGCCTGAAGCATTGAAAATGTGGTCTTAGGACCAGTGTTGCAATTCATCAGGATTGCTTATATAGCTAGCATTTGAGAGGTGCTTGTGAAGTTAAAGTAAATGTAAAAATTCACTGTCTTCAAATCTCAGTCACTATAAAATGCAACAATAAAGAACAGTTTTGGCTTTATGAAAAGTTAAATATAATCTTTTGATGGTGAAGTGCTGTGACATGGAGATGGAAAAATCAGTCGAGAGCGGTAAATCTTTTGGCAAGTAGCAAAGCATCTGCACTTTGATCTCAGCTTTCATATTGCATATAATATGTTTGTAATTATTTTAGATAACCTACCATATATTGCTTAAAACTATTAATATAATTTATTGTTTGCAGGACTTAATCCCCTCTGGTAGTATACTATCCAACGCTTTGAGTTGGGGAGTGAAGATACTTCATGTTGATGGTAAGTATTTTTGTTTGATGAAGCCTAACTGGCACTTAAAATGTTCATTTATTTTTTTGATGAATTCAAAATATTAAAAGTGACAAATTACTTCAAACATACAAAAATAAACTCAGTTGAGTATAATTCTACTTTTTGCCAGATGTTAAGAATTACATTGAACAAAAGAAAAAGGAGCTTTTCCTAATCAAAAGAGGAGGCAGCTCTGTTAAAGATGTGGTAAGTGGCTCTTTGCCATTTGTGAAAATGCTTCATTAACTGAGAAAACACAGATGTACTAAATACTACCTACTGTGAAGCTTACAGGTTTTGTTTTTATAAAGTCTTGTTCATGTCCAGTTTTTCACAGACTAGTATGCTTTATGAATTTATTTTAAAAACTGTCTTTGAAAAATAGAAAATATTAGCTATACACTTCAGCATTATTAAAAAAATAAATTCCATAGTAGCATTGATTAAAAAATCTGTAATAATAATAACAAATACTTGTAGTAACTTGGTTTTAGTATGATGTAGACTGTGGTTACGTTGCCTTGTATAATTTTCCCTATGACACAGTGGTTAGAAACCCTTTCCTTTTGATGGACTGTTTTGAAGAATCACAGTTACATTTCCTGAAGGACCTGTCTCTAGGAAATCTGCGTCAGTTGCTCAGCTGCATCTTTTCCGTACGAGTTTTTTAGTGCATCTGTGAGCTATGCTGCCAATAATGTTCAGTTGGCCTGTGAAAATCCTGATTTCTCCATATTTTAGTGTATGATATAGTGAGACCCTGAAATTGTTTTAGCTGCTAGTGTGCTCCTTCTGCAGTTGCTCTGTGATTTAAATTAAACACGTGAAGCTGTACAATTATCTAGTCTAGGCAGGGGTCTGTGATCAGTAAGTGGAAACCTACCATGTAGTGTATGTTATGTTGTTTTCAAATGCAATATTGGCTAATTATTGAGGCCAGTTGAAATCCTCTGCTAAATCACCAGTGTATCATAGTTCATGGATAGTGGGGTGGAGGGTTTTTTTGCAAGTAATATAAAACATAAGCTTGTACCTTTACCAGAATCAGTTTCAGCTAAAAGCTTATGCTTAAATGTAGACTTTACTCTTTTCTGAAGGCAAAATACTCCTTTTAATCTTCATTGCTAAAAACATAAAAAGTAATCTGTATAAATCCATTCAAATTAGAACTGTTTTAATTGGAGAATGTTGCTATCTGCAGTTTTTGGTGGCATTTAGCTTATAGTTAATTCCCACTTATAAAGTGTTGTAAAAATGTCCATATTTAAGAATCAACATTGAACCATGCCAAGGGATTTGGTGGGGAGGAGAGAGTAAGCAGATACATTTACGTGTGTGAGGTTTTGGTTTGGTTTTGGTTTCAGGAAAAATAAATTGAAACATCTCAAGGAGAACACTTTTTTTGCAGTGTAGAAATAAATATTTCTTTGTGAAACATGTCACCATGTTTCTGAAGTACTAAGGAGCTTAGTTTCCTGCAAAACTTATTGTTACTCTGTATGAAGTCATAATTAACACAGGAGATCCTCATAACTTAAAACTAGCTACAGCTAAATCTTTAGCAAAATGCAGACTAATATTTACTGGGATTTTATACCTTCTGTCTGTTTTTCAATAGGGAAAACAAGCTACTGCTTCAAAGTCAAAAAGTAAGTATTTCAGTATTTGTGGAGTTTTTTGTTTTGTCTTGTGTTCTGAATGCTTAAAAATGTACTACAGTTCTCATCTGGTCCAGCGTGCTGCTGTATCACCTCCCTCAGCCAGCAGGGAGGTGATTCTCCCCCTCTACTCCACTCTCAAGAGATCCCACCTGGAGTGCTGCATCCTGCTTTGGAGTCCTCAGCACAAGAAGGACAGGGACCTGTTAGAGGAAGTCCAGAGGAGGGCCACAAAGATGATCAGAGGGCTGGAGCACCTCTCCTATGGAGACAGGCTGAGAGAGTTGGGGTTGTTCAGCCTGGAGAAGAGAAGGCTCCAGGGAGACCTTACAGCAGCCTTCTGGTATCTGAAAGGGGCCTACAAGAAATCTGGAGAGGGACTTTTTACAAGGGCATGTAGTAATAGGACGAGGGATAATGGATTCGAACTGGAAGAGGGGAGATTTACATTAGGTATTAGGAAGAAATTCTTTACTGTGTGCATAGTGAGGCACTGGAACAGGTTGACCGGAGAAGCTGTGGATGCCCCATCCCTGAAAGTGCTCAAGGCCACGTTGGATGAGGCTTTGAGCAATCTGGTCTAGTGAGAAGTGTCCCTGCCCACAGCAGAGGGGATGGAACTAGACGATCTTCCATTCTGGGTCTAAAGCACGTAAAAATCTTAATGGAAATCAAGAGTTTGTCGGAACTTGTACATAATGAGTTCTAAGTAATGTCTGCTTTTTTATTCAGCTATCGGAGTAAGTTTCTGAATGAAGAAAAGAATTTCTCTGTTAATTTCCTTTTCTCCCCCTTGAGCAGGTAGACTGAAAAATCCGTTTGTCAAGGTGGAAGACAGAAGTCGGTAAGTGTTCTCTTCATGCATTCAATAATGTGGTTCTCCGAGTAATTCGGGAACATTTAGTATGCTTTGAGGAAGCGGCCTTCCAATTTCAATTTCATTTGACTTCCTCACTCTAGATGCCAGGCAAGATGCAAAATTTGAATTTCTGCATGCTCTGGGTAGGCATCTGTGTTTAGCCGCTGAACGAGATTAAGCAGGTGGTAGCAGTATAGTAGGGAATATTTGCTGTAGGTAACTGAAGTGAAAAGTTGATGTGTAGCTCCAGTTTGTATTGGGTTCTTTGGGTTACTGCCAAGGGCGATTTGAATGAAAAACAAACCTGGAAGCTTTGAACCTTGGCATCTTTTTCTTAGGTCCCAATCCTGTAGCCCAAAAGGCCAATAAAACTTTGTATAATAAATTCCAGTCCTGTAGTCCCAACTAAATAATATTAATCTCCTGTAGAGACTGTTTAGATGTAAGGAAAGGGAAGTTGTTACAGTTAAAATCATCCCTTAGAATTAGATTTTAATTTCCTGTTCAATAATTTCTTTTTAAAAGGAAAAAAAAAAGAGGTTATTAATCTGCTTTCAATATCCAGAGTGGCATGAAATTTGGTATTTTCAGCCTTTAAAATTTTCACATCTTTCTGCTCATGGAGTTGATCCGACTTGATTGTGCAAGGAAATACCAGTTTGTCAGAAGTTGAGAGAACAATGAATTATAAAAAAACGCTGTTCTGCATAGTGTGTTTTGCACCTTTGTATTCTTCAGTAACTTCCGTGTTATGATGATGTTTATAAGCTCCAAATCCTTTGACCTGATTTCTTTGACACTTTCCTGAATAAAAAAGAGATCTAAACCTGGTCTGACATTATGAGCTGGTGTAATAGGTATGAGGGTAGTGGGGAGAATTGGATAAACACAGTTGGTAAGTACCAGAAGTTCATACATAAACATACGTGAATTTGACTTCTGAATGTAGCTGTGTACCAAACACCTGAAACACTTTTAAATGTTTACGTAACATAAACAATGTTTTTTAATGTTTATGCCACATAACTAACGGTTCAGAAGCAGAACAAGATGCTTAGCTGTTCCCTGTTCTGTTTTCCAGACTTGCTCTTTTTCTTCTGCCTGGGTAGCTTATAATAGTAATGTGGGGGGAAAAAAAGGAGACTGAACTCTGGCATCAGCGTTTCAGTCCAATGATTCAGCCAGTGAACTTCCAGCATGCCCTATTTGAAACATTTTTAATATATTCAGAGCAATGGTACAATTGCTGGTTCTGATATCTTTCCAAGTACGGTGCTGTACAGCAAAACTCTCTTTCTGGAAACTGAAAAGGTCAGGTTTTATATTTTCAAAGGTGAAGTGATTAAAATTTGTCAAAAAGGAAGAAAATGCTAACATGGAAAAAAAAAAGTAAGGCATTGGGTGTTGGGAACTGCTATAGCTACTTCTCAGAAACACAGATGCACTGTCATCCAAATTGTTCTTAGTTTTATTGGTTACCCAGCTCTTGACAATAAATAGGCATGAAAGCCATACTCCAAGGAATGTGTAAGACAGCCGTGGAAACTCAAGGCAAATCTATTTTGAGAAAGTATCAAGTTTATATGAAGGAAGGAATGACTTATTCTAGGATATTTATCTGCTTAGCGTTCTGTATATGTTACATGTAAGAGCAACACTTTTCCAAGATTTTTGACCTGATTGTAGTTTGTGCTATAAACTCCATTTGCCATTTCTGATGGTTCTAATGCACTTGTTTTGTCTAATACAGCCACTACCGACCGTTTTATCTGCAGTTACCCAGTTTTCCAGTTCTGAACTACTGTGTTCCAAAGCCGTATAGCCCGTTTGAGGTGGATAAGAAGTATCCTTCTGGTCAAAAGCAAACTCAGTCTAAGCAAAGGTTTGTTGGAAACTTGTTATTGAGGTGTGGATAGAGGAGAGGGTGGTTCTCTAAAATAAATCTAAAGTAATTATTTTCTAAAATAATTGCTTCTAATTTTCTGTGATACTTAATACTAATATCCATGTCTTAGCTGATGTATTTGCTGCACTGTAACTGTTGGTGTCTGTCTATCTTTCTGTACCCTCTTTCTCCTGTCTTTAGTCCTTTTTTTGGACATACAGATGCAGCCTTCTCCTGTCACTGTGGGTCAGCGTAAGATTTTTTTTTCCTTTCTGCTACTGGTTTCTTCTTTGCCCTCATCTTGAATGCCATCCAGTAAGTATTTTACAGGACAAGGCTTAAGACTTCTTTTGGTACTTAATCAGTATAATGCTAAAATAGGCAGTTAAAAATTTTTAAAATAGTGATACTCAGTAGCGGTGCACATTGTTGATAAAGTCTAATTTATAGAAATTAGACTCTGCAAATAACTACTTCAGCTCTTCAGAGATGAAAAGTGGATGCCAGATGCCCAGTAGAATTGCAGTTAGTCTTGCAGCAAGTATTTATATGATATGTTTTGGCATTTAGGCTTTATTTGAGCATTCCAGATGCAGTTAAGACTTTTGGTAAATCAGTTTTATAATTTGAAACTACTTAGGGGTCTTAATTATCTGGTTTTTTGATCAAACTATTGTTTTGAATTTCTTCTACCTAGCATATCTGGAGTATTAATGATTCTTTTATTTACTTCTAAAATCAATTCACCTGAGAGACTAAAGATATTAAAGTGAAAGGTAGCTTTGCTATATGTCGAACTTTCTGTATCTATTAACTTTTGCTGCTCTTCAGTCCTTGGAGTCTAAGACTTATTTAAGTTTGATGCTTGTTTTCTTTATAAAATAGCTTCTCCACTGTTCAAGTTTTGTCCAGTCTTCATCATTATTATATTGCTGGAGGTTTTCAGCTGAGATTGCCATGATGAATTTTATTTAATTGCAATGAATGTAGCAGTATGAAAAAGCAAAGCAGCTGTAACAGAGCAGTAACTCTTGCAATGATAAGACAATTTCTAGTACTGTCTCTTCAGCGGGGGTTAGAAACGCTCATTCTTTTTAAAGCATTTTAAAAAAAATAAGAAAGGGGGGAAGGCAATATTCTTTTCATTTATATGTATCAAGGAATATGATATATTAAAAATTTCAGGAGTTACATTTGAATGAATATTCCTATTTAATGTTTCAGGTTGGCACATGCTAAAGAGATACTTAGGTGGGAGATTATTTCATACTCGGCAGGTAGATGTGAGGAATGTCAGTTTCAGGAGAGAGAGGGGTTTTTGCTTATTCTGTCTTTGTGTAAAAAAAATTATTGAAACTAATTTGTCATTTCTACTTGCTCCTGCATCAGGCAACACCTGCAGGCATTATCCAATCTTTAAATCATAAATGCTATTGCTAATATCCTGCTTTACTAGTTCTCTGTGATTTTTACAGTTCTGAAAAGGGAAGGTGAAAAGGCTAGTGGAATAGTAAAAGTACACAATTAGGTGGAGCCTGTCCCATGGAACCCAGCAAATGCTTGGACAATTGTTACCAGTTTAGATTTGTGTTCAGGACAGGTTTTTTGATGTAAAGTCCTGAGCATACATCTATGCAGATACTTGGTGAAGTCTGTCAGAATGCTTTTTGGCTAGACAGGGAGATGGCACTATTTACTCTGAATTAAAAAGGAAGTAGAGACTGGTGGTTTTGCTTTATCGCTAGCATATCATCCTTAGGTGGTTTAATAGTGACTTGCAGAAAACTAGCTCTCCTCAGATGAGGACTCTGAAGGTCATGGGGCAGTTATTGGAAACCTCTTCTTATTTTAGTCTCTGGGAAGAAATTGAGGTTCGTTTTCATGCATTTCCACTTAGCCTCTACCTAGAAAAACAGGACAAAACGGTATTTGGTTAGCATATTCAAAAGATAACCAACAAATATGACTGTTCTTTGCTTTTACTAAGGAATGAGAGTTCATCTTGTTAGACCAAGTGTTTTTGCTGCGTGTTTGCCTGGCATCAAAGATACTGGCAGCTGATGAGATAGATGTTAGAAGGCTTTTTTCTCTTTTTCTAGTTTTGATTTTATCAAACCTCCTTTTATTTTATCAGCTGTGTACAGAGATTTCAATATGTCCTTTGATTTGTCAAGTGAGATTTTTTTTGTTTAGCGATTTTTTTTGCGTTGTTTATTCTGACTCACTGATGGTAGTACTAACCTGGATGCTTCATGCTTACATATAGTTCCGCTAGGTCTGCCTGTCTTGTCACAGTAGTTTTATTTTTTTAATTAATGTATATTTTTTCTCTTTGTTTTTCCTAAGCATTGACTAACATAGTGTAAATGGTTTGAGGGGAAAGAGAGAGGTGGTGTTTTAGTTTCGGTTGTTTTTTTTTCAATTAGGGGAATAAGAATGAACATACTGTGAGAGGAAAATAGAGCTCAACTCCATATCTGAGACTCATTAATACATCTTTTCTATTAACAGAAACAAAATAAATAGTGATAAGGACTGTGGAACTCCTGTTCAGCTCCCACAGAAGGACAAAAAAAAGAGAGGATATTGTGAATGTTGTGGGAAGAAATACGAAGATCTGCAAACAGTATGTGCAATGTCAAATATATGCTTTGATACAGTCATATCTGTTAAGTGTGGCATCAACAATGGTTTCTACTTGGTAGTTTAATGTATTTTTTGGTCTTAAAAGGTTTCTGAATATATCTCCTAAAAAGCAGCAAGTGCTTATTTTTTTCCCTTGTAGGTTTTAATTCTTGACTGCTGCCTCTGTGTATGGTAGCTGAAGACACTAATATTCGTGTCTCAGAGACATTGGTAATAAATTAATGATATTTACTTACTGCTCTGTACGACACTGTTGACTTGTATATTCATGGCTGTAGTATTAAATTTGTTTCATGTTTTCTCTTTAATTCCAGCATCTTGAAAGTGAACAACACCGCAATTTTGCACAAAGCACACAGTATCAAGTTGTTGATGATATAATCTCAAAGTTTGTTTATGAGTTTGTTGAATACAAAGATGATGTAAAAAACCCAAAAAGGTAAATCTTTTTACGTAAATTTTAAAGTCTCTGTGAGCGAAGACATTGAACATAAAGATACTTAGTTCTGAAATTCTGAACCTGGTACAGAATAAATTCATATTTTTCAGTCTGAAATCACTGAAATTTGAAATGCAGTTGTACCTGGCAAATCAGTTCTATAAAGCAGAAATTGGGGGGAAAAAACCCCAACCTAAAAGTGCAGATGGCATCACAGGAAAAGGAGACTGAAAGGAATTGCTGAAAGTTGTCTTACCTATTCTTCAGTTTCTGAAAAGCAAGATCTGTTGTACTAAAAAATTGCTGACAGAAGGACAGGAATGCTGGACGTCTTGCTCTGGAAACTTTCTGATATTCTTAGTTGCCTAAGAACAGCAAATGATGTCTTCCTCAGTCAATCTGATCTCCTTACTAGTGGAAAGACTTCCCCTAGTCTAATCTAGATCTGTCTTACCTGTACTCTAAGCCTCTTAGCTCCTGTCCTGCCTGTGCTGAACAAAGCAAGCAGATTTTCCTTTCTTCTTCGTAGCTCAAAAGCTTAAATGGGAGAGAAGGACTTGTTTTACTTCTTAGACTGTCGGCACCACTGTCTTTATTACTTGGAACAGTAATTCAATTCAAGATTACTCTGATTTGTTTGCAAATGAGTCAGGAGATAAGGAATAACTTTCTCATTCCTTTAAAAAAAAAAGTATTGCATAAATAAAGATATTAGTGAAATCAAACGAAATGCAAATAGAGTCAAATAACTGATATCCTAGTGAAGGCAAGCCTTTATTCCTTTTGTGGTTTAAAAATACTGAGTGATTAGGTTTGGAATACTATGTTAAGAAAAGCATATATTAATTATGCTAATTTTGTCTGTGTATATCATAGAATATTTGTAAGTATTTATAGTCATAATGTTACATTCATTAGCTTATTACCACTGTTAATAGAGATTTACTGAAACACTAGACTGCTTATTACTTCATGTATTTTTAAAACAATTTTATAAGCTTTAGCAATCAATAAGAAAACATCAAATTAAAATATAAGGCACTCTGTTCATGTAGAAATAGCGTGGCGTTGCCCTAAATATCCTTCCTTTAAATGTAAAACCAAAAATTGCTCTGTCAGTTCATTGCTTTTCTAGAACCAGTTGCATATGGAGTTATGTTACCCCTGTTTCTTCCAAGTGTGTGTTAATAATTTTAAACAATTTCATTGTAGGACAAAATGTAGCACAGGATATTTTTCTCCTATTATTGGAAAAATAACAAGACCAGATGAGCTGAAAGAACGACTGAAAAAGCAACGCATTTCACGGAAAAGTTACTCATGGAAGGATACAGCAATGCGGGCACTCAAACTGGATCGCCAGCCTGCGGAAGTGCAACCAAATTCTGTGCCAGTAGCTACCCCTGTTTCTGGATCTGTCTGTTCAGTTCTTTACTGTCACCTGTCACAACCTTCAGAACTAAAAAGTACGTTCAGAAGTAATGATGAAAATATTAATACTGATTGCTCTTGTGCTGCAAACTTAAGAAAGACTGTTGTATCACCAGATTTCATACAACCACTCCCTCAGAAAGATGACAAAGCATACATGGAGAACTTGCCTCGAGCTTACGAGCCATTTAGTAAAGAAATACTGGAACCAGAAGCAAAGAAAAAGAATACACAGTGTTTTCAGGGAGGAGTGTGTACTTTATATTCTCATAGACAAGTTACAGATTGTAGCGAAAAAGACAAAAATCTATCACAGCCAAAACGAAAACTAAATAATGCAGTAGTTCTACCAGCAAAGTGTTTGAAAAAAACAGATGCCAATCCTATGTTTGTCAAGAAACATTGTGATTTATGTGATAATCATCAACAGATGCAGCACAATGCAGTTCTGGAGGCTGAGGTATCTGATACTGGTATAAACAAAGAACTTAATGAATTGGCTGCCAGCACCGCACATAGTTCACCGTCTGGAAAGCTGTGCAGGAAAGTGAAGCTTTACTTGGGAAGAAATAAAAGAGAAGCCCGGAAACAGAATATGGAGTTATGCGTAAAGTACACAGATGTACTGCCCGTTCCTGAAGAGACGAGAAATTCTTGTAGCTCACCAGTGCAGGCTCTACTGGAATTATTTCAGACAAGTGAAATAAACTCTGAATTTGGAGGTTTTTCAGGTTACACTGAGAACAAAGGTTCAACTAGTATAAAAGATATATGGGAAGGGCAGAATACAAATGTTATGTGGTCATTATTTTCCTCTTCATCCTCATCCCCATTTGTTGGATTTTAATGCTGCTTTATTTAATGTAATGATTTTCAAATAAACTTGCAAATTTAAGATTTTATTCATGGGAACTTTAATTGCTGTATTATATGTACAGATAGTTTTTCAAGTTCTTTAAGGCAAAAACTTCTGTATATGTAAATATGAAAAACAAAACTAAGGTCGTGGTTTGGTTGGTTGGTTTTGGTTGTGGTTTTTTGTGTTTTTTTTTTTTTAAAGGTACTGCTTTATCACGGCTAGTAAAAGGCTCTGACTCTAGAGTTGGGTTAAATTAATTGCTAGGCAACCAATAAGCATTTGGATAGAATAATTTTCTAAAATGGTTGATTATGCTATGTTCTAAATAACCACGTTATAAATAACTGGATGTTCCGTTGTAAATAAGGCATTCCATTACTCACAGACTACTGACGTTTTGTGGAGCTTTGGTTGCTTCCCTTCCTACTCCTGCTACTTTATTAGAGAATGCAAAAAAGAAAAGATCTCTTGCTGTCCTAATATTTCTTTGTTTGAAATTGTCTCAGGGAACCTATGTAATCACAAAGAAATAGGATTAGGAAAGGATGTATTATGTTCTTTGGCTGCTGTGACATAATTTATTTTTAGACTCAAATTAACTGCGTTGTGTCTTTCAGCCAATAGGAAAGCAGTAGATGTATACTTGTAATTTTTCTTTAAAAAAAACCCAAAAACGGAACACAACAACAAAGCAGCAACAAAACAGCCAATGGGTTTCTGATTGACTCAGGTAATTTGTTTGATTTTTCTTTCAGAGTAGCCAGCCTGTCTGACTTGCTTAGTCAGGGACAGAGTGAGAGACACAATTGAAAATTGGGAAGACTTTTTTTAATAGTTCAAATCTTCACCAGAGCCAAATCTCTTTCAGAATTTCCATATCTGTCAATCAGTGCAGGGCATGGATATAGAATTAAAGTGGAGGTAATTGCAAAGCTTTATTAATAAATGTAAGTGCCTTAAGGTCATATGAGAAATCTAAACCAGCAGAAAGTGCTCTCATTAATTTTTGCATAAATTTCTTGTTTGCATTTTTATCTCTTGCCCATTTAATATTCTCAAACGTACTCTGTCTTATGGTTAAAGTGCTTTCAGTCATTGTATACTATTGTTTGTCCTTTCTGGGATATTTTCTGTGAGGGGTAGGTAAAGCTTCTTGGTGTGCAGGAACAGGTAAGGAAAATGACATAAAATTACTTTCCTTTGAAGAGTGTGTGAATTGGAAGCTTAATGATGAAAGCAGCTGCTTAGGGCATTGCTGTCACCTTAAATGTGACATTCCTTGTTCCACTATTTGTGTAATTGCCTGTACAGTCTGGTGAGAACTGCTTTTGGTCTCTCCATCTTAATGGTCACTTCTGGCTTGATTTATAGTTCTTCTGATCTGGATTTGTATCATGCAAATTACATAGAAACCAATGACAGAAAGGAGCAAAATTGACATTTTAAAAAGGAGCTGAATATGTATGTGTCTCTATATTTTGCACGTAACTTACCAATATATAGTGTTTTAGGAATGGAGTTCTAAAGTAGAACATCGAAGCAATTATTTTGTTCTTGATTTTGAATGATGCTTTAATGATAGAGGATTGTTTCCTGATTTGATGAATGCAATCTACTTTGGGAACAAGTGTTTGTGTCTCTCTCTTGAGATTTTTTTTGTTGTTGCTTGAGGTTTGTTTTGTTGTCTTTAGCTTTTGGTTCAGTACTAAAGTGAAGTCTAAGAAAAACTTGCATTTTCCCCCCAACACATTGCAACGATCTCTCGGTAGGTGTCTCTTGCGGATGTTTCCCTCCTCGCATCCCTGAGACACGTACTCTTAGTCAGTGTGGTGGCCTCCATCCGACTGGAATGTGTATGCGTGGTTGTTTGTATACATAAAGATTATTGCAATAGTTAAATGTTAAGGGCAGAGGCAGTCAACATTAGTGAAATGTTGAACAAAAGTAAAACTACTCGTCAGATAACCAATGCGTATGTCTTATCATGTGATTAGATGCAATATTAGGATGTGTAAGCTCAAACGGGCACTGCAAAGAGATTTAAACACGTTGAAATCTGGCTTTAGAATCTAAAGAGAAGACAAGTTCAGAGGTTTGTCATTAAAACATGAAGACTACTTGTAATGCAGAACAAGATCGAGTCACTGCTGCTGGTTGCAAAAAGCAGTTTTAGTTTTGCAGATTTTGTCTACGGGTGACCGGCCACATTAGCATGTGCCAAGGGTCCCCTTTTGTATGTAGTATGTTCAGATAGCATCACAAGCCACACTAAGTCTATTAACTATTTCTAAAACAGATTTATACACTGTTGGGTGCAATTTTCATGCATTTATTATCTTTCAAGCTTTTTAAGAAAAAATGACAAAAATTTAAAAGTAATTATATTACTATTTGAAAAGTAGAAGTATAGAAAGCTAGTTATTAGAACATTTGTGCACCTCCCCAACTTCCTCCCAGAGAAGAGAATGAGTATTTTCAAAATACGTGGCAGGGATTCTGAGAAGTGTCAAACACTTCAGACAAACACTACCACAACTACCTCTGTGGTCACTAGAATAAAGGTTTATCATTAGAAGTGTGTTTTGTCTGTAAATACATCTCTGTGATAATGACATATGATTACGGACTGAACTCTTCATAGGTACATTAATTTCTTCTAATGTATTTCATATTTTGATTGGTTTGCTTTCTGTGAATTTTGGAAGCTGGTGTAGGTGATTTTTATATTCTGTTCAAAAACAGTTGTTAATATACTAATTGTTACTTCCTTTTTGCAGTGGTTAGAGAAACCTGGAGCTGTATTCCCTTACTGTCTGCAGCATACACCGATACACAGTGTGGGATTCAAAATTTTAATGAAGCACCCAAATCTTTACCATTACAAAAAAGAGAAAGCTTTAACATTTCTGTAGAAGAGACACTATTTCAGTTTAAACTCTGATTTGGAAAAAATCCTCTAGACTTTTATGTTAGAAAAATACTCTTGTTTAAGTGATTATCCAGTGGCCCAGTGACCACTAATGTTTCTCATAGGTGTGACAAGCACAATTCTGGGGATGTGAAATGTTTTAGAATAATCCTTGAAATGTTAAAATATAAGGTACATGCTTGCACCCACCCATTACTGCAAGCTCGTGCAGACGCTATACTGGTTTGTTACTCCAGTGTAAGGGTGAGTCGTAACTGATCTGTTCGGTCTCACTTTGTTTCACTACCATGGGAGAGAGCAAAATGATTTTTAGTAAAGACTTTTGAAATGGAAACTGTGCCTACACAATGTAAAGTTGGGATGGTAGTTGAAATCTGCTTTTAGAAATAAAGCCTTAGCAGTAGTAGTGGTTTAATTTGGTTATACCTACACCAAGTTTGGTTTGGTACCTTTTCAGTGGATACTCAACCACCACATATGACTTTGCTCTATGGTATGTGTTTATCTGGAACAGAAATGTTCCTCTTCAGGTAAATCTGTAGGGTGGCTGAGAGGATGGAGTTCCCAAGGGTCAGGAATTCTGCATGCGTGCACATGGGTATATATATAGATACTCATATGGGTGTATGGTGATAGTGGGGATTAGTGACTCCAAAACCACACATGTAAGGAATTTCTGCAGTAATTCCTGAGTTTTGTGCACTCGGGTAAGGCCTACGCTCAGCAGCAGGGTCTTCGGGCAGTCATGTCTCTTGCACAACATCCCACTACAGAACACTTGACACAAAATAGGTGACTGAAAAGCCGGCATTCCCCTTTGGAGTTGGGGCAAAGTTAGTCATAACCTGAGGAGCACTGAGCATGTTAACATCTGTTCTGTCCTTCAGGGGCTGCCAATGTGCATTGAGGTGATTGAATCCATGGTCCACCTCAAGCTTGCAACAAAAGGGCACGTTTCAGTTATCCGTTCATGCTGTTGTTCTGTGTTATCTTCTGGCCTGTATGACTGCAGGGCATTTCGCTACTTCGATGTACCTGTGCGGGATATATGTGCCTTCATCCTGCAGTCTGAAGAGCCTCAGCTCTGAAGGACTTGGCTAATGTGACTGGTGATGGTATCTGTGAAGCTCTTGTGGCAGTCACTGAGGGCAGGAATGAAGAAAACAGGGTAGCTGCTCTAACTGATGTGGTTACAGTAGGGTGTGTGGACACTGGGTGAAAATTTGAACCCCCCCCAGTGTTCCCAGTTGGAGAATCACTGTGAGCAATGTGGTCTGTGTGGCCTCTGGGCCACTGGCTGATAAGCACCAAGGGTTGGGCTTTTCAATCCTGTTGACCACAGTAGCATCAAGTCATAGTCTATCTTGGTCTTATACCGAGTCCACGCAAAGGTGGAAGTCACTTCCTTGCCCTAGTTTCATTCTGTACATCCTCCATGTCTGACATTAAGACATGCAATTAGATTATATCAAGAATTATGGGAAATTCCTGAAATAGTAAAGCGTAAAATAAAACTACAAACAAACGTGATCATTCTTGAGTGACTAAGTAGTTTGTATGTTACTTGCATCATGGCAGGAGACGGAGTCCTCTTTATGGCTCTTGGTTTTTCTATTATGTCTCATGAAACTATTTTTTCTGAAAAATAAGCCATTTTCTTTGAAGTGCTTACTGCCACTCCAATTTATCCGTAACCTCTATACGCATCAGTCCCCACTCTTGAAGACAAATGAGGGGAAACTTTAGCAGCCACTAGATCCAGAGCAATTGTACAGCTCACTTACATGGAATATGCGTAGGTGGACTAGAAATTGAATGCCAAAATTTATTTCTTAGCATAATTAGTCCTCTGGACTATGCAAGGAGATTGTTTACACTATCAAATGCAAGCACGAGTGAAGGCAAAGACGACTGGTGATACCAGCCAGCAATAACATCACCACTGATACCTTTAGCAGAGTGAACGTAAGCGTGACCTGAGTTTGTTAACCAGATTAATGTCTCTGAAGGTGATATAAGATTAATATTTCATCTTTTTACCATGTATTCTGTAAATGTTACTGTTTAGGTTCTGATAATCAAGACTATTTGCTTTAGAGAATGCAGCTATCCACCCCAGGAATGCAGCTGAGCACCCCAGGTATAGCACCATAAAAAGATTTGGGATACAAAGCATGTGTTTGGGTGGGGTCCGATTCCATTTGGGGTAAAGCAGATGTAGACTCAGGTGACTACCAGATTTAACACATTTTTTTTAAATCCACTGGCGAAAGTGGTGAGCGGTGGTCACAGGAAGTACAAAAAGGATCCCGTGCAATGATGAGGGGTAAAATCTCCAGCTGATAAAAATCATATTTGTAAATTTGGAATAAATAAAAAAAAAAAGGACAGAGCTGATGCACTTATGTCCAAAACTGGCTGTCACTGCAGATCTGGATGTTCTCTCAGTCCACAAGAACGTTCTGTCCCTCTTAACACTGAAAATTTTGAAAGATTTCATCGACAGCCCAAGTAAAGAATTCAGTGCTCTAATTACTTCTTGAATGAAAGCATATTTCTTCTTATCAGCTTTGAATTTACTAGGTTTCAGTTCAATGGAATGCCCTCCTATTCACACGCCGTGCTGCCAGCAGACCAGAAAGCACCAGCTTCCTTTCCCTACACCATCTATGTGGCATTTTATTCTGTTCCTGCTTGTTCATTGCCATCCTGAATAATCCCGATCTTTCTGGTTTCTGTCACCATCTTTCTCTGAACCCTGCGACATCCTTGCTGGGAACGGCTGGTGCACTGCTCCAGATCAGGCTGTGCCACCAGTTTAACTTCAAAATGGATTCTGTGTGATGTGCTCTGTGTTTAGATTGCAGTTGCACGTGTTCCGAGGCAATAGTCATGCTCTGAACTAAATAACCAGCAAAGTCAAATGTTTTTATGTACATTAGTCAAAAAGTCACTGCTGTAAATGTACAGTCACACAGTCAAAATGTGCAGTTGACTATAATTGGATGTGTAACTGGTACTGACACAAGAAAATTTAATTACAATGTATTCAGAATATAAATGTGTATTTCACATGGAAACATAAAGTGCAGTACACTTATGGTAATCAGTGACCAGATGAATAGAGAAAATTACAAAATATTCATCGATCTGCCATTTATTGGGACAGAAGTCTTAATGTGGTTTATAGATCTGCCATTTATTGGGACGGAAGTCTTAATGTGGTTTTTACAAACTTAATAAATCAGGACTGAATGTCCACCACTGAGAATGTGTTTGTTAAAAAGTGCCCTAGATTTCAGCTACAAGCTGTTACATCTGAGAAAACAAAAGTTGCTGTGTGTGGGGAGAAAAGTTCTACTTTCCATAGTATTAAGTTGCTGTAACATTCTGTAATTGGAGTCGGTGTTATTTTTCCGTCATGTCTATGCGTACACAAGGCTCCATTGTATATTTCTCAAAGAAGAAAATTTGTATTTTATCAGAATTATAAAAATGCAAAGAAATTTCTGTAGGCTTCTTAGCATTTAAAAATGTATTACTCTTTCTGCATTTTAAAGTAGGCTAATTTCTTCAGAACTTCAGACAGTTTAGAACTGTAAATCATGATTGCAGTCACTACTACTTACTGTAGTGAGTACAACAAAGCTTAAGTTGCACAACTGGGAGGTAATATTCAAGAATACCCCAAATAAATTAGAAGCATAATGTCAACAGGGCTATTCAGTCCATGTATCTTTCTTACTTTCTGTGGAAAGGAGAGAAGTAACACTTAGGTGTTAAACTTAAATGTTAAATTATGACTGGTAATTAATTACGGTTCAAAAATAATCTTTGGAATACCTATGGTAATTCAAAAGCTGAATCAACTTTTTTTTTTTTCCCCTTCACTTTTTTTCTCCTGATCCTTTGAAATACTGGTGTATGTTTTTCAGGGTTCATTTTTCTGCAATTGTGGCTCAGGCAGTCATATCGAATATGCTTGTTATGGTTGGCAAGTCACGAAGACACATTGCAACATACAGTAGAGCTGTTACTGCTCAGTCAAAAAAGAATTGGCCTGAATTCTCAGTGTAATGAAATTCCATAGAATGTTAACTGGCAAGAGAATAAACGTTGGGAAGTTGGCCTTCACTTGCAAACACCGATTTCTTTGGGTGCCTCAATATAAGAAAGACGTCAGCCTATTAGTGTGTTCACAGGAGGGTGACCAAGATGATGAAAGATCTTGAGGGCAGGACTTAAGAGGAATGGCTGAGGTCACTTGATTTGTTCAGCTTGGAGAAGAGAAGGGTGAGGGGTGACCTTATCGCCGTCTACAACTTCCTCAAGGGGGACAGTGGAGGGGGAGGTGCTGATCTCCTCTCTCTGGTGACCAGCAACGGGACACAAGCAAATGGAATGAAGCTACGTCAGAGGAAGTTCAGGTTGGACATTCAGAAAAGGTTCTTCACTGAGAGGGTGGTTGGTCACTGGGTCAGGCTCCTCAGGGAAGTGGTCACAGCACCAAGCCTGTCAGAGTTCAAGTTGCGTCTGGACAATGCTCTTAGTCATATGGTTTAGTTTAGGTAGTCTTGCAAGGAGCATGGAGTTGGACTCGATAATCCATATGGCCCCCTTCCGAATTGAGATATTCTATGATTTGCTGGGAGCAGAAAAAAATCTGGCCCCTGCTGTGAAAGAGCTCATTGCTCAGAGGTGGGCCGTCTGCCACAGTCCTGAGCAGTGGCAAGGAGCTTCTGGTAAGGTAAGACTAAGGAAGTGAATATTAACCATCTCTGCCTGATTTCCCAAACGAACCGGGGAAAGCTATCAATAAATGAAAATATTATTTCTCTGAACGATTAGACTTGTCAAAACATCCATTTCTAGTCACCCATTTCTAACGAATGTGTACAATAGAAGGGGACTCCAGACATGTAGATCGGGATTTCCTTCATCGTGATTTAGATCCTTCAATGTGATGTAGAAAAATTCTGCAATTTGTTTAAGCCTTCTCAGTTATTCTTTATCATATTTATCATAGAAGTAAGTATTTATCATAGAAGTGTTTTCCTAGGCAAATGGTAGTAGGATGTAAACGAGAGGTTCGCAAGGGATGGGACATCAAAGCTTTTTCAGCTGTTTTGGTTAATTGCAGCTAGCACACATACTGTTAAAATGCCTTTATCTTCATATTAGTTGACTGTATTTCTAAAAACAGTTTGAAAATTATTCTTAAAATTAGTGAAGGGTTTGACCAAAATAGAATTGGCATACTAGAAAAGTGTATTTATGAAGCTACCCTCATCGTATCTCACCGCATGCCCGGACTGGATAAAACTCTACATTCATAGTCATTAGCTTAAAGCAGCCGTACCTTGACCGGCGCTAGTTTGGTGAACCTTCCATGTGTGACATCTACAACAAATCTCTCACCATTTCTGGACCATGATAATGTCAAGAGAAAAAAGAAATATATAATGGACTGATCCAGGAAACGAATCTATAACTGTACTGCATATCGACTGCGTAACAGGTGTAATATATACCCGAGGCCATGAATTCTCACAGAAATACTGACACAAGGAGCTGTGCAATAGCGTGGGGATAGTTTGGTCTAACAAACAACTGTAGAGGCTGGCTGCAGCCCAAAATGTAAGGATTTGTGACTTTTGACAAAAGATTGAAACATCATATTATTGTACTGAATTTTCTCTCTATAAATAGCACTTCCCCATTTTCTTTACCGATGCGCTCGTGGTCCTTGCGATACCCTGCAGCAGTGTTTCACAAGCTAATTGTGAGCTGCTTGAGCAACTGCTTGAGGACTTAATGGATACTTTGAGGTAAAATTCTGTCTTGCCTGCAGCGCGTGAATGCAGTGTAAGCAGGACAGTGCAAAATCTCCTAGCAACTTTCTCCTCGAAGGCGACAGATGTTTCCAGATGCAGTATTGTGCCCTGAAAATGCCTGTCTTGCTCCCGCCTTCATTTTGTCCGTGTTTTTATATCGCCAAAATGAACTCTGAGAAACTGAATTTCCTTCTTCTGTCCTCTAACTGCTTCCTTTAATAAGATGACCGATGTAAGCAAGGTAAGACCTGCCGAATGAGGCCAGGAGCACCGAGCTGCCCTGCCGGGTGGCTCCTGGGGAAGGGGTGGTGGTGGTGACGCCGCGGCAGTGGCCGAGCCGTCGTGCCTGGAGCACGGTCCCTCCCATGGGGACCCCACGGAGGCAGGCTGGCGGGAGGTGTTGGTGTTGCCAGTGCAAGCAATGCAGTTCATATTGATCCGCGCAACGGTTTTAAGATTATGAAAACAAAGATTATTTTTGGTGGGGTTTTTTTTTTTGGTTCTTTTCACCTTCCAGACTCTAATAAGCAGCAGCTTTACTGCAGTGGCACCTCTTTATGATGTGCTCACACCTGGCGCACAACCTTGCCGTGGGGTAGTTTGACCTCGAATGCTCTTGCCAGGGTCAGCATCCAGCCGCACGTGCCGCTCTCACCCTCCTCCTCCTCCCACCTCGGCTGACCTTCCTATGGCCCCTTCGGAAAACGATGGGGGAAGGGGGGGCCTCTCAGGCAATTCCCACTCTTGTCCCATTTCCCCGAAGAAGCGCGGTTAGGAAAGGTGAGGTAGGAAGTGCCGGCAGGCAGCACCGCTGCCCTCGGCTTCCCGGTAGGTGGGAGTGTAGAATTGGGTTGCGGACGCGGCCATCCCTCTGCCGAGGGAGAATTAATCCCCGGGTGTCGGGGCACGGACGGCGGGGGGGCTCCTTCGCACTTCCTTAGTCCAGGAGAGCGTGGTCTAACTCGAAAATGAAGGATTCTGCGTTGTAATCCTTTCCCGACTCATCTTTAAGTGGCGAAAGCGGGGCAGGAGTGGAAATTTAAGGGCGTGGGGAACGTCATAGAGAGGGGAAACGGAGGGTCTCGGTGAAACGGCGCACGGCGGGGAGCGGAGAGGGGCTGCCGCGGGCACGACCCCGTCAGCGGAGGGCAGTTCCGCGCAGGGAAGGAGAGAAGAGGCTCCGGCTGCCTCCCCGGGGGCCCCCGCCTTCTCCCGGCAGGACGGGCTGGCAGCGGAGGCGGGTTTGGCGGCGGGGGTTCCCTCGGCCCCGGGGCGGTGCGGTACCGGGGGCGCTGCGGCACCGGCGCTGCCCCGCGGGGCGGGGGCGGCTGCGGACGCTGCGCGGCGCTTCCCGGGCTGCGGGGGCTCC
>VZSF01000355.1:173706-520496 GCA_013398295.1 Chionis minor
GGGGGAGCGGCGGTGAGGTGGTGCGGGGGGGGGGAGGGAGGTCTCGCCGCCCCGAAGGCAGCGGTGCGGTGCCTCACCCGCCCCCTTCCCTCCGCCCGAGCGTGCGGGATAACGTGCATTTTAAAGCGTTGCTGGGCGAGACGCGCGGCCGGGTTTTCCCGAAGGAGCGCGGGGGATGGCGGCGGGCCTGCCGCCCGGGGGAAGGAAGACGGTCCCCCTGCCCGCGGATGGCCTCCCCCGGGCGGGCAGAGCCCCCCGCCGCCGCCGCGGGGCCGGCGGAAAGTTGCGGTGCCTTTGCGGCAGCGGGGGGCGAGAGGCGGCGGCCGCACCGGCGCTTCTGGCCGAGGCGCGGGCAGGGGCGGGCTTGTCTCCGCTGGGCTCGGGGGGGCTTTGGAAAACGGGAATGGGAAGGGAATCGCTGGAAGCGTGGCACGTGGACTCGGCGTAGGGATTTAATTTACGCGTCGCTGCCCGAACTGGGCTGCGCTTTCAGGTTTGTCACGTGAAGACCGGTCCCTACAGCCCTTAACAGACAGATCCCCCGCGCTGGGTTAAAATACAGAGGTTTTGGTCTTGATCGCTGAGCATCGTATTGGAGGTGGTATACGGCTGTCGCGTCTAAAGGGAAACAAACATTGAGTCTATGCTGTTATAGACGAAGTACGTTAAAAAAAAATAATTTTGCTTCTGAGGTAACTGCTGGCATGCACGAAGAATTGCAGGCCTCGGTTTCCTGCTTTTCCAGTTGACTGCTGTCCATTTAAGAAACAAAATAGCTGAAAAAATGGTCTCGGCTTTCTTTTTAAAAATCCGTAACGCATAAGCACCGACAGCTTGCGTTCATTTTGTGTAGTTAAATAATAAACAGCCTCTTTGCTGGTTTTTTTTTCCTCTGAATGTAACTTATTCTGCGTAAAGATTTGTCGGATGTGAAGGCCATATTTGCAGTATGATAAAATAGGATTCTAAAAGTTACAAAATGGGTCCTTCGCTTAAAAAAGAGAAAAAAAAATCCTCTCAGCGTTTCAGGATTCTTTGAAGAGCCTTGGACGCTCACAAGTTCAAACACTTTGTGATATGTCTGCTTAAAAAGCGGTAACGGTTGCATTTGGATCTAGTATTTGGATTCAAATACTGGTCTTAGAGAACAAACTGTTAATTAATGGGTTTCGTTTTTCTGAGCGTCCCAACTTTTATTCACCAGATCTTATGCTCAATAAAAGATTTTCAAGTCATCCTCATGTAGTTCCATTGTGAGTCAGTATTAGCATTACTTCTACCAGAAAAAAAAGAGGGTTAAAAAGGGTTAAATGCACTTGTTTCACAACAGTCTAGGGCTTAGATGTTTAAAGCTCTGTGTGCAACTGACACTTTCCTCCTGATCAAGAAGTTTCCCTCTGCTGCTCCGCAGCCTCTCCCGTGGTATCTGATGGCTGATACCCTGCTGAAGGGTGCAGTAGCTGGCAGTGATTTGGAGCAAGAAAATTGTGAGGCCAAACGCAGTGAAGTGGCGATTTTCTGTGCTTCTCGCACGGGGCACGGCTACATCCTGACTGCAGGGTGCTGCGTCCCTTGCCCGGAGATAGGAGTGGGCTCGGCAGTAATGGACCAGCAGCATGACCGCCTTTCCTTAACAGAAGTTTTGTGGAAGCTGCATTCGGGAGGGTGTTTTTGCAGTAGTAATGCAAACTGTTGCAGTTGAGTAATTTAATATCCTGACTCTTAAATCAGTCTAGCGTCCCATAAACTCCTCCTCCCCCTCATCTCTGCCAGAATGCTTATCAAAGCTACGGGCTAACTTTTTATCGTTGCTTTTGGGTGGCTGGTAAAAGTCACAGAAAGTATAAAGATAGGAAGTGCTGGATTCTGCTCACACATGAAGAGAGAACACCCATGCCTACCCTGGAGTGCTAATGGTCCGAGATCAGTGGCATATAAAGAAAGAGTCGGGGAACAGAGGTGCACTCTCCCTCAATAACATTTTCCTATGTATTAGTTTGTTTTATGTTTAAATATGCACCAACTGTCTCCATGCCCTATTCCATCCATAGTAGTCTTTGGACAGCTGTGTAGCAGAGTTAGAACAACTGGTCTTGAATGGAGATTTCAAACCAAAGCTCATGGCCTTGTGGATTAATTTAAGGAGGATGCTTCTTGCAGGAGGTTGAAACATTCAAGAAGAATCCGTGATGGCTAAAGGACAAGCAGCTGTGTCCAGAAAACCAAAGATACCTGAGTGGGATGGTGCAGCCTTGACTAGCCAGTGAGGCTGTAGCTGCTGAATTAATGTAAAACAATGTAATTGTGTTTTGAATTGGATAAAGATAAAAGGAACGAGCGAGAGAGATAAGCTGGAGAGAAGGAAGTCACATTAAATTGGATTGGTTTCCTTTAATTCCTGGATGAAAGCTTTAGCTGCAGAAAGGGCAGAAGTTGTACAAGAGGGATGCGAGCCTGAGTTTGGAATTGCACAAAGGGAAATGAGGATGATCGTTCAGGGGAAAGCAGAAGCAAAGCCTGGCCTTTGCAGATCAGTTGTTTCAGAACAGGCTTATAATGGAATTGAGCCAGAGGAATGTAACATGAGAAAAGGAGGTGAAAGAAGGGAATTGAAGGCATAAGTTACTGAGAAATGATGGTTGGCAGATTTCTAAAGATCTGTGGGATTTTTCCAGCATTTGTTGAGGTTTTTCTCTAGCAACCTCCTTTGTTTTGTTTGTTTGTTTTGCGTTTTTTTGGCCATTGTCATTGCTTTAACTATTGAGTGACTTCTTTGAATGCATGCTTTACCATTAAATAGTGAAGGAAATAGTCTAGGTACTCATCCTAGAAATGAAGAGTGTAATTGCTTAAGAAATGAGATCAATGCGTTCACAGTTGTAGTTGTCCAAGGTTGCTGGACTTCAGAGGACAGCACAAGGCAAATGTTGTAGGCTATTCATGTCATTACAGTATACACGGGACACGGGAGAATTCGTGTGTCTCTGGGTTGCTGCTTTTAATTCCACCACAGAATGGAGTCACTACCAGTATCTGTGACGTTCCTCTGTTTCAATTTCTGTGTTCCCCAAAGGAGGACTATTAGCAGCTGCACAGCACTTAATCTAAAGAGTAATCAAGGTAAGATATATCTGAGAATATGCTAATATTAATATTAGCATTAATGCAATCCAGGATCTTAGCAGTGGACACTTCATGTACTGTTGCATAAATAAACCTGTTAGAAGATGAACGTCCTCTGTGGCAGTGGTGTTCAGTGAAGGCTAAGCTAAGATTTTTGCGCTTAAAAGCAAGTTCCTACTGTGGACATTTATCAGGAGCCTTTTAACTCCGTGCCTTGAGCCATATTTTGGTCTTGCACGAAGCACATGGGGAATCACAAGTTTCTTAATACTTTCCTTCAGTCAATACTGTGCAGGTATGTTCTTCATTAGAATGTCGGAATACGTGAACGTTCCTCCCCACTGCCTGTATTTGTTCTTCCAACTGTGAAGGACAGCAAAACAAGGCACAAAGTAGGCCTTTACAAACTTAAGTTTGCACTCTACATCAGTGCTTGATTTGGAGGACCTTTTCCTTGATAATTTTCAGTGGATCAAATGTTCTGGTTGCATGGATGAAATTCACTTTGCAGCTGGAGATTAGAGCACCAGACCTCTACATGCCTTCCCTCAACCCTAAGTATAACTCAGTAGTGATGGTGCTGTCAGCTGGAGGCTGCCACTCCACGCCAGCGGACAAGGGTCCCATTTCTCCTTGAGGCCAGCACTTTGAGGTCATGCTAATACATCTGCACACACAATCTGAGAGACAACATTGTTCCTCTTGTGTCTTTCATTGCGTTACTCGTTTTTGATATATCTAGGTGTTGATATGGAAATTTGGGAGATTTGCTGCAATTTTCAGTGGGAACAAGGTCCTGCCTCAGTGACCTGCTGTGGACATAGATTCACTCATCTCTGCTGGCTGTGAAAAACATTCATGGTATAGCAGCTTCTGTTTCTCACCCTGTTTTTCACTTGCTCGTTGCCCGTTGTCATGAAGGTACGCTGGATTCCTTCTGAGTGAGTAAAGGGGCTGACTGGTTGTAGGCAGCCTGGTGCGAAGGGGCTCCGGGACTGAACTGGGTCTGGTGATGGAAGTACATGTGGTTTGCAGTCCAGAGTGACTCAGTAGTTTTCAGCAAAGTATTTCTTTGTCTTCCACAGTCTGCATTTCTGAATTGTTTGTGCCCGAATGCGACAGTTCCGTACATCGATTCGGAAGCATGGCTTACAGATTTCTTAAATAACTTCTTATTGCTAATAATCAATTGCAGGGAAGCTCTGCTCTGTCATGCTGAGCTCGCATAGCGCTGCTTGCGCTTGGAGTTGAAATCTTCATTAGTTATTCAGGTGCTGCCTAGTCTTTGCCATTGGATTCTTTGACTTCTTGGCCTCTCGCTGTAGTCTTTCAACAGGACATCCCTATTCTCTGCAGGTGCTTCTGAAACTGCTGACTTTGTTTGAAACGTTCTGGCTTTCTGCTCTGAGGCTGTCAACTTCTGCTGGTGTTACAAGTTCCCGTGTTGGGTAGCTCAAACAATTAGTGGGTTTTTTTGGTTAAAAAATGAGTTCTGACTGTTGAGGGGTTTATAAAACAGCTCTGGAATTTCGGACTGATGGATGGTGACTGTTGGAAAGGGAAGTGTCATGAGAAATTGCCTAGTTTTAAAAATTTGTTTCTGCTTAATCAAATTAATTTAGTCTCTTGGAGAAATTTAAGCATGGTTTTTGATCAATCAATCACGAAACCAAAGGGGGAGGAGGCTAAACTGGGACTGAGGCTGTAGTGAGTAATAACATGCATTTGGTTTACTGCCAAATTTGGTTTTGTTCCTGTCTTGTTGCCTCTTCTCCCTCTTTCCTTAAAGTTTATAAGGCATTAGGCAAAATGTGCGTGATACTTCACTGTATGTTCAGTGTACGCAGTTCTGCAATATGCATGTAAGGATAGGATGCTTCACCAACCTAGCAATACTTTATGAATATGTGAATGATAGTTAAAATATCAATACTCTTGATGCAGGTCCTACCTTTCTGAAGAAGAAAAAAAGTGCTGAAAGCCAAACTTTGCTATAGATTGCTGCATGCTGCAAGGGCATTGAGAGTGCCCTTTGATTTCTAGTGTAGGAGGGACTTTGAGATACACTTTTTTATAATATATATATTTGTAGTGTGTTTTGTTATTTTTATAGGCAAAGACTATTTCAAATTTCTAACATATCCTTCTTTGCAAGCTCATTTCAAGGGAAAGTCTTTCCCTACTTGATAGTGAGATTTGCTATGACAGTAAATGAATATGTCCAAAAAATCATTCAGCAAAAAACCTCTGGTCGCTGCTACTTCAGAGTTCATGTTGCAGAAATATCACATCAGGACTCAGATTTCGAGGGGTGATTAGAACACATAGATATCTTTGAAAATCTGGGTAACAGGGCTGTATGGGAAATCTTTGTGATACCTTCCCTTGCTTGTGCCATAGCAGAGCTGAAAAGAGAGATATTCCAAAAGCTATGGCTTAATCTCATAAAACAGGCTTATATGCAGTCATGAAGGATCTTAAGGGCTCAGATGTAACCATCCTTATAGAAAGTATTTTCCCCAGCATTTGCTTGTTGCCATGATCAATGTAATAGCTGCATGTTTAAGATCTGTGTCTGATAGGGAAGTCCTTTCCAGCTCTGGTAATCAATATCTACATTCAGTCCTGATCCATGTTGGTGCACCTGAGCGCAGGATCAAACGAAATATTCTTGCTGCCACTCTTTCACTGAGGATACGTCTTTTGGGACCCTCGTGGCTAATGATTAGCTATAATGCATTCGTGATACAGAAGCGTGTTGCATTCCAAATAGTGTCATGATAAATTTTTCTGAGATTTCCGCAAAGTATGGAAGAACTACCTAGGAAGTGAAGATTCACTGTAAAATGTTTGCCCCAAGAGCCTTGTGGGTGTACGTGTAACACTGTCATGGTAGATCCGGTATTGTAGTATTCATCTGGTACTTCAGGTCCGCTTTGTAGTCCTCTTAATGATTATACTGGTCTTTAAGTGACTCAAGACTTAACAACTTTTCTTAGGGCTGTGCTTGTTAAAACATCATTGCAGTTATCCTGTCAAACACTGCTTAAAGGTCAATCGAACTACATAAAAACTTCAAAAGCCTGACGAGGTTCAGCTTGCTAAATTGTGGGTCCTCCTGGCTAGCGCTGTCTCTGCTTTTCCCTCTCAAATCAGCTCTGCTGAGGTCTGTGATCCTTCCTCTTACCGCAGTACCTGCCTCCCGCCAGGTTTCTCTCCTTTGCGAGGACGGGGATTCTCGTCTCCTGTGCGTTTGAGCCAAAGCTGCTTCTCCTGCAGGTAGACTGCCCTTCTGCTGCAGGGGGAGAGGCTCATTGGGTTGTTGTCAGATGGTCTGGTTGCCAGCCCAGGCCCACGGCTCTTCTCTTTGAGTCTGGGTAACTGTGGATGTGGAGGGTGAAGTCCAGTACTGTCAGAGGATCAAGCCCCACCCCTCTTGGACATGGGATTGTGGTGTCTTCTCACACGATATCTCTTCTTCTTTCACCTACTGATGTGATTCAGTTTTTTCATCCCTAAATAATCTTTTTTTCAGTGTTGTATTTTCTAGAAAAAGTGTAATTGTTGGCTTCTTGCATGTTAACCATAACCGCTGTATTTAACATCTCCAAAAATCACTGTGACTCACATCCTGGCTCTCTTCTCTCTATTTCTGACTTCTTTATTTTAAACTATGTCAAATTTGCTATGATTATCTGTGGAAAACTTGCAGACAAGAAAGCCTTCTGAGCCCTTCTAGTCATCTTCCCTTTGGCTTGCCAGCGGCCTCCTGGGTAGTGTATGGATACGGTGTTGTGCGGGGATGTCGTTTGGAGTGCATAAAGGATCACAGAAGCCTGTCAGATGAAGTTGTGCTCTTCGTAGCCACAGATGCTCCCTGATATTACTCCTCTGAAGCCATTGCAATATTTGCATTAATCCGAGGAGGAGAAATCATTGCTGCAGGGATGAACTGTGCAGCGGCAGCTGTGCTGAGCGACAGCCAAGCGTGGAACCACGTCTCTCTCCTCAGATGGAGACAAGTTCAGTGCAGAGGAGAGTTTTGCGCACAGAAAATTACATCTGTGCAAGCTTTTTAATACTTTAGTGGGATGACTGTGTGAGGGAAGGCTCGCGTTTTTTCCCAGCAGCTTTATTGCGTGAGCGTTGAGCAGAGAAGGTGGCTGAAGAGCTGTGTGGGAGAGCTGAGCACATGGACACGGATGGGTTCTGCCAGGCTGTGGTGTGCCCTTCCACAACGGGGGTTGGCTGGTTGGGTGAGTTCAAGTGGAAAGCCAACGTCACCTGAAAAGGAAGGCATGATTATGTAGGAATCAAAGAAAGTGGCAAGTGATGCGGAGCTGTTTAACTATTGAGTCGGTAGGAGTCCAACATGAAAATTGGATTCAGTTAAAGAAAGTTAAGAAGCACGGCGTTGCTGCTGGGCATTTGCCATCAGAATGTGAAATCTGGGGATTTCTCTGGGAATTTGACCAGCTCTGATTTGTCTACATACGCCAAATTCACTCTACAATCTCTCTCTTTTTTTAACGGAATTATTGTTACCAGAAAACTGTAGCAAGTGACCATGCTTTAGAAAAAGCATATTCCAGTAATATTAATACAAGGTTTAGAAAAAGTTTGTGGGAATAAATGTCTTTTAATGGTGCCTTGATTCTGTAAGTGTGATGTATGTCAGTGTGGAGGCTACAGCCCTGGCTTACAGCTCAAAAATTGCCCAGAAGAATAGTAGTATGTAGGAATACGTTCTGTTCCAGAAATGTCTCCTTAGAGTATTTCACCCCCTGAAATTCTGTGGGAATGAAAAAAGTCTGTCAGCTGTTTCAGAAAATATATACAGTGAAAATGTTGATTCAATTTGATGACATAGGCTGTATCGAGAGGAAAAGGACTTTTGAACTGTGCTCTTCTCGCACTTTTCAACATTAAACAGGACTTTGATACTTGAATGTAGGGGGTGAGTCATATTTTAAAAGTAATATATGTGGAGTTGATTGAGCAATGTGTTGGCACGCCTGAGAGTCCACAAGTTTTGTCAAGCTCTTCGTAGCCTGTGGTGCTGACAAAATGTTAGCAAACTTTTGCTCTTGCCCAAGAGCTCTTTATGGGAAAAGTTAACCATGTTGGTAGGCTCTAGGTGTCAAAGAGTGCTTCTTGCATCCAGTGGGAAAAGCTAATCTTTTGGTAAACTTTCTTCTGTGTGCAAACTAAATGTAAGAGGAGTGGAAAATGTTTGGAGTATATCACTGTGTTGCTGAAAAATGTTTTGTTCACCCATCCTTGTTGTAGAAGGAGCGAAGTTATTGTGCACTCAATTTTTATTACGTTCTTTATTTGTAACATAAAGGCAGTGTTAGCAGAGTTTTTCCATATTCCTCTGCTAGTGGAACTCTGTTCCTTTGTTTTCTGAAGCCTACAAGAGATGCTGAAAAAGGGGCCTTTCTCTAAACGTTATTGATTCCTTTCGATCTTGGAAAACATGCAGCTAAAAATGACCTCAAGGCGCCATCTGCTTCAGCACGGGAAATGCCTTTGCTCCTCTTGACTGTTGGATCCATTGAGCTTTCCTTCTTGCCTAAATGGTGTCCTTGAGACAATAGTCCTTTCTACAGCTGAATGACGCAGTGATCCAGATGGGTCCATCCTCAAGTGCTGGTTACAGCGCGTGTGCGTTGCGGCCCTTGTTGCGTGTCCTCTCCCTCTGCAGATGTGTTGCACGTCAGCTGTTTGCCTCTCGCGCTGCAGCTGTGCGGTTCATTTGGATTCTGCCCGCTGGACACTGCCAGGTGTCCTTGGGAGAGGGGGCATTCTGTTGAAGAGAGATTTTCCTTGTTTAAGTCCTTTCCCTCTGACCTCCTGCTTCTTCACAAGGGCGTATTCCAGTATCTGAAGGGGGCCTACAAGAAATCTGGAGAGGAACTTTTTACAAGGGCATGTAGTGATAGGACGAGGGGTAATGATTTCAAACTCATGAGGGTATGTTTGGATTAGGTATCAGGAAGAAATTTTTCACCATGAGGGTGGTGAGGCACTGGGACAGGTTGCCCAGGCAAGTTTTGGAGGCCCCATCCCTGGAAGTGTTCAAGGCCAGGTTGGATGTGGCTTTGAGCAAACTGGTCTAGCGGGTGGTGCCCATGCCCATGTCAGGGGGGTCGGAACTAGGTGATCTTTAAGGTCCCTTCCAATCTAAACCATTCTGTGATTCTATGAGTAAGCTCACCGTCTAGTTGCACAGTCAAGTCCTGTAGTATCTAGTGAGATAGGCGGAACACATTGCTCTACCACTGTTGTATCTAGCATTGCTCTTCGTCTTGCATCTGACCCTCTGAAGCCTACAGTCGCTGCGAGGGGCGACGGGAGCTGCAGTGGCCCTGTGTCACAGGGTGAGTCTCTGTTTGCTTTGCTCCCTGCTTTGGTTTTAGAAGTGTGACCTTCAATGATCATCACGGTGTTTTTATATGAATTATGGCAGGAAACCATTCTGAACTTTGCAAGTTTTCATTCATGACTTTCCTTTGTTTCCTGTTTGTAACCCAGTACTTTATTAATCGCCCTTATAATGACCTATTTTATCATACTTTTCCTAGCTGTTAGTCTTTGATGAAGAATCTTATCAAACGCATTTTAAAAACATGAGGTTGAGCAGTCACCAATTTTTCTGGTTCTGCCCCAATAGTGATATATTTGAGATCTCTTGCACATTAGTTAAATTTGACCTCTTATACGTGTATCTTTGCTGCTTCCCTTTTAGAAAAAGGGGGGGAAAAAAAAAGGAGCATGGAGTATGACTTCCCAAAAGTTCTTGCAGGTCTTCCTTTCACTGGGATATGAAGACTCTCACAACAACAGCAGTTACAGTAATTAGTCTCATAGGAAATCAAAAGTTATAACTAAAATTTTCTTAAAGTCAAATTGATGTCATCCTCTACATAAAAGCACAGTGAGTATAAGATCCGGTACCACAGGGTTTTTCTGGTGCTGGAAACGAGTGTTAGATTGCCTCTTGGGAAGCAGCATCTTGCCCATTCAGTTACTTAAATTTGTCTTTTTAGATCTGTGAAATCAAATGGTAGCTCATGCTAAATTTGCTAGCAGTGACAGCCTGATAGTTTTCTTGTCTTCATTGCTCCATCATTTAACCTTGGGTGAATATTTGAGAAAGATGAAGTGGAGGCGAGAAAGGAGAGCAAGAAGAGAGTTTTCAGGGGAAAATAAGAATTAGTTTTTCGTACTTGGTTTGTTGCTACTGTTCAAAGATGCTCATAGTTTTGTGGTGCCTGGTGGAGGTCTAGAGATGTGTGAGCAGACATAGCTGAGTCCATCAGAGCTTGGCATCACAGCTCTGCAGGACCTCAGAAGGTTCCCTGCTGCTACCCAGGCATTGGATCTGCAGTAGAGACACCTGCATAGTATCTTGCATTGGCTTGTGCTCAGGATGGCTTTTTCCTGGTGCTGTTCACCTCATCCATATTTCTGATTTCCTCAGATCCATATTGAGTAAATTCAAACAGCCTCTGTTTTCAAACCCACAAGTAAATAGTAAAAAAGATTTATTTTTTTTTACTAATTTTTTTTTTATTGTTGAGAAGAGTAATTACTGGCACTTTAGAGGTACAAGTAGTCCTTGCTTCTGACTCTGATTTCATTGATACAATGATGTTTATGTGGAGGAAAGCTATTTCAGGTCATGTTTACGACTTTGTCGAGACCTTAATCTGCTGAGAGCTGGCGAAACCCCACCAAAGTGAACCGGGCCATGGCACTGTGCTCTGGCTGATGGTGTTTCAGCTCTCCTGCTGCCCCACCCTTCTTTGGCATGGACAACAGATATGTGATCCAGGATTAAAAATGAACACGGATGTCTTAAAAACTTTTCTCATTTCTAGCTTTTCCTCAGAATAAACGACTTATTTAATAAATGTACCCCAAAGAGGCAGCTGTAAAAGCCTTTTCATCAAACCATGATTGTATTCTGCATTTTTTTTCATTAAATAACTCTCCCCCCCCCAAAAAAAAAAAAAAAAAGCCCCATGGATACTTAGATTTATGTCATGGATAAAAAGAGAGCTTGCATGAAGAATGACAATAGTGATGATTAATATAGTAAATGAGTGCCTATAAATATTTTGAGAATGCCAGGGAAAGTAAAAAAGCACGTTTTGCAGTTCTTTAGTGTGCTGTGATGTGTGAATCCAGTTCAGCGATACTGAACTTTTGATTAAAATTTGATATTTGCAAATGGCAATAGAGAGGGCCTGAGGAAATCATGTTGCATTTATATTTTACTGTGTATTTTCTTTAAAAGATTCTTTGGCTTGGAGATATTTGGTTTTATTATTAGATCTAGGCTTGATTCTCAATTTTGTCGCTGAGCAAAGTCTTTTTTTTTTTTTCTTCCCAGTACAAGTAGAAAAGTAAAGTTTTGAATAAATTTCTTATTTTACATACAGTAAAAATATACTGCACAACTCTGGATTTATTACAACACAACCGAGGCTGCAAATTGTCCTCTTAGAGTGTGTACATATACTAATTAGCAATGTATTCCTCTGCTTTAGACTAGATTTAGGTGTAACAATTATTTTCAAAACCACACTTAAAATTCTTTTTGGGTGAATCTACATAAAATGTTTAGTGTATTTTTCGTTTAATTTAGTTAATATATTTAGTTTGATTTCCCACGGACTTAGCTTGTGTCCCTACTGAACTTAAGAAACAGTCATTTCATACACACTTGAAGGATTGTTAAAAAGCTGACGTTTCTATTTTCCTGTTAAATAGAGAGGGAGGGGAAATTAAATTAATATCTAAGGAATCTTATTGTGTAAATGTGACTGACTCCCAGAATGTCTGCTATAAAACCTCATTGTTCTTACAAGCTCTGAAGCATAGATGTTAAGTTCTCTCTTGCTGTAACATTCTGTATTATTTTCTCTCTTGATGCTTTTCTTTCGAGTCTGCAAAATTGATCAGAATCTTCTAATTAGAAACCACAACTCTATAAATACTAGTAAATATAAAATTCTTTACATCAAAGGGCAAGCATATAAATAGGATTTTCCCATCAATTGAAAAAAAAAAAAGACATTCTTCTCTTTTGGTAGAAATTATTGTTATCTCTTCCTGCAAAACTTATTAAAAAGCATCCAAGTGCTTTATGAAGGATACTTCAGAAGTAAGAAATGTGTATTATAAGGAAATGCACATTATATCACAATAAATTTTTAATTCTCTTTTCCCGTATTTTAATGAGGAAACATATTAGTCGTCATGTTACCGTGCTGCTTTCAGCACACAACTAATTATACACAAAAAATGAGGAACATTTCTAAAATACTTCATTTCAGAATTCTTGTTAGTTTGATTATTAAAGAAAGTACGTAGTTTGTAAATGTTTCACTAGTGGTTAAAATACTTGACCTATTTGAAATGAAAATCTCCCAAACATTGTGAAGGTTATAGTACAAAGAATCTCCCTTGCATTGTGAAGGTACAGTGCAATGAGGCTCAGCATTGATCTGCAGTGAAATGCATTTCTTGGAGATCATGTAGGTGTGTATTCCCTTTGCAGATGCTCATTCTTCAGGAATGGTTTCTGGAGAATGCTGATCCCCAGCAGGGGTGCTGAGGGGACTGTATCAGAAATCATCATTATTTTGTTGTGTTTCTTTGTAATAATAGTCATACTTGGTACTGATTGCCCATCTCCTCTGTTACTGCAGCAGTCCCTGAGGCATGGAGCAGGTGATTTAAAATAATTGGAATCTCATCCCTCTTGGTTTGGCACGAAGGTTTGTGTGCCACTTTTGTTTTTCTAGGATTCAAGCTTTTAATATTTGTTTTAGGTAAAATATCTTAGTGATTTGAAATAATCCCTTCCACTCCATTTACTTTTGATTCCTTTCAGACATTCACTGAGATGCCTAAACTTTGCAATCTTTGACAAAAGCTGCCTTTCCCCTAGTTGCATTAGATGCATGGGATGCTTAGTATTTTCTGTAGTGGGACTTGCAAGGTAGTGCACTTTATGTGCCAGTAGAAATGCAGAAATGGCGTCTGAAAGTATTGCAGCTAATTTCCGAGTTGTAATCGATATTTTCCTTCTCCAGTTGCATGACATTAAAATTTCAGAACTTTTTGATTGTGTTGGAGGCACGGCACTGCGCTCTTCCATTAAGTTGTTAGATTCTCCTTTTATGGCTCGTTTATGTTCTGCATTGAGTGCATCTCTCCTGGTCTCCAAGAACTCCCCTTTTATGACTCAGTTGTCAATGTGTCACATGTATGGTTGTTGAAGGAGCCTTGAATTTTCTGAGAAAGTTCCTTCGTTTGAGAACCGAATGACATAATTGATTGTCTTGCTTCAGTGGTTTAGAGGAGCCCTTGCAGGTGTCTTTCTTGTTACTTCTGCTTGAAGGAGATGGTATAAATGGCATAAAAGTACTTATTTCCTTTCTTTGCGTTCTTTTATTGACATATGTCTGCAAATCTAAGCTTCCCTTTCAGCTGGCCATTTTACCTATTCACTGAGCAGGCAGGTGGACGTGCTTAAAAATAATGCAGAGCCAAGACTTTTTAAAATCTCTTTCTTTATTTTGTGGTTTTGAACCAGATATTCAGAAGAATTGTTATCCTAAAAAATGTACTGTCTGGCACTCTTAAAGTGCAGTTTTTTGTTACACTGAATGAGATCTGTTAGCTGTCATTGAAAGGGGGAATCTGTCTTACTCTTCATTCTCTCTTGCATGTCCCCTCCAGCTTCTTTCCATCACATCTGCTCATAGTATGACTATATAGTTTATTTGGATCAGCTTATTTGTTCGGCAGAAAATGGATCCACTCCAAGGAATGATTAATTTTCTGATGCTGATCTGACTTTCTGGGTAGTCGCACGAGCCAACAAGGGAGAGCTGGTGGGAACACGTGGCCAGGACGGGGCAGAACTGTTCATTTTTGGCAGCAGCCCACAGTATGCAGCGTTGCAGTGTTTTACAACCATGTATCGAGGTTAAAGGAAGGGCTGCGATTTCTGGAAAGGGCTGAGTTTGTCTGGCTATCCAAAACGTGCATTTTCGTATCTTAGTAGGTTTGAGATACATTTAAGATATGCTTGATTGCACTTGAGCTTAAACTTAATGGTGAGCTCCTGGGTTTGCACCACTTGTCTTGGGGGTGGTTACATCTGCGTAATGTTTTTCATCTTAATTTATTAATAGGCATTTTCTCCCTTAAATCCACATTAACAGCTTCTGTCAGGGAATAACTGTGGTCCAGGGTCACCTCAGAAATACATTAGCCTTGTAATTGTTTATCTTGGAGACATGTTCAAGGGAGGAAATTTCCCAGACCAAATCGATATGATGCAATATACCTAGCAGTTGAAAACAAAACCAAACCCAAAAACCCTAGGCGTTTTTGCTCTTATAGTGAATGAGATGAATAGATTTTAATGACAAAGGCTACATTCAATTTATGCACATTTAAAAATTTAAGTTAGGCTTTTTATATTCTTCCTTACTGACGAACTCTCTTCTGGTACCAATGTATGGTCATATAAAAGACTGGGTTATACTTTGTACACAGAGCTAAATGATGGCATATGTAGCTATGTTGTTAACAAACAGAAATAATGAAGTGCTGTAGAATGTTCTTTGCATTTAGTAATGTGATGATGAAAAGCGAACAACTGGGCTGCCGTTACTCCTTTGATCAGAAAGTGGTGGTTGCCATGCAGATAGGTAAATGAAGGTTAGTTAAGGTTAGCAAATGTGCTGCAGTGGAACAAGGGAATGACAAAACTAACGTTGGGCCCTTGTACCTTACTCAGTTCTTGGCCTGTCACATCCTTTTTACGAGCAGCAGCCTAAAAATTTGCATGTAGCAAGAGAAGACAGAATTTTAAAGTCATTCAAAGCAAACTCTGCTGCCTGAAAGCTGTAAAAGAAGGATGAATGCTAATGATAGTTTGTTGATGGTTGCTTTTGCTGTGTTTGTGGAAGTGCTAGCTGCTGCAGGCCAGAAACAGGTAAATGGTGGCCCTACGTGTGGGTATCCATACGTGCTCTGGGGTGTCCATCGTTGCCTCACAAGTACCAGCCGGTTGTGTCACAGGTCATTTGGGGCAAGCTTGAATCCCTTGATTTCAGAAAGGGATCAAAATGGGTGATGTGAGGAAATTACTACCCTTTTGTTTTGGGTTTTTTTTTTGAGGCTTTGTTTGGGTAGAAAGTAGGATTTTAATATTTATGGTAATTAATCACTGAAATTATTTACCCAGATAAGCTAAACTATATGTTATATGTAGTTAGTTGGTCAAGGATTATACATTTGCTCAAAAGAGATGCTCTTTAATAATCTAGAAATTACAAGAACCACAAAGGGAGGACCTGTAGCCTGTGTTACAAAGCAAGCAGGTTCAATATAAGGGGATAGCTGAAAGGATATCTGATTCTGTGAATTGAATCCATTTGGGGGCCTTCTGTGAAGTTTTCCAGTTAATACTGCATCTTTCTAAACAGTAACTTAAATATCTGGAATTTCTCATCATGCAATTTGGCATGCACATGCACTGCAGCGGCACAGCTAGGCATTTTTATAGAGGGCACTCAGCCCGAGCATCCTCTAATAAGAGAAGCTGTCTTGACCTTTATTTTTAAAGCAATCAACTGTTTGTAAATATGTATTCATGGTTGTTGGGTTTGGTTTTTTTTTTTTTTAATTTATTAATACTCATGCTTATACATGTAGACATTAAAAAAACCCATTCTGTTGTAGGGCAACTCAAAAATGTGATAAACAAAAAAGTCATGATTCCCTCAACTTCCTGTTTCTTTGTTGCTGTTCTTTTCCAGCGAAACTGGTATTCTCAACTCTTCTGGATTTAATGCCTATTGAAAGCCTGCCAGTAGTTGTAGAGAGAGTGAATTTGATGATTCACATTACCCCATCCTGTCCTATGTTTCCCAGCGTTTTCAATAAATCATTTGTTACAGTTGTACTGTCCTGTATTGTATTTAATTAGAGAAGTGTAGTTTAGAGTTGTAAGTGGTTCTTCAGTGTTTCTTCTTAGATTCCTCTGGCTACATGCTTCAAATCTTAATGTGCAGATTTCAATGGAAAGAAAATAAGAACAAAGTTGAAACTGCTCCAAAATGTCTGAAAGTAGCTTTTCTTATTAATCAGTTAAATAACATGGCTGTTCCGTTTCTTGGGAGTTTTCAGGTCTAGAAACAACTGTTGTGTTTCCATTGGATAGCTGAGTATTTTCTTCAACTACTACTGGAATAAATGTTCTATTTCTGGGAGATCGTGGGTTACAAAGTATTCCCATGTTTGCTCTCTGTAGGACTGAATGAAAGCAATTAATTTAGGGAAAATACATGGCAAGGAGAGAAAGAAAGCAAAAGAAAGAAAGAAATGTTTCTCTAGCACCCATTTTTCCTTGGTTTTAATGACTGCTCAGGGGGTTGGAGTTTTGGGAGCCTTTTGGAGGAGATGCATTACAGGGTAGTGAGTCAGAGCTTTACAGAAAACGCAACTAATCAGATTTTAGCCCATTGCTATCACCTTGCTATATGGGCTTAAATGAGAATCTGTGTGAAAGAACAGTTTCTTTCAGGTAATGTTGGTGAGATTTGTGAGTGCATCTCGGTCTGACCACCAACGCAGTAACGTCTCAGCTGTTCTTCACGGACCGGACTGTCTCCAGAGTCAGGTTAAGGATAAGTAACACATTAGCCAGGGGAAGTCTTCCACTTCCCTTTGCTCAGGGTTTTGCCCAGGATGGAAGTTCAAAGAGAAGAGCTGTTTCCTAAAGTGTGGGCTAAGATGGGGGGTTACTAAGGCAGAGCCTCCCAGTCACGGGTTGTGTTGTTGTGAATTCCAGAATACGCCTCGTAGATTGAGAAAACAGATCTTTTATTCATTATCATAGACTGCTTTGTCTGTTTCAGTGCAATTTTATTTGGTTAATGGCATACTGTTACTTAGTAAATACATTTACTTTCTGCATTCACAAACCTGTATGATATGTTTTGTTGTGGCTGAATACTAATTCCAGTCTTTTCAATATTGCAGTCTACCCACATTGCTCGAGCCAGCTTCCAGGTTGATGCTTTTGGATCATCTTTCATCCTAGATGTCACATTAAACCAGTAAGTAATGACTATATCTTACTCTATGTTTGTTCAAGACCCGCTGCCAGTAAAATGTCATTTTTCAATGGAGGTTTTAGAGGTTGTATTATAGCACAAATGCTATTTCTAGGTATTGAGTTTGTCTGTAATAGCATATTTTAAGTTCTTTTGTTATTTTCTCAAGTACCACTGTAGGCTTTGATATTCCCATTGTTACTACTTAGTAGCTATTGCAGTGTAACTAACGTTTTAGTGTTATAATTTCATTTGCCATCTTTCAGTTCACCATAAAGGCAAATTACTATGGTCATGCAGAGCCTCCCTGGATATTAAAAGGTGGAGTTGCTGAAAAATGGTAGCTGTTAGCATTTTAATAACCTAGTGTAAAGTACTAGAGATACAGCAATTGCACTACAGCTAATCCTCAAAAAATGAACAAGATGGATAGTTGGGAATGAAGTTTCTCCAGATGTATTTACTGTCTTGAGAACAGAGAAGCATCATAAGGCCAGTAGCACACTGTGAACTTCAGTCTGTGAGGAAAGACTGAACAATAGTGAACTTTAAGTGAAGTCTGATATGTGGCTTTCAGTAATGAGTTTTCGAAGTAGCCTTTTGGCACAGCTGTTTTAAAATAGGAGTTGCTTTTCTGGTCTGAAGTGAAAAGAGAATAAATAGCGTAGTAAATAGATATACTTTGTTAAGTAATTAATCTCCTAATAATTGAACACAATGTTGTGTGGTTCGATGTAAAAGTTTGTGCTGAATTGCTACAAGTTTTTCTGCTATAGAGATGAACCATTCAGGTTGCAATGTAAGCCACTCGAATTTCAGTTTTTTTCACTTGTAAACACCTTTTTTTTAAACAGTGGCAGTTTCTTTATGTGCACTGACATGAGTTAAAAACTATGTGTGAATCCTTGCTGGTTACAGATGGCATAGACACTGTGCTGCTGCACAGCAAGGGAAAGAGGCTGGTTGTCGTGGGTTTGGACCACATTGGCCCAAATAGAAGGATGGTTTTATGACAAATATATTTTAAAAAAATTCTACAGGAAGAATTTTCTGCTGAAAAGCACCAAGGCTACAACACTGAAGTGTTTGTTGGAAATAGCAGTTTTGTATACGTATTTATACCTTACTGAGAGTAGGCTGTAGAAGTTTGTTTTTATTTTGGGTGGCAGATTAAAGGTGTGGTCGCAGTTAGTTTCTGAGAGGTCAGGTTTAACCTTGCAGTCTGAATTTCAGGTCATCTTAATAGAAGTAAACATGTTTACTAATGGTATGTGAAAAGACAAGTTAAGGATGTGTGTTTATGAACTGCAACAGTTCTCTGTAGGTGGATTTTTTGTTTACGCACGTGTACATGTGTGCATAAACACAGGCAAATGCATATATTTAAAATTTGTTTTGAGCTGGATCCTGTTTTTATGTCATTCTTTTGCTGTCTTTAATGATATTAGACCAGTATTTATATGAGTAACACTGGCAAAATGTGTCCTTATTGTTCCTAAGAGTGTGAGAATACAACTTAAATATGAACTTTTCCTAAGGAGCTATGCTTTTTATAATGTGAAAGAAGTCCTATCACAAATTGTGCAAAATGAAAATAAGAAGGCTGCAAGGAAATTAAGGTGTTTGGCTTCTATCATGATATTTAAATCAACATTTAAACTGCTTCTGAAGTATCATTTGCAGGTCACCAAATAAAAAGAGCGCCAGGTATACTGGAGAAACATTTAAAATTATTCTTAATTATTATTCCTATGAGCAAATATGTTCTATTGAGAAGGCTGCATATATTTTTCTTCTCTTGCAATTCTTACTCTCTGTTTTATATGCTGTATGTATTTTCTGAGGGTCCTGAGAGAAAAGCACTGTTTTTTTTCAGGAGTGGTTTGCAAATCTGGTCCACAGTAGCCTTATAATTGAAAAGTAGTTGAATGCTTGAAAGGAACAAGGTTCAAGATTTTGGTTTTCCTCTGGAAAAAATATCAGCTTACTGTTTATAACTGAACCTCTGCTAATATCAAAAGCATGCTGAAGCAGGCCTCTGTGGTAAAATTAGCTTTTATGCATAATATACATTTGCAGAATGTTAAAGGGAAGTATGGGGGACAGAAAGGGGAAAAAAAATTTAAAATACATTGTCTTGTCAGGAAGGAGAGATGCTCCCTGCCTTTGTCAGTCTCTTTCCTTGCAGTCTCCCTGTTGTTTAGAGGTTGGTGTGGATGAATCATATGTCTGAGTCTATCTGAGCATCATCTCTAGTTACAGCGTCAGTGGTGGACAGTCACAGAGAAGCTGTTCGTTCTTCCATGTGACTCCCCAATTTATGGAGGAGAAAAACATCCCCCAAATTAAAATTATAGTAGCAAACAGAGTGCTTTAAAAACATCAGAAACTAAAATATACCCCTGCTTCCTAATGTCTGTCTGCAACTAGATTTTCTTTGTTTCCTGCTTTCTTCATGGGCAGTATTTCCTCTATCTTCTTCAAATCCATCTAACAAACACTTTCTCCGTTTCCTCCACTGCATTTGCCTGTGCTTTGTGTTATACATCCCCCATTATGTATCCTTTTGTATTTCATATTCTGTTGTATTTGTATATTTTCCATCTCTCCAGCTCTTACTCGGTTCTCTGAAGAGTCACAGATTTCTTTCTTTTCTTTTTCAGTTGGGAGCAATTGTCCCCTCTGCCATTGTCATAGGTACCACACAACTTTCTTGTTTTTCTCGCAACCTTTTTCTTGACAAGTTTTTGTACGTTGAGACTTGAGGCTGACAGAAATGTTTGTGGTCTCCTGCTTGTCTGTCTTCTCCCATTGCCTGATACCCTCTGTTTTATCCCTTCACTTCATCAAAGGAGATGCCACTAGAGATGCTGCTATTGAATCTGGGTGTTAGTTGAAGCAACTTTCCTTTCCTAGTCCCTTTCTCTGCCACCTCTCACAACAGTGGCCTGTCACCAAAGGCCAATCTCTGCCATGAAGCAAGCTGGGAAGAGACCAGAGGTGGGCAGGGACATCAAAAAGCAGAGCTTACGCTGACGTTTCAGACATGAGGAAAACTGAGGCCCAGGGTGAGGTGTTCTGCTGGTCCTGGATGCAAGTGAGAGGAAGGAAAAATAATTTTCTAGGTGGCATTTCAGTATGGCAGTTTAATTTAACATTGAAATTTGCATGCTTTATTCTTGCTCAGTTTGGTTCTCAACCAGTTTTGAATGTGATGTTCACATTAAATCCAGATGTGAGATACACTGAAACATCACCTTGAATGATAATAATAATAAAATAAAAATCTGATATAATTACAATGTAGTTTCCATTTTTTCAGAGGTGGTATTTTTTCCACATCACCATTCTTTGTCTTCCTTTTTTCCCCTGAGTTGCCATAGTGTCTCTGCAATGAGCTTTTTTTTTAAATACAGTATTTATTTTTAAACTTTTTTTGCCTGTTCAACTGGCTGAAGTATTTACAAAGGAGCTTTCAGCTCAGATCAGCTGTATTTCTAAAAAGTTCAATCCCTTAGGCAAAGGTTAGGGATGCATTAGCTGCATTGGTGTGTTTATGAATCCATTGCCTCGGTATCCTTATGCATTCAGAACTGTATCTAATGGAGCTGTTTTCTGTGGCTGTCTTCGTTAATGTTGCCTTCAGCATTAGCAAACCTGGGACCTGGTGGCCGGGTCGCGCAAGCGGGTGCTGCTCGCAGCCTTCCCTCCTTCAGCACGTGCCCAGCTCTGGCCATCAACCCGCGGCTGTGCAGGAGTTCCATAGCAATTAAGTGTGCTTGCTTATTTATTTTTTAATTCCTTCCCCATGAAGTTTTCAATGCTGAGGTGGCATCTGTGGCTCAGCAAATGGCTATTTCTTTTTTTCCAGGCAGAATATTTCTTCTTAAAGCCACATGACCATTTACACTCTCATCTTGGGTTGTAATTATGCGATTAAACAGCAGAGCTCAGCAGGAGATGGGATGTGTTCCTGAAAGCCTCTTTGAGGCCCTCTTGGTCCTGTGGACCACATGGATCTGTCTGAGGGGGCTTGGGGCAGGACTTGCTCATCTGCATGTGAAGCAGCAGAGACCTAACGGCGTAATGGCCCAAAGCAAGCTGTGATCACAGGGTTGGATTGGGAAAGAGCACGCTGCAAGGTAGTTAATTGGAAAAACTTCAGTATCTATGCTTGTCTCGAGTGTGGACAGGCCCTGGCATGGGGTGACCACCCCAGGTTCACTTTATGGTAGCCACAACGGGCAAGAAAGATGATCAAGATGCTTCCCAGCTGCAGCAGCATCCTTCATATGAGGGCTCTGGTGTCTCCTGTCACAGAGATGAGCAGAGAGTGTTTCTTGAGCCTGAGTCTGAATTGTGGTCACTTCTGAGGTGCAGTGTGGACACCAGGTGCCTTGCTGAGGAGACTCTTGGCCTTGAGAAAACTCCCTGGACCATCTGACCACCTGCACGTGCCCTGGCTCCTTGTGCTGTAACAAGAAGAGCTCTCCCCAATCATGGCTTTTTTTGTGAGAGTGAACACATTGGTAGCCTGAGATCCTCAAGTCTGTGGTGATGGTTAAGTGCTCTGAAGGGTTATGAGCATAAATAAGGATTTTGAGCTTACATTCAGCACTCCAGGACGGCTCTGTCCTTCCTGGTGACACTCAGTCACTAGAATGGAGCATAATCATCACCTGCTTTCACTTTTTACAATACAAATTTAATTAATCTGCTCGATGTGTTAGTGGAAAATAATCTATAAAGAAGTAGTAGGCTGGGTGAGATGTGCTCCCAAACCCTGCCCTGTTAGGAAGCTCACATGTACTCTGTTCCTATTGAATGCCTGGCCGCGTCCCGGAGGAGTACCAGCACTGTGTATAAATCTGTGGTCATGATGATCAACGATGTTCAGAAGGCAGAAAGATTTCAAATGAGGCAATTTTTATAAACTCTGCAATCACTCTATGTGGAAAATAAGTGCCCTTTTCTCTTGGTTTATCAAAAGGTAGGCTTCTACCAAAGAAGCTTCTCCAGAAAATATTGATAGGCATTTTGTATATTCCAGTCTTAATTTAAATTATTTCTGGTTAGTAATACTGGAAGGTTCCTGGCACTCTAGGAATTAACTATTTTGCCTTGCCGCTGAATGAGTTTTTGCAGCTTCTGCTGAGAAGGAAACAGACATTCCTCATGCCTTGTGGGGAATATTTATTAGGAATTTCTTTTAACTAGAGTTTTGCAAACCTTACAGAATCAGATCGTAAACTTCATCAAAAGATCCTGAAAACAGAAGCAAAATAAAAAGCAGCTTGACAGACAAGTGCCAGCTTTTTCATGAGACAAACTGCTGAAACCTTGCCTGTAATTTCTCTTGGCAAATGGTCTCCAACACTAATATCAATGTGTCATGTAAGCTGTAAATGAAAAACATATTCCTAAATTTGCTCTAAATCGTAAACATTTGGCTGTGGGAAATTCAAAAGGATTAGCTTCCTGACGTGGTTCAAAAAATGCAGTTACACTATTTCTCACTGTTCTAATTTCTGCTACGTCCTTCTCCCCCGTTGCCCCCATGAGTCTCTCCTTCTGGTCACCTGCAGGGTGGGCGTGGGGTTGAGGGGCTCCGCGTGATGTGACGTGGCTTGCTGGGTTCGAGGGGACCCATCCCGTCCGCCATTCCTGCTCTAAAAGTACTCCGTGCTTTACGATCTCTGTTCCTCTTGTAACGACTCCCTGTAACTGTTTGGGTAACTCCATGTGGTAAGTGATGGTCAAATCAAACCTGAGGAGGAGCAGCTCTTCCCTTAAGCTGTTTTGGGTCTCTCTAAAGTCCAGCTCAATCCCTTAGTACTTATTTTAATGAATGCCTCGGCTGCACACAGTCCCAGTTGTTCCCACTAGCAGCTGGAATTTATTGGGATCAAGGGAATTCGGGCTCTGCTCACTTTTCTTATTCGTGCCCTGTGTATGCAGGCTGAGGAGCCCCACTTGGGCACAGTCACATTTTGGTAATTGATTCTTACTTAAAATAATACCTCCCCCCCGCCTATATGAGAGTCCCCTGAAAATGTAATTGTAATATTCAGTACCAATTTACAGGTAGCACAATATAGACTGGGTTCAAATCTTCTGAATGAGGTACTGAATCATGTTCTGCACTATTTCTAAATTATTTGTTAAGCGATGTTTATCTTTTGCTCTGTGATCAGAACCCCATCTGACCTAACGTGATCGTTCTTGCACAACCTCATTTTGCAAAGTCATTCTTTTCCCCTCTCAGTCTGTGATGGAAAAACTAGTATGGTCATAATTGCAAACCAGACTTCAGAAGCACTTTCTTGCCTGATATTGTTGCTTAATTTCAGAGGCTGATTGTGTTTTCTGGGTGGCAATTATTTTGCACCTCCATTTGCATTAGCACACTTTGCTAACATTGTATAACTGTTTTGAATAGCTTATAGGTTTTTTTATCTTTAATGAAAAATGTCAGTTCTGCAGAGATTTCTGCCAACTAATTCTGTTTGGGCTAGAAGACAAAGAAATGTAAGACAAGAATGCAACTTTTTACTAGTGCATCACTAACATATCCTGACACTAGGGAGAATGCTTGGGATTCTGCAGTTAGACCTGTGTAGCATCATCACTAAGGGTTCCTGCCTTTTTTGGTTTTGTTTTTTAGGGGGTTTTTTTCAGTTTTGTGTTGAAGTATGAGAATGAAGAATTTGTCAAAATAGAAATTGTTCAAATAGTTAATTACCCTCAATGATAAAAGTTTGAACATTAGTTTTAGACTGAAAAAGCCTTGCAGCATTGAGTTTTCCTTCCACCTTGGTGTGTATGGCATATCAGCCTTCTCTTTGTTGTATGAAATACGTTATGCTCCTGAATCTTTGATAAAATGTCATCTTTAAAGTCCTTTAATAATTTCTGTGCCTTTTCGCTGACCTCCCCAGTTTATCAGTATCTTTGCTGAACTCTAGATTCATTACTGCATTTTGGCATTGTCACCTATAAAGGTAGCACAGCTTTCCCATTTCTAATTGATATACCTCTTTATGTAGTTCTCAAGATTTTCCCAAGATTTTTTCTTTTTCTTTCCTTTTTTCTCTTTCTTTTTTCCCCTTTTATTTTTTAAAAACTTCCTTCTTCCAAACTTAGAATTGACTGTTTAGTAAATATGGACTATGTTCTTTGATCTTATTATATCATTACTATTACTATTATTGAATTTGTAATCCTGTACAAGAAAAGTATGAGGTTACCTTGATAAGAAAATTTTGCCATAAACCTATATTGATTAACAGTAAGTGTATTACATTCCTTGAATTTATTTTGCTTAGTGTTCCGTTATGCTTAAGACTTCTTTTGGAAAGGATAAATTGCTTTTGATAACTCCGTTACATTTTATTTTTTAATGCTATAGTTCAGTTTTAGGTTAACAAATTTCTGTTACTATTATTTCTGTATTATTGACTATAGACTTTTTTTTGATCGATTTAGTACCAGCTACTGGTAAAGGCTGTTGAAATCAACACAGGTTCGCTACTGACTTTGTTTGGATGGGGTTATGGAAAGTTTAAGTGATGTATGTGAAATGCTTCCAAGTGCATAATTGACATTCTAGTTAAAATGAGAATAAAAAAGGTAGTTTGTTTCATTCATCTATTATTTCCAAGTATGTTGCTGTAAGGTAGTTTTAATCACCTGCAAGAGAATTCCCCTAATGTTTCCGAAACACCACTTGGAGCTCAATGGTTCATGACTTCTAAGAAAAATAGCATTTGAAAACTTTTATATGTGTATACAAAGTCTGTGCGACCCCTCATAAGATACATTCCTAGCCCATTTCAGAAAGTTTCTGAAAATGTCAGTCCTTTGTTTTTCCTCTCAATGGGTGTGATAAAGAATATTTGACTGGTTTTAGGTAATTGCATTCACTGGAAGCAATATTTGTTGGTTTATAGTAGAGTAATAATTGAAACATATGGGATTATCAGTACTGAGTAAATTGCCTTTCCATGGTTTGATTTTTTTTTTTGGACACAAAAATAATTATAGAAAATTTATTACTGTGTATTTGTGAGTGTGTGTGTAGGAAGAAAATGATTAATTATTCTGGAGAGATGTTTTAATTCTGTTACTATAATGTTTTTCTTCCCTGAAGATATTCCTTAGATTACCAGATCACTTAGGAGCTATATATCTTAGACACACATGCACAGAGATATCTCATATGTGCAGATCAATCATGTGCTATATTTAGCACGATTTAAAGTAAAATGGCTTAAACTAAGGAAAGAATCAAATTGCTTAACATGTTTCAGTGCCTATGAATTTATCTTTTGAGAGCCAAATGGCAGTAACTTTAACAATCACATGATTTCTAGCCATTATGAAAGATTTAAAAAGAAAAAATTATTTGTATTTTTGATTTAGCCTTTACAAAGTGACTACGATAGTCAAATGGATGTACTGTTGAAATGGAATTATATCCTCATATGCTCACATTACTTTGGACACCAGAGTTTTTACTTGAATGTTTGGATTGTATATATATCACTGACACTTCTGTAAATAATATAAATTCTTCCCAGCTACTTCTGTATTTGGTTATGGTTTAACAGCTAGAGTAGGGTTTGTTTTTACAAAAGCAAACAACAGCCATACAAGTTGGTCTAATAGAAATGATTATCTTTTCTTTCTTACTTTCTGCCACTTAGATTCTCAGACCACTGTGGCTACACCACTACTACTGCCTTATACATATAAATACTTGTCAGAGTAAGACATGTGAAGAGGGTAGTAACCAGGAAAATGCATGAACTGGAATGTGAATAGCAGGTATTTTCTGTGCTGGCATTTACAGGGCATCTCCTCCATGAGTCAGCAGCCTTCCTGCTGATGCAGTTGCCTTCATATGCCTCTCTGTGTTGTCCAGCCGCTCTACCCTGTTTTTTACTTTCTCCTTGAGAACTGCTTTGGCATCGTAACTTTCTGTTATATGTGCATTAAAAATAGCCCTTGTAGAAACAGGAAGTGCTGCTGGCCTTTTAGCTTGCGGCTCAAATACTTTCCTCAGCTAAGCGGTGAAATGAATTGGAATCCCCTTTTCTAGGCAAGGAGTCAAGTGATGCACGGAGCTAGGAATGAGGATATGGAGAATGAAAATAGTCGAAATTATTAGGCTTTCTGGGGGGAATCAGAGGATGTAACGGATGGCTGAATAATCATCAGCATACAAACTCATGGTCTTTAATTCCGCAAGATCTTTACATGAGGAAAAGGTTATTCAACCTTCTTCTACTCAGGATAGCGGTTCTACTTAGGAAGTGTGGTTTTAGTCCAGAGACTGAATCAATAGACAGTATTAAAACAATATGTTGTTAACATATGGAACATTTTACCCAGCATATAACAGTGCTGGACTTGCGCACACAAACTGTTGTATCAAAGCAATGGACTCGTTTGCTTTCTTTGCAGTATCTATTACAGAGATAAGGTGCCACCTCTGAAGTCTTCAGCCATTTGTTTCTGTGGCTGTGTGAAATTTATGTAGCATTTTTTAATGCACTTTGCTATTGAGAATCAAAACAGGTATGCTCACATTTCCTCACTCAGTGGCTGGGAACAGGCTTTTTTTGACAGGCTTTCTGAATGGTGTGTAGCCTTTAATGTAATTGTTTTCATTTGGTTGGGACCTGCTAGCGGGTAAAACCTCATTTACAGATAGTTGTGTCATCTTGTACACAAAGTTTGCTTCCTTGAAGAAAACCACAAGCAAATCAAATTCTGCACTTTTCTTTGAAAGCCTTCGCAGATGTTGCTCCGATTCTGTTCCTGGCTGTATTAGCATGAGGAACGCACCCAGCGTAATGACCCCTCCCTATGGGGAGACTTATTTCCTCTTCCAAAACATGCACAAAAATCACATTTCCAAGTCCTGGAGCACCAATTAGCAAATGCAGATCTGGTAGGAAACTACTGATCCTGCCTGTGGTCCTCTTTCCCTTTTGTCAGGGGTGCTGTGACTGACGAAACCACACACGCTGCTCACCCCTTGGGGTGTGTGTCCTGTCCTGCTGGTACCACAGCACCCCATGTCCCCCTGGGCTCAGTTAGGCATGTTACCTTTGCCAGAGTAATCCCTCACAGAGGGTGTGGGGGAGACCTTATAGAAGCCTTCCAGCATCTGAAAGGGGCCTACAAGAAAGCTGGAGAGGGACTTTTTACAAGGGCATGTAGTGATGGGACGAGGGATAGTGGCTTCAAACTAGAAGAGGGTAGGTTTAGATTAGATCTCGGAAGAAATTTTTCACCATGAGGGTGGTGAGGCACTGGAACAGGTTGACCGGAGAAGCTGTGGAAGTGTGGAAGTCCCTGGAAGTGTTCAAGGCCAGGCTGGCTGGGGCTTTGAGCAACCTGCTCTAGTGGGAGGTGTCCCTGCCCATGGCAAGGGCATCGGAACTAAATGATCTTTAAGGTCCCTTCCAACCTAAACCATTCTATGATTCTGTGGTTCTGAACTGTAGACAGGCATGTTAAAAGATTTTTGATAGACAAGTATACTACTAGTAAATCTTTCACTTGTTGCATATAACCCAAAGATAGTCCTAGTGTGTTGACATACCGTAGGTCAGGGTTGGCTTGGCTATAACCTCATCCTCTCTCAGTTCGCACGCTGGACTCTTTTCATACTTTCTAGGCCTTTGCACGGAACAGTCCGTGAGTCGATGTTACTGCGATGCTTCTGTAATGCCCCATCTAATTCCCTGTTTTTTTCAAGTATATGATAATCAAATTTTCCTTTTAAATAATCTTCTGATTTGAACAGAACTCAGTATGTCTCTAAAATTCTTCAAATACCTAATTACTCCCTATTTAGCTTTAGTTCTTTATTGTCCAATTTCCTATGAAGTAGTAGTAGATGAGTCAAGCAATGAAAGATACTTTATTTATATTGTTCATCAAATAGGTCATTAAAATCTGTGTTTTATGTAAATATGGAACAATTTTATTGCACGAATATGTTAAGAAGTTGTTTAATGAAATGTACGATTGGATAATCCTAATGGAAACACTGAGCCATGTTTTATGGTACGTTATTGAAAATAACTTTCTTTTTAAATGCCTTTTCTGTTTCTTTTCATGTGTTTTAACCAAGGGGTATGGAATCTGCTTGCATTACCATAAAATACAAATAAATTCATGCAGGCCAGAAAAGTTCCCTTTGTCAATTGACTGAAGGACTGGTTGTATGATAATAGTTCTATTTCTTTAAAAAAATAAATGACAAAACGATGTTAGAGAGTATTTATCATGTGTCCTCATTCTGTTCCATTTACTTTATTTCCGCCATCCCAAAGGAAATAAAATGCTGTCATTTGGTGTGATACACAGTGAGATGAAGGAGAAGAATCATCTTGTACTTTTATTAAAGATGACCTACAAAGAGATATTTCTTCTAAATTGGGCTTCTGCCCTTTTTTGAGATGTAAAAGGTGAATTGAAAAAAAATTTTTTTTTGCTCTTGATCTTTCTTCCCTCCTTTCCCCAAAGAAATAAAACCACTTTAAATCCAGCTTTTTAATAGACAAATTCATTCTTATACACCTTTGTTTACCTCTTATCAGATCTCCTTGTTCTTGCTGAAGAGTCTATTGGGGAGGGTATAAATGTACAGGAAGAGTTACAAATGTACAGGATGTACTCATCCCCTAAGTAAAAGCCCTCCTGACGATGTATTGAAGATTGGCCTAAATATCAAGGATGCGAGATTTACTTCAGAACAACAAAACGAAAGCATTCATGTCCAAAGGGCATGACAGATTTTAAGCCCCTGGTTGTGTGTTATCAAATACACAGTAGTGACAGTTCTGAGATTCTAGAGCATTGTAGAGATTACTTAATACGTCATTTTAAAAGAAAAAAACATCACCCTATCTTTTTGAAGGTCGTGAATTTTTGGTATCTTTTGGTTCTGACTATGCCAGCCAGCCAAAAAAGCACATCTTAAAGATTTTTCCTTTACAAAGCAGTTCAGTTAGAGCAAAACTGCATTTTCTCACTGTAAATGTGATAGTTGTTGTGTCACCCATTCAACCTTCCTTTCACAGAGGCAGCCTTGGTGGCAACAGTAAAATTATAATTGTCTCTCTGCTTATTATTGCTCTTATAATGAATCACACTTCCCATTTGGTCTGTCAAATTTTGATAGTAGTCAATAAAGTTATGCTGAGAGAAAAGGAGAAAAAATGAGCTTGATATCATGTTTCTATAACGGAGTTATACATGTTTTCAGAGTAAAGGAGTAAGGAAATTTGGATGTATCTCTGCTTTCTAAAGGGACACTATTTCTAAATATCAGTGGAGGGACAAAAAGCTTTTTGTTACGTTGCCATGTGTTTTAGCATCACCTCTGTTTTTACTTAATTATAAGAAGCAAAGGAATTCTCTCAATGACTTCAGAGACAGCAATCCATCCAAAGGCATCAGATTATCAATGCATTTCTGCCTATGCTAAGTGGCCAATTTGATTACAGAGGAATCTTCCTAGAAATTAGCCAACGAATAAATTTGGTTTATTCACTCTGGTAAGTTGCTCATCAGTAAGTGGAAATCACGAAACGTGAAGCTGCAGAGAAACAGCAGATCAAGCTGAATATGATACTGTAAAGAAGCTGTGAAGTCTAGCTAAAGAGATTAATACAAATACATTTCCAGTGTTAATGAAAAATGGTGGCTGGAGCTTTTCATTTATATATGCACAGCCTTTGCTTTGGTACAAAGTTAGAGGGTTTCTTTTGTCTTTCTCTTTTTGCAAGAATTGTTAAATCTCACACTACAATGTATTTTCTGCATGACCTTGCTGATCTTTAGCCTGTACTTTTCCATAATCACTCTTTGATCTTAATTTCTTTTTTGATATAAGAGGATGTATTTCTCTTTGGTGGTTTGCCAGAACATCACTGCTAATGGATTTCTGGTGTGCTAGAAATTTTACAATAGGAACAGATATAATAATAACAATGTTCTGATGGCCTGCAAATATGTGATGTGTTGCCACTTGGATTAGGCAGCTGCGCTGTATTCATGCTTTGCTCTTCCCGTTGCCTGTGTCCTTAGACGGTGGGAATTCAGAAGATGCAGTTCATCACTTCTTCTTGAATGTGTTTATTTTCCATATTTGGTGGTGTGACTGGAATAATTTTGCAGCTGTGGGAATCTGAAAGACTAGGAGTTGATACCAATGAATTTCTGCCGTTCCCTTGATGACCAGGTTCTTGCATGTATTTTCATGGGTTTTGAGCTGTGCAGGTCATTTGAATTGACCTTCATTTCAATCCTGCTCTGTCTGGACAGCACAAATGAAGCACTTCAGGGCCAAGACTACAGGTTTGTTGGCTGTTTTGGCCCTTCCCAGCAGAAGTCTGATTTAAGTTAGTCTCGTAAAGTCTTAACCACATTTGAATGTAGACCTTCAGGTCTGAGTGTTCGATTTTACATGGTCAGTTGCTGCTTGTCACTAATAATGCCTGTTTCATTTATTCCACACATTCACAGTGGGTTGTTTCACCAGTATAAAAACTGGAATGTGACCTGTGGGTCTACGTGAAGAACAAAAGATGAGCCTTTCTTTATGATTACGTTTCTAACAAATGATTGAACATTTCATGGAAAGGCCTCCGTGTGTTTTACCCCCAAAAGCTTCACAGATAAAGCTGCTGATACCAGATTTCAAGGATAGAGTACAGAAGGGGGTTGGTGGTAGATGTCTGAAAAGCACCAGGTGATGCTGAGGTAGGGAGAGGTGGTATCATTTTAATCTTGCAGTATTGATGCCAGCAAAAATACGTTGAGATAATAAACCTGCTTTACTAAAAGTGTATCTTTTGGGTTTGGGGCTGCATTGTCTCAGTGCTGAGGCACTTACTGTGATCTTCCCACTGATCTGATCTTCCTGAGGGGCTGAAATATTTTCCTGCAGACTGAATACAAATTGGTGCTGAGACATATTCCCTTTCTTCCCTATATGAGGTGTGTTGAAACACTTCAGTGATTTTTTTTTTTCTCTTGCCTGGTGATCTACAAATACTTTGCTTTTGGTCTTTGCTGGGGTGAGAAGAGAGTAGTGGGAAGAAAAGGAGAGCATGACCCATATCCATGCCTTTCTCCTGTGGAAGCAAGTAGGGTTGTCCGTGCTGCCCAGCCTCTCCTACTGCTGAAGCAGATCTACAGCTGGGCTCCAGAGGGGTGCATCAGACCTCAGAGAGTTGTGAAGGGCGCAGCAGCACAAAACTAGTGTCCTGGAGACCTCCTTTGTACTGTTACCCAGTGACGTTGGTATCATGTGCATTGAGAATTGAGACGTTGCCTGTAACAATGGTGGGAACAGCGGGGAAGAAAGTGAAGTGTAACTTCATTCAGTCTTTGGAATTGCTTAATCTTTCTGAGATTTAAACTTTAAAATTTAATTTGTGTTTTCAGAACTTGTTTCAGGAAACCCCAGTTCCCATGCGGGTACATACTAACATATAGTGTAGAAGAATAGTATTTAATAATAAAGTTTCTGATAACCCAGTGTGTAAATATCACTATGCCTGTGCAGGACTGAATGCTCTGTGATAGGTCATGTGCTTTAAAACCAGATTTCACTGTTGCAATTCTTCCTAAATGACCTGTTAACTTTTTTAATATAACTTCTTTTTCTTTGTAAACTTATTCAGGCTTTTATTCCTGGATGGACTCATCGTTGAAATGCAGTAATAAGAGCTTGTCATTAACTGTTCGTAAAGTTTTATTTTCTTTTCCTCCTTCCTTAAAATCTCATATAAACATTCACTAAAACAAGGTTTTTATTTAAGTACAAACAAGGGAGAAAACTTCACTGAATGTCTTAAGCTGCAATCCAAGTTAAATTTGAGGGATACCAAGCACTTGCTGCTTCAGTTGACTTTTTGGACTTTGTACAGAAAATGATGTTCAAAGCAAAAAAAAAAAAAGGAGCAAAACTTAGATGGTCTATTGATATATATTTATCTTTGAATCATTGTGATTCAATGTTCATGACCTTCATGTTGGTCCATGCTGTAATGCCAATGGATTAGATCAGTACAGTTCTATTAGCTAATTGTATAATTCAGTTGGAATAGGTAGAGGCTGTCAGACAATCCAAAGAAACATGTATTATCTGACAGCTCTTCACAGATACCACAGTGAATTGTATTACTAATTTTAGTAACTTCCTCAGTGCTTTTTTTTTTTAGTAAGTCTATATATATGCACACACACATATATACACACAGAGGGGTATTTCTGCCCTCCCGCTCGCTTTGTAGGAAGGTCTGTGCTTAAGACTTCAAGTAATTGTTGCATGGCTCCTGTTCCTAATAGCAGCACAGAAAGACTGTTAGTTACAATAGAATTGTCTAGACATTGTCTGGGTGTGCAGACAATACAGCAGTATACGTAATGCAAATTCTGGACTTGGCCTCTCCTATGAGAGATGTACTTGAACACCTACCTACCTCCTACCAGGATTCTTTCAAATTTCCTGCTTTCCATTTCTGTCCCACCCTCCACCCCAAAGAGCAGGCTGAACAAGAGGCGCTTTGGCACTTCAGGGGAGTGAGATTTTACTACTTTTATTTCTTTTGCAGATAAATTCTAAAGGGCAGTTGCTTTTTTTGGAAGCAAATACTCTGCTTTTATTTTGGTTTCAGTTCCTGCACCTTCATAATCATGCAGATAATTCCTGAGAACAGCTCACATTTCTCATGGAATGAATGTGAGAAAAACAGGGCAATTACTGCTTGGTCCTTGCAAAGCCTGCAATAAGAAAGGATTTGGCTTTAACTGCATTGGTTTAGGACAGTATGACTGAGATTTTTTTTTCTTTTATTCTCTCTGCATCTCTTTCTGTCATGGAGAAATTAAAGCAGCAACATGCAGACAACACGCCGACACTCCAGTGTGCCAGCAGGAATAAAAAAAGTTCAAGCTGACCTTCAATGTGGAAAAAATGTGGACATTTTCAATGTTTTTGTTATTTTGAAAGCAGCCTTAAAATCTTTTCAGAATCATCTGCAGGTCACTGTAAATCACTGTGGACATAATTCCTTCACTTGGTGTTGCTGATAACTCGCGTTTCTCCCTGCTCTCGCCGGGAGAAGGAAGACCACCATGGTGCTGCCTAATTCACAGTGTAGGACTTGGGGAAGGGCTGGGTAATGACCAAGTATTGAGTTATTCTCCTTACTGTTGGCCCACGCGTCCTTCAATATTTCTAGGCAGAAATCTGCTTGTGAATTCAGACAGCTTAAAGATGTGTTAATACTCTTGTGTTGTGTCAGCTATGTCGCCCCGGCAGAAAAAGGAGAAGATGCTAATGGAATTGCACATGGGCTATGGCAAACTGAATTATGGTTCTGCTCCTGGACAACTGCTGCCTTTCGGTTCTGCTTTATACAAACCTAATAGCTAGTTTTCAGTTACGCATTTCATATTTTCCCTATTTAGACTTGTATATAGCGTAAAATAAATGTTGTATGTCAAATTTTGCCCTTGGATGAACATTAGTAGTTCTGGTTGACTTCAGCAGGAGCTGCAGGCAAGCAGCCTAAAAAAAGAACTTGGCCTTGGATCTAAAATCCCTTTTGATGCATCCTATATTCCAGAAATGTGTGTCTCCGTGTTTTCAGTTACCAGCGTTAATGAGTCTCTTTCAGTTGGCCTTAGAAAGCCAAACAGAAGGAGCTACCTACTATATGGGAATAAGAGGTCAATGTTTGAGCACCTTTGAGATCCAAGATTCTGAGGTCAGCTGCCACCTAACCAAAGCATTTAGGGTTTTGTAAGGTGCGGGTGGACAATTAACACCGTCTCCAGAGCAGAGTGATCTTAAACTGCTACAGATATGCTTACTGGGACAGTATAAAGTGTCTTGTATAATTTTTAAGCTGCATTTTTCTGTCTTGTTAATGTATTGTAACTATGTAGTCATGTTTTCCCTGGGGTTTCTGAATGTAGCTAACAACCTCTGCTGTGGATTATTGTGGTTACTTAAGGGAAGATGCAGAATGCCAAGATGGGGGAGGCACCTCTCAGCTGTCAGCATCTCAGCAGGCAGAGGAGCATCAAGAAATCAAGAATTCTTTCCTCTCCTCTTTGACCATATGGCATGCAAAATCTTCCAGTTCACTACAAAGGATCCACAAGACAGAGGAATTTAAATTGCCAGTCAAAGACTATGCCAGAGGAGGGAATAATCAATATACAAAGAAACCACCTGGAGAAGCTAAAAGGCTGAAGCTGCATTAGGTATTTCCCAACAGATATTGATAATAATTTTATGCTGTTACAAATGGGTAAAGCAGGATTTATTGCTTGCTGGTAAACTGGGAACACTGCAGTCAGTAAACTGAAGCTGGAGTTAGAAACGTTCTGTGTTTCTGCAAGTTTAATGGGAAGGAGAATTCCCAGTACCTGATGCAGGGCTTGAACCAAATTTGCCACCCCAGCTGGGGGCCCAGAGTAGTTGGCTGCAGAATTTGCCTTTCAGACATGATGGTCGTTTAGTATGGATAGCAAATCAAAAACTTTACATAAGCACAGTGTTTAGAGCATCATCCTGGGATGTGAAAAACCTGATTTGAGGTTTCTTTTGTAAATCGGCCTAAGCAGGGACTTAGAAAACAGGTCTGCTGGCTGCCTTGTTTCCTTAGGCATCCATTAGTGTGTGAGTTGATCCTGGGTAGTTGCTAAACTGAAATAGAGAAATGCTTCAGTAATCTGTGGCAACTGTTCAGGCTCATGTCAGTGTCAGTTGGAAGAACAAGAAGGATTTGCTGGTATAGCGACTAAGAAAAGTTGCATCAAGTTAGAGGGTGTGAACAGGTAAACTGTTTATGAATTGCTGGGTTTTTTCCATCTTTGATTTTTCTTATGGATACTTCAGTTATGGATTGAAATAATTGTTATTATTCGAACTGTGATCCTGTTCAGTATTTGTTTTTTCGTGAAGGATCCGTAGAAGCCCTCTCTCTTTAAGGCAAGATTGAGTGGTCCTGTCCAGTCTCCTTTGTGTAAAGGTAGTTTTCTCCCTTAGTACAAATTTAATGTCTTCAGGGTTATTGGGTTTTTTTAACTGCAAAATGTTTTTTAAATTTTTGTTTTACAAGTTTTTAAAAGTTTTTGAAATTCTGTAAGTTATTTAAAGACAAAAAAGATTTTAAACACAAAATTTAGATATAACAAAGGCGCATTAAAATAATGCTGACATCCCCAAGCTGAACATCCAGTAAGAAACCAGGACAGTATTAAGCACTTTTGAAAAATGTCACCTTCATTTTTCAGCCAGTGCTTGGTTCTGAACGAACAGGATCTTACAATTTTCAGCCGACTCTTCCCTTGTACTTTAAGGAGGTTTGGTTGCCAAAATACTACATAGCTTTTGCTCTCTTTCAGCATGAGTGCACCTGTGCTACAGAGGAGGCAGCTGATGCTACTGTGTTGATATTGTCATCTTCTCACGCTGATATTGCTAGATCTCCAAAAGCTTAGAAAATGGTTCCTTGCTTTTTCTATCCTTGCTTTAACTTGGTGCAAGCATTTACCCGTCACTACTGTTGTTTCTTCCATTGCATCCTTTCTATCCCTATATTGCTTCTGTTGATTGGATTTTTCATTATTCAAGTTTTTTTTTGAGAGAGAGTATACATCCTTGTTGCTCTGCTGGTGTCACTCTGAGCCTGGCTGTTTACTGTTAACCCAGACAGTGTTTTCTGCTTGTCGACAGCCACATGCAAAGCTTTGAACAGTAAGTATAGCTGGAGAAGCTTTCAGTTTCGGTGTTTTTCAGGTGCACTGTCTTTGTGATAAATTTTTCTTCAGCTCCATGATACTGATTGTGCTGAGTCTCTGGGATTAGACACTTTTCAACTTTAGGGAGAATACCTGATGCAGGAGGGTATGCCCTTTACTCAGGTGCCCCTTTGAACTCTTCCAGTGTGAGTACCGCAGTTACTTGGCTTGACATCAAGAGCAGCGTGACATTGCTCTAGCAGTCTCACAAGTGATTTTTTTTCAACAATACTCCTCGTCCTCCTCCTCCTTCCCTAGGGACTTTGCCCGACTGTCTTCTTAGCTCATGTGCCGCATTATCTCTTCTCCACATATGGTTGTTTTTGCCCAGGACATCAGGCCCAGGACATTTGTGTCCTTCAGCTTCTTTATGGCACATTAATTTCAAATTGTATTTGCAACTGGAAAGAATGAGCTGTCTCCATGCTGGAGAGACAGGGATCAGAGTAACCCAAGGGGTTTTTTGTGTTGCCTTAAACCCTTGGTGGAAGTTTTCATGTGGTTCTTGCAATTTGTAGATTTGCCTCTTTTCCTTTCATTTTCAATGTGTTATTCCTTTTCCTGCCCTAAACTCACAGAGCTGCTCCTCCAGCCATGTCTTTTCTCTCCCAGTGACTTTCTCTTCTTCTTTTTCTTCCCATGTAAAGTCTTCCCTCTTCCACCAATTACCAATGCGATTCCTGAATTTTTTAATTGCTGTGTTGGAGTATTTTTGTGCATGTATTTACAGTGTTATCTTAGTGTGTTTTACAGGACTGTTGTCTCTAGGTTCTCTAAACAAGAGTAATACTGTTTCTTAGCTCTTAGAATGATGCTGCTTTTAATGATGGGGGTTTTTTTTGGGTGTCTCCACTGCGGAGATTGTTATCAGCAGTACCTTCCTTCAGCAACCCAAAATCAATTTGCAGGTACCATGTGGTATCTGCTGCACGACAGGGTGATTGCACTCTGTAGAGATAGTAGTCCTGTGCACCCTTCTGCTAAAATACTGCAGATTATATTTCTGTAGTCAAAAAGTGGAGATTTCAAGGTGACCACATAGGTATATTTATACCCAAACATTGTTTTTTCTGTTCTCTTGTGTCCCTAGCCACTGTTAAGTTTAGAAGCCCCAGTTTAGAAGCCCCGTGGCGTTACCTCTGCATGCTCTCGCCCTGGCGCACTGACTTCGGCTGCCTCCCACAACTTGTGGGGTGCTTCTATATCGAAGGTGGTGACTTATGTAAAAAATTACCTGTTGTTTCAGGGGGTCAGGCCCCACGCTTGCAAACTAGTGTAAAGAAGGGACTCTCCAGGACTCTCCTCAGTGCATAAGCATCAAGCCATTATCTTAGCAGCAGCCCCAGCAGTTTAATCCTCACCACCCCCTCTTGAATTGTCTCAGGGTCTGTCAGGACCTTGATGTTGATGGTGGGGGTTTCTTCCTCAGCAGTCTTGGGTCCATTTAGGGTTATTTTTGTATGTTTTCAAACTGTTTGAACACTCTTGTTACTGACCCATGGGTTTAATTATACAGTGGTTGCTTTGTTTTGTTATGCCTTTGCCATATAGGGTGTTGCCCCTACAGGTTCTACCTATTACTGTAGAGGTGAGAGGAGGACTACCTGTCCCATGTTGAATTTTGAGGCATGTGGAAAACCTGTATTTTAAACTGGGTGACCCCTGCTTGTCCCCCCCCCCCCCCGATTTTTCCCCTTCTTTCTTCCTTGTGTGTAAACATTCACGGATGCCATTTAGTATAGTGGCTAAAAATAGTACGTACCTAAAGTACAGGAAAATGTTTTGAACTAAAATTAACATACCTATGCTTTAGTTAGTTTCTTTTGCAGTGTGAAACAGTCTTCTGGTTCTGATGTGTACATAGTTTTTACATGAGGATTGCTCTTCCCTTGTTGTAGAGCTCAGCGCTGCTAGTTTTATAAACAGAAGATTGTTAAGTACTTCCAGGCCTGTTGTCTTCTGGACTTCAATTTACAGCTGAAATAAAGAGTTAGGATCATTGTTGATTTTAGATTGGCCTTGGATACTTCTAATTCCTTCCTGATGCCCCAGGATGTTCATATTCTTGTCCCATGTATCATTTTTTTCTCAAGTGCCTGAGGAAAGCTTGGTGCTTGCCCCAAGTAGTTGTTTGTATACTGTGCATTTAGTGTGTGTGAGAGCTTCCCCTGTGTTTTGAGTTGCCTTGGTAGCCCGCACACCCTGCATGTCTAGGGGTTGTTTGCAGTTGAAGGAAGAGCAAATGTGATTTCAGTAGCCAGAAACACTCCTGGGGCTGGGCAGTGCCCTGCTCTACGACAGGCTTCACTTACAGTCTCGGGCAAATCACTTTGTCCCACTGTAACTCAGCTTCTGTCTGTCATGCAGGGTAGTTGCCAATCTGTAACTTGAAAGGGTGTTGTGGACTTTAACATGTTGAAGAGCGTAAGGTGCTCACCTAATAGGTGAACTCAGATCATGGGGGCTGAATGCAGAACTCGCAAACCCAAAGGCTTTAACAACATATATCCCAGGACCTATTGCGGTAGTAATTTGCTGTCTGAGTGGTGCACAGAGACTTGTAACATGCACCCTCAGGAATGAGCTATCCTCAGATACTTTGATGGTGAAAATGGGTGGGCATATGTCAAAGACAGCTACTAAATTGAAATGAAAACGGTAGAAGGCTGTGATGTCTTGCATGCTGAAACAATCTGTGAGAGAAGTGCTGTGGCTTTCAGCTCACTGCTTTTCCCATTTTCCCTTGGCGGGTTAGAGCTATTTTTAAACTCGGTATCTTTTAAATAATGCATAAGTTAACAATAGAGACTTATAGTACTGGAAAACACGAATGAGCTTCAAAAAACCCAGAAAATCCTACCCAGACTGCTTCCAGGAGGGTCTCTGGGAGGAACAGAGGGCATTTGTCTGTTCAGTTTCCAGACGTCTTTTGCGAAATTCCTTTCTTAGAGCAAGCCTCCTGCCATTGAACTGAGATTTTTTCATTTACAAAGTACCTTCTCAATCAAAACAACTGAATAAACACTACACTGACAGAGGCACGTCATTTTGCGGGCTCTATATTTTGACATAGCAAAGGTACCTTAGCACCTTTGCATGTCAGGAGAAGGAGTGTCAGGAAAACGCTTCTCCTCTGGGAACAGTATGCACGGATGGTTCAGCTGAGCTGTGCAACTGCAGCTAATCTTGTTTTTCCAAGCAGCGCCAGATCTGTGGTCCATGTGTTCCGTGGCTATCGTGTGCACAGGCAGCCAAGTCTCCGCAGCTCGTGCATGCATGTGAAACCTGTAAGACCTGAAGCACTAAATGGCTTCCCTCCAGGAAGGAGGGTTAGCAGGGCTGGTTACCTCCAAATGGCTTTTGCAGCCTGTTTCTAGTGGCCACGCTTTGCCTCTGTAGCTGGTGTATGTCCATGGAGAAGGATCAAGGGAAAGTGGTGGCTGGGAACATTGTCACCACCAGACCAATTTGTCTGGCTCCGGTCGCTCTGAAGAAAAAGAGGTTGCAGGGACTGAGCCGCTGGGGAGATTAATTTATCTGGGCAGCTCGCAGATTTGTGACCTCCGCGGTGGTGAGGACAGCGTAAACCACAGAAGCCTGCGCTCTGCGTGTGAACCGGGCCGGCGGGCAGAAACTGCAGAGCTCGTTTTGGTGGTTCTTCTTACGTGTTAACCTCAAAGTGTTGCTGGCTGCGAGCGGGAGGGCTGCAGCCCCTCTGTTCTGCTCAGCCGTGACACAAGCAGTGAGTTTGGAGATGGAGCAGGACTGGGAAATTAAGAACGTACTGGGGGATTTGGGTCTGCTGCATTTTTCATGTCGTCCAGATCTAGTTTTGCAAATGAGACCTTTCACTGACAGAAAGGCACAATGTCTGTTTTCAGTAATCTCTGTTTACCTTTATTTCCTAAGAAGTGAACTCTGATGATCTTAAGGGGAAAAGAGGGAGAAGCATGTGGTTTTTAGGGATCCAGTATCAATCATGTAATTTTATTCCCTTTCACTTGTGTCAAATGCTTTTATACCATCATGTAGACAGTAATAAATATTCATGTGGGTGGAAAGATAGCACTTTTTCCAAGTACATTTGGAAATAATTTGCACTCTGGTTGTCTGAAAAATTACAGTTCTGTGCTGGTTTTCAGACACATTATTTTAATACTTTGTGAGATATTTTGGGTGAAATGGTTAGCTAATTGGAACTGTTTCATTATAAGAATTCTCTTTTCTCTCTTTCTTTAAATTTCCATGAGTCTGTAATATAGAGGATTTTACTATTAATTGTCTTTGGAAGAGAAAAAATACTAATGGATGTCTGTTCTTAAGGCATTAATGTCTTAATATTAGAGAAACAAAAGGTGTACTGGTATGTTAGCCATAGTCCAGTAGTTGATGTAAGGGATAAAAATAATTATCAACCTGATACCAAGACAAGAAATGCTTTTAAAAATATTTGTAATCCCTTTTTGTGTCACTGCACTGAATTTTTAGCTGGATTTCTGGGTTGTTGATTGACAGGGGTGAAAATCTGTGATTTCTGTTAAATTTAGAAAAATTAAACATAAAGTGATGTATGTCGTCTGTGTAGTTTTTCAGGATATTGCTCATGGTTCAGTGTCAAGGGGAAAACTATAAGAGTTTTAGGATGAATCTTGGTGGAGAGCTGCAGAGCATAGTCTTTGGTTTACATATTAACAAATAGGGAATAAGGGCTGTAGTTAAAAATCCAAGTGTCAATTACAGTGTGCTTTGCAGAGGTTGTGAAGTAGGGATTGATTGGACTTCATCCTGCAAAATATGTTGTACTGTCTTTTTGTAGTATTGCACGTTTGCATCTCCTTTGAGTATTTACCCATGTATACTAAACAAGCCAGTGTAGATGGGTTTTGCCTTTTACAGTCTCACAGGCTGCACGTGTCTTGTCTTTCCTCATTTTGCAGGCCTAAGGACATAAAAGGTGGTGCGTGCTTCCCACCGCGCCTCTCATCCAGCTTTGGCAGAGAACCGTGTTTTAGGATGCCCATGTGGTCTGCAGCTGTTCCCAGAACCTCTGCTTTTCCTCCCCCTCCCCTGCCCCTTTTCTTGTCATGTTGGTGTCTTTCTGAGACTTGCACTGTGCTTTTCTCCAGCTTCAAGCTTGTCGCTACAGGTGAGGTGGCCCACAAGTCTTCTGGCCTCTGCCCTGTGGCCAGTATACGTAAGTGACACTCCACCTGGGCTTTTCCAGGTTGCCTGGCTGTGAGTGGAGCACTAGAGGTTGTTTAGGGGACCCGCACCTCCAGGTTATATGTTGTTTGTAATATGTTATACATTTTCAGACCCAGAAAGATGCTTTAGACCAAACTCCAAGTTCACCTTGAGGAGAAATCCTTGTCCTCAGTCTCTAGTCCCAGCGTGCAGGACTCTGCATGAAAGCTAGAATAGCGCGTATGCCTTCACGCTCGGAGAGGTCTTTGTCTGTGAGGATGTTCCCCAAGAAAGAAAACTATCCCCAGGGTCCTTGGGAAGGCAGGAAGCCTTTCTTCACTCTCTCCTCAACTTCCCAGGCTCGGAGGCCTTGCAGCCTCATGGCAGCAGCGTCCATTTTCAGGAAGCTTCTCTCTCAGGGCAGGGTATATGGAACAAAACGGCGTATCTGAGCAGACAACCCTGTGGGTGATCATATGCCCATGCTTGAGCCTGCACCCCAGCCCTACTTATTCTGCGAGGAGAGACTTAATGGGGCACCTCACGCCTACTGCTTCTGCCACCTTTGGTGGTGCTGCCCCATAGTGACTCTGTGAGCTGGGAGGATTTCTTTTACACACCTTTTCTGTATATACATAGACCTCATTGCATGGCCATTCCTTTTCTGCTTATGACACGTGGTTAAAGTAGTTAGTTATTCTAATTTACATTAAAATAAAACCTACTGCTGATTTATTTGTTTTTTTTAATGGGAAAGCCGCCTGGTCCTTGAAGACCTGAGAGGTACAAATCCACCTCAGAGTCCTGGCCAGCTCTGGTCAGGTCGTGGTAGAAATCTTCTTCCATCAGACAGAGAAATGTTTAAAACACTCAACAATTTGCATTGAAACTCTGGCTAATTAGTTTTTTGAGTTCTGTGAACTGTGTTGTGAACTTCTAAAACAAGTTTGCTAGTGGTAACCTAGGTTCTCATCAAAACTAAAATAAATACTTGGTGTAAAGATAAGATGGTTTTCTATTAGAAAAATAATGTATGTGTTTACCAAAATCTTACCTAATTTATCAGTTTTTCTGACAAAAGCAGAAACAATAAAGAAGCTTGGGATTGTTTTTGGTGATAGTTTTTTTTTTTTCCTCCATGAATGAGAAACGGTAACAATGGGAGGAAAGTAAAACAAAAACATTCTTTAAAAATACTGTGAAAGCTTTTGAAGTCTTAAATAAACCAACACACTTTAGAACATTTTAAACATTATCTCAGATTTTGATTTAACAAACTAGTTTACATTTGTGCTTATTATTCTTTTGATTGTATTCTTTTTCTGCAAGCTTTCTTTTTTTCTCCCTGGATGAAATACTGCGTTCTCAGTTTCATTCATTTTCTGGTGTGTTGCTGTTACCCCGTCACTGACTTTTCTTCAGGCACAGCGTAGGGTTCTTCGCTGCACAGCTCTGAAAAACTTGAATTTGACACAAGAGTGTTATTGTGCTTTTGGAAATGATATTTTGCAAGTCTGGGATAGCTAGTCACGATTTTTTCCATGTCCTTTTATAAACCCCTATCAATAGTACTGCTAAAATACGTATTTGTATCCTGAGTAAATTGCAGGGGCTCAAGTGGCCAAGTAGCAAAGAATAATTGCTTATTTTGAATTGTTTTCCAATGCTTTACAAGTTGCTCATTCAGGAAAGATGAGTAAGATTCTATTTTGTTGTGTTTCTCTTATTTAAGTATCTTTGAAGATTAAAAAAGGAATTGCTTGAGGGAGAAGACCCATTTGGAAAAAAATGTTAATACACTCTTTCTGGTTAGACTAAGGGGTCTGGTATTTGTGTGTTGAATTACCACTAGTGAACGGAAACAACGGAAACTGTCCTGATAAGTGTAAAGCATTTGTGCTATTTGTGGTCCATTTGTGGCATGAAGTAGAATTTTCTGAGCTTTCACTGTGTGGTACTTTTCTGTGTTTTAAAAATACACTGGGAAATGAAAGGGTTTGGGGAGTACAGAATTATGCTACTGGACAGAACTATGTCAACATACTGTTGGCAAAAGCCTTTAAATACTTGGACTGTGTTTTCCGCTAGCCTAGGGGGCTTCCTTTGGTTCCAGGGCATACGTGGGACAGGGTGGCGGTGGGAGGAGCTGGGAATGGGGTGACCCCTGGGGCACCAAATGGGTTTGCCCTCTGCTCCTGTCTTGCAATTTTAGTTTATTTGCAGTTCTACACCTCTTGTCACCTTTCTGAGGTGATGACATGATAGTATAAATAATACCTAGTTCTTTCGCCATTGTTTCTATTGAGTGTGAGCTGGGGTTCTGCCTTCCTGCTGAAGGAGCAATTCCCATGCTCTACTGCGCACCAGTGCTTTGGAGTAGCAAATCTAAGTCTACATTTTCTGAATAAGTATCAACTTCCATTTAATTTCCTGTGAATGAAGCTAAAGCACATACATGGATTCAGGCGTGCATACCCATTTATGCTTTATAGACCCATTCTTGTAATCTGAAATCAAGTTGGCATGAGTGGTGTCTCATCTCGGAGGGCTTAGTTCTTTGAGGGGCTGAGTGCCCTTTACTCCCGCTCATCTAAGTGGGAATTTGGCACCTTCACTTTGTGCATGCTCAGGTTGTGAGGACTGAAGTACGAACTTTATGTCTCAGAACAGTGTCATCATGCTGTGTATAAAGAAAATCTCCTCAGCAGCTTGCAATATCTGGAATAGCACTTCTTCAGCTCCTGCTTTTGCAGTTACCTCATTCTGAGCTGAAAACGGTCCCTCTCTCCACCTTGTTCTTCCTGCTGATATTATATATTAATTCTGCAAATGCATTATTTAACTCTAAAGAGCATTTTAGGCTGCAAGCTGTGAAAAAGTGAAACAGCGTTATGAAAGGATGCTCTAGCTAAGGGAGAACACACCTACTCTATTTTTAATTTGCTTAAATAAATGTTAATTTTGTATTATTTGTGTGTATATATTTGCATGTATATACGGATTAAGACTTTGTAGAGAATGTGTTGTCGCATTTCAGGAGTTTGCTAGTGTTTCTGATGTTAAATTGAATTCTATTTGAGGAGATTTTAAACTCAAATATTTGAATACAAAATACAAACCCATATATATTTTAGATAGTTTCTGTGTTATTTTTCATGCCTTCCACAATGAAAAGATACAGGGTGTGTTGTACCAAAATGAAATGAGCTTTGCAAATGCTGGAATTCTCCATGAGAAATTTGTCTGTACCCCAGAGATTGCACACCTCAATGAAAAGCAAGCTGGCTGTATTTAGAAAAAGGTTCTAGTCTGTTAAATTTTGTTTCCCTTTAAAATATTTCATAAGAAAATATACGGTCAGTAGATTTTAATGATACCAGGCAGTTCTTGTAATGCAGAAGTGGTAGCAGGTCTTTGCTCTGCTGTTGTAACCCAAAATACTAAGTTGTTGTGCAAAGCCTGAACTCTGTGTGAGGTGATGATACAGATGTTGGAAGAGCTGGAATTCACCTATTCTGCAGTGCGTCACCCATCTGCCATTGGGTTTAACCATATTTTCCCACAAAGTAAGTTTCCATGAAACTTACTTTGTGTATCTCTGGGGTTCTCTTCCACGTTTTTATTCCCTTGTTTTGAATGTTTTAACACTTACATATTTTTGGCCAGAAATACTAATCTCAAATGCTCAATCCATAGTCTGTTGTTTAAATAGAAATGGACTGATTTTCAAAAGGGCTGCGTATTAATACCCTCTGCTTTGTTAACAGATATAATGAATGCTCAGCAGCTCAAAATATCTCATGTGTAGGTTCTTGAGATAAAATGTCGATTTGGGAACAAAGAATGAAGAGAGCTGATAATAGGTCCAGGAGACTTAAAGCAAAGACTATTATATCTCAGATATACTGACATTTTTCAGTTAGTCTTGTCTTTGCTTCCTTTGGTCCAATGAATCCCTTGTATTGCAGAGTGGAAATGATAGAATTGATGCCAACCCAAGAATAGTCTAAAGAGCGATGATTAGGGTACACATCTTATTATAGATACTCCAGTTATACTCCTTGAACTGAATCAGGCAAATCAGAGCTTTGAATGTGAATGTACAGGATTGTGCAGGTCTTTGGCTATGTGGAAATGTATTTTGTAAAAAGGATTTTGTTTAAACTGTTACACTTCTGGTTAAAGTTTCACTTTGGAAAAGCTGGAGGAATTTTTTTGATGAAAAGCCATTATCAGATGTTCCTGACCAGCACTAATTAAAAATGTGTTTTCAGGGCATCTGAGGTGTCTCAGACATCTTGCTATCTGTTCTTAGACTCTTAACTGCTGTGGAGCATAGAAATTTCCACCTCCACACAACACTGGTCTGTAAGCAAGACAAATATAAATGGAAAATGCATTTATTCCTTTTAAGGCATTCCTTAAACTTGGACGCTTTACTTTTGAATTATCTTTTCTGTAAGGGTATATATATTTCTGAATATGGCAATCAGTGTTTGAGATTGCATCACCTCTCCCCAAACATTGATAGCTATATGTAGAATCAATTAGCTTGTAAAGAAATATGCATCAATGTATATGTCTTTGTGATTTAAGCAGCAGCTATATTAATTTTTCAAACTTTTAGTGTAATACTCATCTCCAGATATTAAGACAGAGTGCTGCAGATTTCAGTCATACCAGCTGTGTTTAGCAGTTGTACTGAAACTATTCCTGTGGAAAAAAACTACCGGATTGATTAATTGGTAGGATCATTGTAAATATGTCTGTGTCTATTTTTGTCAGGAGAAAAAAAAAAAGTCTGGGTTAGAGAGAGAGAAAGAGATTTAAAAAAACCCCCAAAACTAACCAAACAAAAACCACCCCAAAACACCCTCTAAGTCTTCTGACTTCAAAACCATTAACATCCTTGAGGGCTGGTTAGCTTTAATTTATAGTTTAGCTCAGCATTAAATTCCATGATATTTTGTGGAGCTTTTGGAAGGCTTTTTCTTGTTCTACAAGGCACCTTAGCCTTCCTAATGATTGCTTGTCAAATGCATTACACTGTAGAACTGGAGTCTTAAATCCAGTTTTTATTATAAGTAACACATGACGTCTTAGAAGGATTATTTTTAGAAACATAAATAATTTAAAGTATTGAGCAAGATTCTGGAAATATGTAGTAAGGAGGGTAATAAGGATATACATATACATTTTTATACAGAAGAGAATACAATCTTGAATGCGTGCTTGTCAGTGTGAGCTGTAGGTATAAACAGTGATGCCACTTATCTGAATTAATGTTTGCAAAACCACACATGATGTTCCTTAAGAACTGGTGAGCGCCGTTTTAAGCAAGAGGCTCTTGAACCCTCTTCTGAGGTGCTAGTTTGTATTCCGGGGAGGGTGTTCCCCCAGCTGATCTTCAGGCATGATGAATAGAGACAGGTAAATTAGGAGGCTGATCCTTCCAGGTTCTCTGTAGCCAGCAGGGAGAGCGGTCAGGGCAGGAGGCTGGCAGGAGCGTGATGCCTTGCCTTCCTGAGCAACTGCTCGCTCTCTCCATTGGCTGTGCGGAGGGGGATCCACAGGGACCAGCCTCCCAGCTGAGGGTACCATTTCCCTGTGGCTCAGCAGAGTGAAGGAGGGGGGGTGGTTTCCTTGTCTCTTTAAAATGTCCTTCCGTATCTTTGCTCAGCTGCAGAGGTTCCTTCAGGACACCAGGTTAGCTCAGGATGAGGACAAGTGAGGAGCTGGAGCAGTTCTCTTGTTGAAGCAGTGTCAGCACATCACTGAGATGCCAAGCAAAGATGACAGGAGATTTGAAAGTAGGTTTCTTGTGTAAATGCTTGGCCAAATTCAAATTCATCCTTCACTGAACAAAAATTTTCATTAGAGGCAGCTCCATTCATTAGATGCAGATCACAGCTAGAGCCATCTGCGTGTGACTGTGTCCACGGCTGATGGGGTGGCTTTACAGATGGCCGTGTGTGCTCCCAGCAGCAGACCCCCTTAGCTGGCTGTGTTTCACGCCTCAGTTCTGGACGCACGAGTGGACCCTTGGGTGGGCAAAAGGACAGGACTGCAAGAGGGACGGTGGCACTCCGAAGCGATGCTGAGCTCTATTCCCTGTCCCTTTGCCTAGCAACAGTGGCACTTCTGGATATCAGAGGCCTCGTGATCAAGTGCTGTGTGGAAGGAGCCGTTCAGAGTAACTGAGTCAAAGGCTCTGGGAGGTAATGTGTTACACTGTGTGCTCTTTAGGGCAGTTCTTTTGTTCTTTCAAGGCTTTCTACCGCACTGCTATATAGCATTTAGAAAGGTCTGCAGCTGTTGTGCACATTTAGACATTAATTTTTTTTTCTGTGAATAAGCATCTGGCTATGCAGTTGCTTTGTGAAAATGAGCTCTAAACAGACTTACCTTTTCGTCTCAGTTATATTCAGCTGTTTGGAGGGATATTGACTTGGAGCCCTTTAGAGGAAAACAAGGCATATGGCAGAATATCCTTCTGCCCACTTTTGCGTCTGCCAGAGTTGCTTTCATACTTGCATCTGTTAATCCCTCCTGCAAGATGTGTTTTGCACTGTCACTGTAGTGCTTTGCTGCTCCACGTTCAAAATGTAACTGTTCAGTGCCAGATAGTTGTCAAATTGCAAAGAATACCGTTCTTTGAGTCCTGCAGAGCTGAGATGGCAGGTACTCAGCCTGACCTACAGAAAACGTAACAATCCTGGGGAAAAAAACCCTGGAACAGGTGAGTAACTTCTGGATGAAGAGGTTCATCCTGTGAAAAGTGATAACTGGAGTTGGCACACTCAAGTATTAAGATCCCTTTTCATCCTGAAGAGAATACTTCAGTATAAAAATAGATAAGATTAATAGATAATAATAAATAAGATACTTAGAAATCTATTCTCATTTTATAAATGGGTATATAATTTTTTTCTATCTATGGGCATATCATAACTGAAAAATGAGAGGTTATAGGAAAAGACAAAATAGTCATAAGGATTTTCATGATGACAAAAATAAAACTTTGAGTCTTTGCTGGCACCATAAGCCCACTTCAGAGAAATCATTGTGGCAAGAATTCTAGAGATGTAAGGAGATGGTGATTCAGATTTAAGACTCTATGGGAAGAATGCAGTATACTTGGGTCTGCTTTGACCCTGCCAGTTTTTCTATCCTGTGATATGTATCTTCTGAAATTTAAGCCATTGCTTAGGTGGCAGCATGAGAAGTTGCAGGTGGTTTATTTTTGAGCATGGCTCAAATGTCAGATTCTGAAAATGTCTGTTAGCACATCAGACGCATTAGTAGGCATGCAGTATAAAGCAATTTGGTTTGTGTTTTGAGTCGAGAGAGAGCATGTAGTCTGCTATTTTCTAATCGTAAGAATTTTGAGCTAGAATTTTCCAAACAGACAGTTCTGCAAACAAGACAGTGGATTGGTCCTGATTTAAGAAAGGATGGACATGAAAGATGAGAGTAAAGGGCTAGAGAACGGTGTGGTGAAGGAGCAAGAGAAGTCAATTAAGCAAATCGGATGAATAATGTGTAGTGTATTGCTGACAGATGGCTCCCAGGGATGTAAAATATACCCTATATAAATTTATAGGGATATATAGCATATAGAGGATCCCTCTGTGTGTGTGTGTTTGTATGGCATATATATATGTATATAAGAAATGGATGGTAGCAGCAGAGCATCAGTCAAATGAGAACTTCTACCAATGCTATGTGAGTGCACCAGCTACAAAGCTCAGGATTTTGTTTATAACTTTTTTTACCAATCAGTGGACCAAGTTAGGTGGATATATGAATGCCATTAGTAATGCCAGGGAATTCATCCTGTTCCCTTTTTTACTGCTTAAAAAACCAGTCATAATTATGTCACCTGCCAGTGTAACTGACCTTAATGGAGAGTTTGGTTGTCTTTGAGAAGCAGTGTGAAGATGGGGAGGTTTGTATACAGGGAAGCGAAGCTAGTGTAAGGGTAGGAGGGATGTGATACCTATGATAAGAAAAGAGGGAGATGTTTGACCCCTGCAGGTGTTTTTCTGTGGGATTGTCAGTAGGAGTTCAATCATAGTCTTATCCATGCAGCAGCAGATGGAAAACCATGAAAGCTGCGTTTTCAGAAATGGCTCTCCAGTTACAGATGTTGAGCAGTCTCAGCAATAGATGCAGCTAGCAGGGTGCTGCTGACCGCTGTTGCTCTGTACAGCTATTGCAGGTTACATGATGTGGATGATGAACCACATATTTAAAAGCAATCCTGTGCTGATATGTGGAAAATAGTTTGCATTCTATAAGCACAAATATATTTTTCTCTCTGAATTTCAAGAAATTACTTTGGATAGAAAGGTAATTTTAAAATATCAAATTACTGTATTCATTTTACCCTAAGGAGCAGTGACAGCTATTAAACACAAAAGAAGTTAAACTGCATCATACCAGTGGTCTGTCTTTCAAGGCATTGGCAATGGGAGATGCTGTGAAAGAGCACATGGGCTGAGCCACTTTTCAGAGTCCATTCCACTCACCCCGCCAACATCCATGGCTGTTTGATGAAAGATGTCAGAAGACACATCCCTGCATATACTTTTTAGTATCTGTTTATGAACCTGTTGTCCATGACTTTAATCCCTTTCTGGGATACCTTCTGATACTGTCTGCCTGTACAGCCTTCCATGGCCAGAGGTTGCAGAGTTTCACAACTTGCGTGACATTGTGCTTTCTTTGATCTGTTTTAAATTGGTCTTTTAATTTCTTCAAGTGCTTCCTTATTTTACTAATGTGGAATTCGTTGAATAACAGCTTTGTATTAATTGTCTATGGCCCACATGATACTGTAAACCTCTATCGTGTTCCCCTACCCTCATTCCATTCTCTCTTCTCCAAATTGAAGAGCCTTTTGAGTTTAGAGAGGATGATTTACTGGTAGGTAACACACAGGGAGGCAAAGTAACCTGCTGGATCATGAGCAATGACAGAGCCATCTGGCAAATCAGACAAATCTGACTTGGAACAGTATTAGGAAATGGATTTTTTTTGTCTCTAAAGCTAGCTGTTCTCTTGCAGCTGTATGTGCTAAAGGAAGATTGATGATTGTAAGTTTGGGGAGCTGTGATAATTCCTTGGACTGTGGTTTAAGTGATTAGTGTTGTCTCAGAATCTGGCTCCTAAGGATTCGGTCATTAAGGGACCCTTGTCTTCCCACTATTCATTCATTTTTAAGATGAGCCATGAATTTTATTTCACAAAGCTTTGTGTTGTTTGTCATGGGTGGTTATTCTGTGATATTTTCCCAGAAATGCAGACTGCTTCTTCAATAGACTTCTTTCCTTGTCTCCCTTAACTGTGCATTTGGATTTGTTTGCATAGTTTCAGACTAAAACCCTCCTCACTTACAAATGCAGTGTGAAACCTTTGACTTCTGATCCCCACAATGTTCTCTCTGTTAAAATGGACCTTCTTTGTCAAAAGAGACAGATTACAGTACTATAGCAGATACCTGTAATTTCAGTTTCTTGCTCTTTCATTTTCCTGCCATTATAGATATTTTTCACATCATGACTCATTTTTCATTAGCCCCTCTACCAATAACAGGCTTTTTTTCAATTTTTGTCTTTGTAGTCTCAAGCCTGTTTCTATTTTCTTGAAATTCTTGCAGGTTGTCTCCATTAGAATAGTTCCTAGAAACAAATTAGGTTCCAGATTTAATGTTTTCTATCTTTTGAATTAAAGCTTTTCAGCTTTTCAGGTATGCCCATTTTCTAAATTTCACGTTTTGTGAACAAAAATAAAAGTATTGGTAACCATTTTTTCTGATCTCATTTCTGAAACATCTTGGATACTTGAACAGTTGATGCATTCATTAGATTAACAATAAAAACAAACTTCTTTGTAATTTTTCAATACATATGTGCTAATACTCTTCAATTATATAAAAATGCACACTGTTTAGAAGAAATTATTCTTTTTGGTGATGACTGCTTAAAAAATTCTCGGGGCATGAGCAACATTTTGAATTTCAGAATAAAATGCAAGTTCTAACAGCAGGTAACCATGAGCATAGGAGAGTGATTGTCCTAAGTGTTTATAAAAGAAGTGACAGCACAGAGGGGAAAGATTTGCTGTCATTAAGGATGCACATTTTAGGACGGATGTGTTCAGTGTTAGTGCCAAACTGTAAATAACCATGAATAGATACTGTCTCCGTTGCTGGTCTTTCTTGGCATTGTGCAGAAGTGGGAAGCAGTGGCATGGAAATGCTGGCTGGTAGAAAGACATGATGGGCTGGGAATAGAGGAGTAGGAGGAACGTGGCCAGGGAGATGGGTCCTGATGGCAGAGGGAGGTGGGTACAGCGATGGGGAGTGTAGAAAGAGATGATGAAACAGGCAGGAGCTGGGGCAGAGCATAATTTGCCTCCTTTGTATTCCTATTTTATGCAGCTTAAGGTTTTTTTAAATTTTATTTGTGTAATCAGATGCTATTTGTTGCCAAAGTAAGGTAGTCTGGGAGTGAAGCAAGGCTGTGCTGGCAATGAGGCGGTTCACTGGACAGTCCCAGTGTACCCGTCACTGGGTTGCGAAGTGTGTATGTGCAAAGCAAGTGGTGATGCCAGGTTCCTTTGACAGGGGTTTCCTGTGTGGCTCTGAACAAGCATCCCCCAAAGTGGCACCCTCACCATTTGTTCCTAGTGACTTCCTTGCTCTTTGGGCGCCTCGTGAGCAGAACGCTTGGGATCGGTCTAAAGAGCTCCAAGAACTCCTCAGTTGCCCTAACTGCAACACAGGGCAGGACACATGTTAAATGCGTTATAATGAGGAAGATACTGTATTTCTGCAATGCATGGCACTGTGAAGTTTCAAACTGGGCACCCAAAACAAACAAATACTGTACAGCTTTCTAGTACTGAGGAAAATGCTAACACCTACTCTCCTGAGGGGGTGATATGTAGAGGACTCAGTATTTGTGTTTTGCAAATGCTTTGAGAGACCATCATGGAAATCCCCATGAGTACAGGAATAATTTGTGTATTTATTCCAGGGCAAAATGGAGTACATATCTGAAAAATACATATCTAAAATTTGAGGCCAAATCATGAAGGGAGCTGCCAAATAAAAATATTTAGCAACATCTATTCACTAAATGATGTGTTTTCACAAGATGTCTTGTGCAAAATGTATGTGCTTGTATTTAATAGCATAAAGTCGTGTCAGGGCCACATTGAGATGGCTGATATTTTCTGACACTTAAGCATTTAATTTTGCATTTTTTCCTCTTCTAATACAGTGTTTGCAGACAGTACACAAATATAAACAAAGAGTTGGGTTGAAATGGACTTGAAATAACAAGTGCGTTTACTTGGGAAGTGATTTTCTGTATAGTATAAAACAGCTTGACTGTATGAAGAGGCATATTAAAAACTAGGATTAGACCACAGTAGTAGATTCGTGCAGGAAAATGTGTAGCCTGTGCCTCTCATGTGCTTACCTCTTCCCTTCATTATTAATTTACTATCTTCTCAAGTAGTAAAATTAAGTATGTTTATCCTGACTTTAAAGTAACAAGCATGCAAACAGAATGGCATTGAGGAAACTGCTTTGTAGTAGTGGTATGAACACGATCTAAAAATATCTGCTCGTTTTAATAGGACTCCTTCTGAAATTTCTGTAGGGGGAAAAAAGCAATTGCCTGAAGATATATTGGTGTAAATTATTCAACAACAAAAGCAGAGTGAGGTTTTATTGATGCTTCCATTGCCATCAGTACTGTAAGGAAAACTAGGTAAGGAGCAGAGCAAGTGAACCTTGCCCGGACTGCTTTCACTCTGGCTGTGAAAACAGAAGTTTAGAAGTAGAAAAACCTCATTTCATCTTTCTGGCTGACAAGAGTCTTGCAAACAGCTGCCATCTATTCTTTATGCTTGTTAAAGTCTCTAGTTTACCATTATGGCATCTTGAGTAGCAGTGCTCCCCTTGGATACTGGGAAGAATCTCTGTGTGGGGGGGGTTGCAGCTTCCTTGTTAGGGCAGGAGATTAAATCTCCCTGTTGGCTGAATGAGAAGACTGTAATCACCTTCCCTCCATCACCAGCAGGATTCATTAGCTGCTGTATTGAATTTGTGCCCTTTGCAGCGCTTGTACCACAAAATGTTTTCAAATGCTTTATTTGGGAAAAAAAGTATTTTCATTATATATCATACCAGACATTATTTACAAATTTTAATATTTACATTAAGAAATGTTAATAGTGGTGCAGGATATATTAACAATAATCTGATTACATTTAAGTTGCAATAAAAACAGAATCTGAAATTGCGGTTTCAGAGCTGCTTTAGGTTTGTCTTACTATTACTTTGTTGGGGTAGGGAGCTATAATCAGATTTCATTAAAACATAGTGAAAATAAACATGTGGTGATTTGAGTCGGTAAACGGTTACTTTGTCAGTATCTCTCTTCCTAGCTGCAGAACTTAAATATAAGCTCTTAGTTTTTCCCTTGGAAAATACAAGCAGTGTCTGTTCATCATGATGTGCCACGTTTACAGTAATCTCTCACAGAGCTGCCCGTGTGGTCACTGAGACAGAGGAGATCGGTGTGAATTGGCAAAGGTTGAAAAGGGTGGGCCAAAAAGTCCGTGGCACCACAAGACGCTGCTGGTGGTGACAACTGGATGTGCTTCAGGGACAGTTCACGCGCAGAGGCACGTCGAGCGTCAGGATATGGCCACAGCGCCTGAGCGCTGAAGCTACCGCTGTTGCTTTACAGGTTTTCCTTGCAGCTTTTGTAACGTCCTTTCTCCCTTTATATGCTAGTAATAGGAACCGGGTGTGTAATAGAAATTCAGTGAAACTAAGCACGAATGTCTTCAACCTGCTTAAGCCTTTTCCCATCAAGAAATGAAGCCAATCCAGTAACTCAAACGCATGCTGTTTGTAAGCCAGAGCTGTAAGAGTTCATCTCTGATGCTAGAGGTGGAGGTGTTCTGCAGGGCTTGCAGAGTGGCTCTGCAGTTTGGTGTCCGCAGGGCAGTTACTTTCGTGTCCCACAGGCAAATTACCTATGAAGGGATAAAGGGACCAAGTGCATTTCCAAGTCTGATGGCATTAAGGATCTAAGAGAGAAATCCTGGAGAGGAAAAAATTGAGCAAATGTTGGTATTTGGAAGAAACATCATCAGAGATTCAAGTTGGGTATCATTGTCTGTTGCTCAAATGTGAAATCAAGCTCCAGGAAAGGACTGAGATGAGGTACGACGACTCAGCATTTGTGTATAATCGCTCGAGGACTCAACCCATTCGTAAATTCCCAATTTCTTTTTGGAGAAAGTCATAAATAGTCAGTAGGAGTAGAAACAGTAAGAAATTACTTTCTCCTTTCTTCCCCTCATATTAGAAGCAGCAAGAACAGAAAAGCACAGTAAGAATATTTTAAAAAAGGGAGAAGCAGGCAAGAACCGGCTCTGCTTTGCTCTGTTGTTTTTTCCTTCCTCTAAGTAGGCCCTGTGGAAACTGCTGCCGTATCTAAAAGAAGCTGCCTAATTCTGATTGATTAGTCCATTTGGCTAACTTAACAGATACAGTCATTAAATTAACTATCCACATAAAAAGAAATTCAGCAATTCTTTTGAGGGGAAGCAGGGGATGAAAGTTTTAGAGCCGTGGCTATTAAAGCAGATAGATTCATGGAGTATGGAGATAGCTAATCCCCCCTGAAGTGCAAGGAAAGGTCATGTATGAGGAGAGAGAAGGTGTTTGGGTGGGCATGAGGATAAAGGAGAATTAAAATGTCCTAGCTAGTCAGATACAAAAATCTGCCGGCTAAGTGGATTTTTTATCTTGTATTTTTTAGTTAGCTCATGGCTGATACTGAAAATGTTTTAGGACCATAGCGTAACTCGAGGTAATGCTAATTGTCCCTTGTACTCTTACTGACTGGCAGGTAGAAACATCCCTTCTGTTCCCTCTCATCTAGTTTTCTACTTTCTTGGTCCTTGTTTCATGATAATAATCAACCTGCCTTCTCTTCCCTGGTGTACAATATGGGCTGTTCTAAAAAATTACCTCCCCTAGTCACTCCTTCCATAGCTATTAGTCCCATTAATAAAAGGAGCCTTTCAGCACTTCTCTCAAAGTGACATGCTGGTGGTTTCCCATCTTTTACAATAATCTCTTATATGAATCTGGTTCCCTCCCTTTTCCCTTCTTCTGAGGGGGATAACTTCCCCTTACATAATTGAGTTATAATTTAGATCTTTTCAGGTTACTTGGTAAAGGCTGTACACCACTGGGGGAAAGTCTTTCACTTGATGGGAAGCTTCCTCATCCTCATGTGCTTGGCACCCAAACAGTGCCCATTCCTTTTACCGCAGCCCTCTCAAGTGTGTTGCTGCAGGAGGTTCCGTTTTCACATTTTGCTTCTGCAACATGGGTTAGCATTAATTGTGCAGCTGATACGGCATCTTTCTCTTATCAGTGTCTCCATCATCTCCCTGAACCTGTTGTTTTCTCTTCAGTGTCTCCATATGTATGTTGACAATTTCCTACAGGCATTCGACCCATCCAGGCCTTTCTGCTGATTTCAGCTGAAACTGTGTCTTCCTTTTCAGTAATGCATCTCAGCTCAGATGTCTCATTTGATGTCCTTGTCTGGCACCATATTTAATGTGAAAATTCAGGTGTACATAATGGAGAGTTGTAGAGACAGAAGAAATGATAAAGAATTCCCACAGTGTCCAAGGAGACACAGCAATGATACTGGATATCATGAAGCAGAGTTATTTTTCTTGTTTATAACACTGATATATCAACAAAGATGCATTTTAGTACTATGATTTCTACCTTTCTTAAGTTTGTAATTCTTCCTTTGGCCTCTAAGGAGATCCCTATAGCACCTGCTCTTTTTCTTCCATAACTCTTAAGCATTCCGTCTTTACAATCTCTTAAATCTGGAGAGTTAATTTTTGTTTAAAAGCTGGTGTGGGCATTTTCTCTCTCTTCTTGAAAATAAGAGTTTCTGTTTCATTTCCAGGGATCATTCCCAGTCTGTTATCAGTTATTCAAATACAAACCTGTTCCCTTTTCCCAGTCTCTTATGGCCTCTTTCTTCTTCTTACAAGTCAAAGTGCTTTTTGATCTCCTGTTTTGTCTTTCTGGTTCTTATAACACTTAGTTTATTCTGTCCTTTTTTCTCTTGCCACCTCATTTTTTGTCCCTCGTTTTGTTTTCTGTTGAGTTCTGCTGGGGAGTCCATATAATTCCAAAGCTCATTTGTTTTCCTGGGTTCCCAATGCTGACTTCGGTTTGGTAATCCTCATATGCAAATGCTACAGTTAATTCAAGGTAGCATTTAGGCACATTTACATGTATGGTCTTGCATAAGCATATTTTCCTTAGTTGGGGCCCTCTTCCATAAGAAAATTCCCCCAGATGGCTCCTCCTGTCTACTCTTGAGAGAGCTGGAAAAGCAGAGAGGAGCTTGCTCATGTTTTGTTCTGGCCCTTACGCCATTGGGTCTGTGTGGGATGGACTCATACAGTTGTGACTTCAGACAATGCTCCCAAAAACGGTGCTGCTGTAAACAAAACTATGTTTGATTTGTGTATGTTTTAAAAATAACAGACCTCGGAAAACAGAATTGCTATTATTAGCATAACCGTTTTTTCTTTGTAAAAGCCACAGATCACATGTGCTGCTTTCTTGTGAAATGTTTTATTTTTAGGTCTTAACATTTGCAGGTCTTTGCCACACCTTTTCAAAGAATTTTTGTCAATGTCTCACGAACGTTTCTGAAAATCTCATTCTGCAATATTGTCTTTTACAGTGTAGAATTTTTTCACTGTAATTTTCTACATCCCTAGTACTTCTAAGATGTTTCCACAATCTGTTGCTTTTTCACATTCAAATTTTCTTTATAATTAATACCAAAATTGCTACTTAAACTGACAACGATGGCTTTTAGGATAGACTGGCAGGCAAGCTAAGTTATTCCTATTTCATCTGTACTGTAGGAAAGAGTTGCATGATCTATGTTGAAATCTGTATTATTTTAATGCTGAATACTCAGTGTCTTATGTTGCTTAAATAATTTTCGTTGTTTGCCACAAGTGTTTCACTATAGCTTTTTTGTTTGTTTTAAAGTAATGGCTTTTATTGAAGTCAGAGTTAATGTGCCTCACTGTTACTGAGGACAAAACATTACTCCACCTATGAGGTGATTTCATGAGAGGAGTGTATCTTTTGGCATAAGTTTCTAAGACTGCATAATTATTAGGTTGCGGCTTAGTTTGTAATAGCACTGATTGCGTTATTGGATCTGTAAGTGTGTTGTGTTTTTTATGATATTTTCTGTGCAGTGAGTCATAATAATAATAACAAAGCAAAACATGGCATAATTTGTGGGTTTTTCTACTGATAAAACATTCCTGGACATATCCCGCCTGCAGTGTTACTTAGGGTAGGCTTTAAAAATGTCTTTACATTTCAGATCTGTTGTCTGTTTGTAAGATCTGGGCTCAGTCCCCAGGAGCTGTGCAGGCTGGTGACCCCATGGAGTTTCCCCTGCAGCCAGGCTTATTTTGGGAACGGAGACACCTGTGACAGACCTTGAGAGGCGAGGGAATGCCAGTGGCTCCCCAGCTGTTTCCAGCCCTTTTGTCCTGAAAGTAGGGACCAAGCAGGAGGACAAAATGCATGGACCTGTTTAGCAATTGTTCCCTTGGCCTGCTTTGAAAGTAAACATAACTTGGATTAGCTGTGTGTGTGCATCAAAGGGGTGGTGAGAGGGAGAAGACCAGTTGACTGACCACCAGCAATCCTGGAGTTGGATGCTGAGGTACCCTACCTAACCCCCAGAAGGAACAGGGGTCTGCCATAGTGCAGGCAGAGTAGCCCAGGTCAGGTCGGAGGGGCACTTGGCCAACTGTCCTGTCTCAGTGGCCCAAGACAGATGCTGAAGGAGGAGCAGAACAAGTGTGTATGAGGCTTGCTTAGAGTCCTTTTCCAGGACTCCAAGACTTTCTGAGTTTTGCAGCCCTCAGTTATGTCCATTCCCAGCTTGAACCAGTATGGACCTCCAGCATCCATGTTTTCCTATCTCAAGAAGTTCCATGCTGTAACTAGGGGCTGTGCCAGAAAAGGTGTCTTTGTATTAGTTTTTAGCTTGCTGACCTCTTTTGTTACCCCCTAGTTCTTGTGTTGTACAAGGCAAAGAATGAGCAATCTCTTTGTTTTCTCGTGCCAGACACAATTTCCAGATCTTTGAGAACATAACATACAATCTTCCAGAACACAAAAACATTAACAGCAATATCTTTTAGAAAGCAGTAATTGTGTGAGACCCACATGAGAAGACCCCGTGCTTCTCCTTGTCATCCCTCCAAATACAACTGTGAACTCCCTCTGAGTTAAGTCATTCTGTTTGATCTCTGTCTTCTGTACTGTATACTTACTTTAGTATTTTACATTTTATAATCTCATGCATTTTCCTTGGCACAAAACACTTTGTGACCATCAGATAAGGGGGCCAATCCTACTTAAACTGTGTCTCCCACAAATAGCTGAGAGCAAAAATAGAGCCTTAAGCTATAGAGGTGGATTTAGTAAACCTGTGGAAGCATAGACTTTTGCTGAAAAGAAAGTGTAGTGAATGCTGAGAGACTGTATATCTAACTTCAGCAAGCTAAACTAAATACATTTTAAGAGAGCATCTGTCTTAAGTTTCTAAATCTGGAGAAGGCATACAGACCTTATTAGAAGTCTTTGAGTTTACCTCAGGTGGATGAGTATCCTAAATATTTAATATTCACTTCTAAGAGGAATTGGAGGATTGTAGTCAGTAACTCAAAAACCAGCATCTCTTTTAGGTGCTCCTCAATAATGGGTCACTTGCAGGCTGCTGTGCAAAGCATCAATAGAAGTGTAAGGAGGTCCTAGAGGGTCAATCCAGGGGCAGTTGGTGATGCTGGTTCCGCAGTGGCTGAAGGAGTTGCTTGCCCTTTCTTCCTCCCCTATTTACAGCTGCCCAGGTATTTTCCTTCCCTTGCATCAGCTCTGGGGCTCATTGTACCTCTTCGTAAGGGACTTGAATTACCAAATGCAGCAAAAACATGGGTTTGTTGAAGCCTCTCAAGTGTACTTTGATGAGTGCTAGTACTGACACCAAGACTATTTTGATGAGTGTTAGTTCTGACACCGAGAGTGTTTTGATGAGCGCTCGTGCTGACACAAGGTAAGTTCAATGCTTGTTGCTGAGGGGACACTGAGACCTCCTGCTTTCAGCAGCAGCTAGCTGTGGCTGAGGGGACACCACCTCCATGGACAGCTGTCCTATGGATGCTCCCATTCAGAAATTTGTTAGCATCCCTCTTTTTGTTGCCTCTGTTGCTTGTACTTAGATATAAAGTCTTTTTTTTTAACAGGCAGTTTCCACTGCCTTACTGACAGTCCATCTACATTTGAGGTTCTGCCAGCATCTTCTGTAGCTTAATTAGCTACCTTTAGATGTTGGAGTGTAAACCCTGGTGCATTCAGATCCCCTCACAACTCAGTTTTTTGCTAGACTTCAGCAGCTTTCCATTCCCTGGTTATTTCAGGAGCCTGTCTGTGCTTCTGGGTAATTGAACTTTTGAAGCAAAGCTGTCCAGTATCTGTTGGCAGTATTTGAAAAGAGGTCTCCTTTGGACAGTGGTATTACTCTTACCTCAGTTTGACTGGAAATACATCTTCTTTAATGTATTCTGGGATGACGGTTGTGTTTTTCAGGAAGACACCCTATTGATCCGGCAAATCATTTTGCCAGAAACAAGTGCGGTCATGTCTCTCTTCCTTACAAACCAGGCCCTCCAAAACAACGTAATAATAATTCCCTCTAGCCCTTAAGTGCATAAATTTGCTGTTTGTACAATTGAATTTTATCCTATTTCTAATATCCCATCCTGAAGATCATCCAGCTCTTTCCTGTGAGAGTTTTTTCAATCGTCATCGTCTTCCCTGTGCTTTCCAACTCAGCATTATCAGCGTATTTCATTAGGGCGCTCCTGTTTTTTCTGCCTGGTTATTAACACAAATATTAAGCTGGTAGTTTGTAGGGCTGATACAGAAGGACCTGTACTACCAGCCTTGTCCTACTTGGGGCTTGCTTGGGGCAGTCACCAATGCCTACATGAGCACAAAAAGTCCATGGCCCTGCAGCCTGTTTAGCCAGGGCGAAGCTCTGGAAAGCCGAGTGGCTGCTGCCCCTCTACTGTCCTTGCCCTCCTGCAGCAGATCCATTCTCCTCTAGCCTGGGTGTTTTGCTGTTGGAAGCAGAAACATTCAGTTTTGCCTCTTCTGCGGAGATGATCTGTGCTTGCTGCCTCCTGTCCCCATCAGTTGTTGTGCCTGTTGTCATATTTTCTTTATTGATTCTTCACCTTTTCCAGTTTACTAACCTCTTAGTGAGGATGATATCAAATCTTTACACAGATTTAATCTCAGTGAAATTTTTGCAATCTTTGAAAACGTTTAGTGAAATTTCTGACGTAGATGATTTGCTTACCTGGAAAACAACTTAGGAGGGAGAGGCCCTGACTGGTTTAGCACGAAGTCTTGAGAAATACAGTGTGCATTTAACATGTATACATTTGCCTCAGGTGTGATTGTTTTTTCTCTTCAGTGCTTGTTCCAAAGCCTCGTGTACTTTTGAGGCTGGGTTTGCCATTGCATTTTTTTAAAGTTCCCCTAACTTCCTTACTGTTTGCTTTTAGCAGGAGATAGTGGCTTATCTTGGCTGGTTTTGAACCTTCTATGAAGAAAACCGCCCTCGGTTTTCCTTGTCCCACCTTCTGGTGTTAAAAATCAATGTATCCCATGCAATGTGTAACTCCATTGGAGGTGGCTGTTTCAGTGATTTTTGTGAACATTTTCGGAAAAGTATCCTGCAGGTTTTGCCCTTTTCAAATGTAAATGTTTAATCAGTGCTTGCTGAGAGGGGATGCAAGAACACATGCGCGAAGCTTATGGTTCTTTTTTTCTTCTTCTTGCAGTGACCTGCTGTCTTCTGAATATCTTGAGAGGCATATCGAGCAAGGTGGGAAGACAGTGGAAGTTAAAGTAAGAATTTCCTTTTTATGCTTTGCTTTTTAAATTTACTTTGCTTTTGGCGTTAATGCAAACTCACCAATTTCTTGAAAGGAGAGTTTTCAGGTGATTTGTCTTACTTGTGTGAGACAAGCGTGTTTCATGTCTTCTAACTTTTCAGCTTTTTAAATATGACAAACTTTATTGGCAAATTTAGTACATTGATGTTTATATCAAAATGGTATCCATGAAAAATGTGTCCATGGTAGTTCTTTTTACTAGTAAACCTAATTTGCTTTTGATGGCTATTGAAGAAAATCTTCCCGGTTTGGTAGCTAGCATTTCGTCCTTGTACTAAACCCCTTGTTTTTTTTAATGAGCTTTGTAAGTTTGAGAATTGTGAGATTTATTGTATAGTATTTCCAAATATCTACTCACTGTCTCAAATTCTGTGTTCCTTTTTCTGGATGTTTGTTGGCAAGATGGCTACAAAATCCTGTTTGTTGCAGTTGTCTTCTGTGAAACATCCCGCTGCCTTTGCATGCAACATGGGAGAATTTTCTTGAGGACCTTCTGTTTGTTAGGACAGTATTTTGTAGATGTCAGGTATAAAATTGCTGTGGAGTACATAAAATGTGCATGAATGTGATATATGCCGTGCATAATGGAAACTCTTTTGTTTGCCTATCAGGTCAAATTTTGTTCAAAGCTTACATTTTATTAAAAAAATCCCCCAAAGTCCTTTACTAAATCTGAGATCACCTAAATACTCTGAACAAATGAGTTAATCTCTGCGATGTGGAAGTGGAAATGGACAAAGCAATCCTTTAGCCACTGAGTAGCTGAGTTCTTTAGCTACTGAGTAGCTGAAGATACATGTATCCTTTGGTTTATCCCTTTCTAGCATTTACACACTTGAAATCTGCTTTCTTTTTACTCTCTGTGATAATAGTTTGCATACGTTGCTAGGCTGAGGCAAACACATACGTGTTCCATTAAATTGTAAAGACTAATTTCTCAGTCAGCCGTGTTGTAGTCAAGAAGTCTTGACTCAGATTCAGAATATGAGTCAAAGCAGAAATAAAGATAATAGCTGATATTAATAAGAACATAACAATCCATTTGTCTGCGTCAAGGTATATATGCAAGTTAGCTAAGTTAATAATCTATCCGAGTCCCATCACTGAATGAGGACAGATCTATTTCTGATGAGTAGGCCTTAATCAAGCAAGGAAATGTTTGAAATCAGTGGCTCTTCTCATGTCAGTTACTGTTTAAGTGCATGGGGAAGAGATGGGAGGATCGGGCCTTTCGGAGGAATGCTCGTAAAATGTTTTCTGGGCAAAACGTCTCCCAGTCTCCAGGGTCCCAGGGATTATTTCCCCTTCAGTTAGCTGCCGTGCAGGGTTGTGGTATACCCTCAGGGATGGCTATCACTGCCTTGCTTAGTACTCTTGAATCCGCTTGAAGCAGAGAACCAGCGTTGCTGTGTTGACCTTGCTGCTCGAGATGAACTGATTTGGGAGTGAAAGCGTCGTGAGGCTGCCCGGCAAAAGAGAGCCTTGCTGCTCCCGTGGGACGTTTCCCTCTCCGTGCTGCGGGCAGGGGCGGCTGGGGCACGCGGCGGGGGCTCTACTACCCCCTCCTCACCCACCGCTCCAGGAGTTCAGCAGGAAGCAGTTCCACGGAAGTGTGCCAGGAAGGGGGATGTATATTTTTTTGCCTGTTTTTCTGCATCTGAGTGTCTGGGATCAGAGGAGAGGGAAGCAGCTGCCGTGACAAAATGTCCAGAAGAGCCCGTTGGCCGCATTCACGGGCACATTTTTGGGAAAGTTCAGATATCAAAAGATTTTTGGAAGAGTGCAGGCTGCCAAGTACGTTTTGATGCCACACACTGAGTGAGGCTAATTTCAGTACCCAATAGCTGTTTAAAAATAAATCTGGTTCCCTCTGACCAGCCAGTATTTTTCAGAGCACCTGTAAGTGCCCTGGAGAGCCCTGCTCATCTGTCGAACAATTTCTGAAAAGCGCAGCACTGTCTGTTTCGCATTTGAGAAACTGAACTCTGGTTTTACATCAAACGTTTTGAAAATCTTACTGCAAATAGAAGAATTTTTCACGATGGTGATTTTAGTACCTTCAGTTTCTGCGGTAACTGTTTACTATAACTGGTAAAACCACCTTTAAGTTGGTGCTTACAATATGCACCTGGCAAAATGTAATTATTATACTAGATTTTAGGGTTGTGTAGATTGCTTAGAGACTTATTTAAAAATAGCTAGTAAAAGGGTGCAACTTATAAATAAATCACAAAATACGCACTCTGCTACACAGCATGTTCTTGAGCAGAAGCAGGAGAAGAGGTATTTCAGAAGGGAGCCGGGTTTCTATCAGCTGCTTCAACGTGCTGCTCTTCACCCACCTCTGTGCAATTTGTCTTTGGCTGTGGGCAGGAACCGAGGCGGCCTGGCAGCATCTCTCTCGCTGCTTCGCTGGGAGAAACAGTGACAGAAAATGTCCATCTGCCATCCACCGCCAGCTGCAGGCTTTGAGCAAGCCTGTTTATACAGGAAAAGGGCCTCCTCTGTTCTTGGCCTTCTTAGTGACATAAGGAGAGGTGTATTTTAAAATACATATGTCTTTCCCCCTTACATTTCTCAGTGCAGGAATACCGCACAAACATGCGAGTTGTCAGCGCTGCTGCTGTGCCATCAGTAATGCAGGAGAAGACGGGAGCTTTGAATTTCTGGGGGAAGGCAGCTGTACATACACTCAGCAGTTTGGGAATGCTACAGGCATGAATGTGTCCGGGAAGCAGATGCCTGCTTTGGCTCATATGTGATGTGGGGTTGATAACTACTTTTGCCACTCCTCCCCCTCTCCGTTCCCTTCAGTAGAACTTCCTGTGCTGTAAAATACATATGAATCTTCTGCCATTACTTAGGATGCTTCAGAGAGGGCAGGAGGCAGGAAAAGGGAGAAACATTCAGATCATTAAAAATGCCGCTTTGAAGGAGCAAAGGATTTTTATAGGGAGGAGAGTCCTCAGTTTAACATACCTTTTTATTATAAGAGAAAGTTGTATTACCTTTGATTGCGTAATTCATAGTACATTGGACCATTGTGAAGGTGGAACATGTTATATATATGTTTTTGCAGGGTGCCAGCGTTTAGCGGCTGCAGAAGAGAGGCTTCTCTGTGAGATGTCCTTGTTGATTTGGCAGAGTTAGGCAGCACCTAAGACGTACTTATTAAACCAGTAGCAATGTGCTGTGCTTAAGAAAAACAAAAGGAGGTAGATCTTTGAATTATTTCAATATTTCTTTCCCCTCCCTTTACTTTAGATCATGTCTCCAACTGCTAGGAAAGCAACGGTACTGGCCTAAATTCCCTCTGGTAGCAAAGAGAATAGTCAATTAATAAGAAAGAGAAAAACCCTTCATGCATTGCCTTTTCCTGATTGTGTCAGTCCAGCTCATCCTATGCTCACAGCACATAAATACTCAACTTGTGTATACTTAATGTTGCTGCAGTATATCTCTGTGTCCTTTTATCTCTCTCTCTCTCTTTTTTGGGTTATCATTCTGTCACTGATGCTGTCAGTGAGATGAAAGGCAAAAACCAGCTATACTGCTGAGTAATTCACATTGCTGGATTTTTCTCCCTCCGAAGGAACAACCAATTCAGTGACATTTTCTCATATAAAATGTTTCCGTTTTCCTCTTTGGAGAGTGTAGAAATAAATGTTTCTGTCTGTATTCCCCCAAAACATTGGACAATTCTACAACTTCTTAGAAAACTGCTTTCTGAAAAAAATTAAGCAGTGAAAATAATTCAAATCTCAGTCAGAGAACTTGCACAGGTAGAGTTGTGGTAGATAAATGCCATGGATTTCTGATGGCATGTTTAAGTATAACTAGAAGGAGCTGTATGTCATGGGCAATCCTAGACTTCTTAAGTGTGGCGGTGTAAACACAATATGGGCACAAAATTACAGCAAGAGTGCTCACAGCAGAGAAGAATGTTGCTTTTTGCTTCTGCTTCACAGCACGTTCATAATCACAATAGCATTCCTTCAAACTGCCCAGGACCATCCTCTTGAGCTGGGGTGCCCCAGCGCGGGCTCCTGCTCTGCAGAGGCTCTATAAGAGGTGTCATTGCAGTTTGGGGAATAGAGGGTTGTGGGGCAAATGCATTTTAATGCTGCACAGCAAAGCAGAGCCCTTAGTTTGCAAAAATAGTCATTATTTCCTTTTGTAATGCGCGTTGTTTGGCTAGTCGCATGCCCAAAATGCCTGTTACTGTAGCTTATAGCTATTTCAATGCCGGTGCACAAGAGAGGAAAATTACTGTTCTGCACTGCCTTGCTGTGATTAAAGTCTTGGCTTGTGTGTGCCGCGATGTGTATTTGAAGGGCTCTTTAAATGCTCCTTTTTTGGAAAATAATATAGAAGGGAGAAAAATATTAAAATCTTGAAATGCCAGAGAGGGCTGGGAACTCTTGACATCATGGGTATTGCATTTTCTGTTAAATTCCTTCCTTCAGATCTGGTCTGCTCAAGGAGTTGTTAAGGTACAGTCCCTTGACTGAGGGCAATGTCTGTGTCTGTCATGTCTTAGCGCCTGTGTTTGAGACCTTATCCTAAGTAGCGTTCCAACATTTCACTGTATCACCACAGGTACAAACTGATCTTAAGGCTACAATCATTTGCAGAGTAGCCAGAATAAACACGGAGCCAGTGAGCAGGTCATTTTTATCATTGACTGGTATGTTTCCAGTCTTATAGCAAGGTGCTTCCACCAGCATCTTCCAGTTTTAAGGGCATCCACTGGCTAAGCTCCGTTAGAAGAATCTCTTAATTTTTTTTCAGCTTTTGAGAACTCACCGTTTTGTAACTGAAGAGGAAGGCATTTCAACTTGCCAGAAAAGCCCGTATGCTAAACAGGCTTTCCTGTGAGGGATTACATTTTCTTCCTGAAAACTGGAGCGCTAGTTCGACTGGTGGGAGGGGATGGGAAGGGAGTGCCAGGGAGGCTCTGCCCTGGGAGGCTGGAGCCTGGGGCTGGCGGGGAGCTGTGTGTGCATGTACCCGGAGCTTGCACAACCTGGTGATGAGCCCCTGGGGGAGAAAAGAAACTGAAAAGGAACAAATCATAAATAATGCAGGAATTATAGATGCCTATTTCTGGCAGAGGTTTTTCAGCTGTGTCCGGAGACTAGAGAAGCTGTTAGTACCAGAAAAATCACTCTCTTGCTTGTTTGAGAGAAGGTTTTGTATAAGGGTTCCCGTAATGTCATCAGAGCTTCTCCACCCTGCTCCCTCAACAGAGCTCTACTTGTCTTATGGCAAATTGTTAATAAATCTAGGCCGTAATCTACTTTTTAGTGATAGCAATAACCTAGCCGAGGAAGAGCTGACAGGGAGTCTATGAGTCTGACACGGTTTAGCGGGGGATTCCTGCAAGGTTGATCTTCACACTGCTCTCATCAAATATTTTCATTAATGACTTAGGTTAAAAAAAAAAAGGCATATATTAATGCAATTTGCTAGCAGTACAAAACTGGGAAGCATTACAGTGCACAGAAGGATCAGATGGACAACTGGCTATCTTTGACCAATGGACTAAAGAAAAATGGCATGGATTCGGGTAGAACAAATGGCAATTTCTTTCACTTAGGGACTAGTTATAGGTGTGTTTGCTGTATGATGGGCATTCATAAATGGAAAGTTCCACAAGAAGGAGAGGATCAGAGTGTAGCAGTGGAGCATGGAATGACTGTTTGATTCATACCTTACAGGAACTCTTCCCATCACAAAGGTAACTGTTGTCCTGGAGTATAATGGTCAAATTACTTCCTATCGAATTTGGCTAGAATTAATGTTCCTGTATGTGCCCTGATGAAGAGCTGACAGAATTTTTAGATTTCTGTGTGTTTTCAGTTATTCTGGACATCTTTTTTTCCAGCAGTGTGATGCTGCTGGACTGAGTCGACAGGCATTGAGAAATATCTCGCTTTTCTGTTTTAGTGTTGTTTGAATTATGAAGGCAATTCCCTTGGGGTTCAGTAGAACGTAGTATCCTCCGTGGGCTACCAGGGCAAGATAACCAGCTGTTGTATAGAATACATTTGCCTGACCTAATGGTCCTGCAGGCAAGCACTTTTAATGTACATTTGCATAAACATTTTTTTATATCTGTTTATCTCCCTGCTATTACTCGCTTACATCCTGCTACTGAGAAGGAGGAAATTAAAAGTGGCAGCTTTCAGTATTTGGTGTCCTTCCCAGGCCATGTTTTGAATATACTACTCTAGAATGAATCTCAGATTGTGACTCACGTAGGATCTTGCAGATTTAATTATCTTGTCTTCCTTTTCTTTGTGTCATAAAAAAAAATAAACCCAATGTTTTTCACTAGTTCTGGAGGGGAAAAAAATTGTCAGAAAGTGGAAGCCATCAAGAGCTTAAAACGTACATCCCATTGCCAATGTTGGCTCCAGTGATGAAGTCCTGGTTCTGCTGAAGTGAGAAGTTGAGTGACTTTGTCACCATCAGGAGTCACCTCTTGAGTACTCGGCTGCAGTTTTCACATGCCCCAGAGGGAAGGCAGCAGTCCAGTGCCTCAATTTGCAGGAAAGTCCTGCCAGACTTTGTGCACCTCATGAGTTATTTTCCATGAGCTACAACACACAGCATACGTAGGCAGAGTGGCATCAACCAAGCGTTCTGTAAACTGGGACTGTGCAAAGTCTGAGTATAGCTAAGAGAAATTAACTACTGCTATAACATTAAACAACATAGAATCCCTTTGTAGATGCTTTTATTAAAAAATAGCAGTATCTTTTTGGCTTTAACTTAATCCCTTTGAGGGGGAATTAAGCTGAGCAAACTGAAGCTGCTGTACTTCCGAAAGAGCGCTTCCATGCAAGACTTCAGTGTGCTTTAGCTTGACATCTTTACTTACTTGATCTTGACTTCTGTAAATAGCTTTGCCTAGACCCTTCTGTAGTGTTTGCTATGGATACCAAACTGGCACTGTATTATATACAGTAGGTTAATGTTTCTCAACAGTCTCAAGCTCTGTGAATTCTCACTCAAAGGGAAGTTTCTGTCATCCAGAAATAATGAGCCAATAAGGAAATCTAATTAGTATTTTTCTCCATTTTACTCATAACTTTACTGTCTTCTGACTGATTTCTGACTGATCAGTATCCACATAGGTGCATGCCAACATCTCATCTTCTGTGTTGTGTTTATAGTAGTCTTGTACATCACAGGCTTATAACTTCGCTTCAGACTGGGGGTATGTTGATGAATTGATGTAACAGATTAGTATGGGTAGACTATAAAGAATTTTTGTATAGTCCTTTAAAATGTTTGCTCCCTTTTCCGTACATACAGGCATGCAAGAACGGAGCAAAATCAGTGGCATTTAAATGACTTGTGTGCCATGACTCAGAGACACTTGGCATTGCTACAAGAGCCGACTTAAAGACGACAGAGTAGGCAGGAAGAGGTAACCAACCCTGTTGTCCTCTGCCTCATCTTTGTCTAGCAGCTGATAATTAAAATAATTTTCTCCAACACCAAGGTAAGGCAAGGCAAGTCAAGAGGCTGTTTCCCAAGCAGATGCCAAGGCAGCTCCCAGACCAGATGGCATTGCGCTGGCATGAGGTCTCTCTCCATACCCTGCAGCTATGTTTGTGGAGCATCTTCTCTCATAGCTACTGGGCAGTAAACACAAGCCTCATTTGGCCTCTGAACTGGGAAGCTGGGCTGATAGCACACACCATCTGCTGAAAGTGCCCACCATGTGTCACCAATGGCAGTTGGAGCGAGTCGCCTGTGTGCAGGATCCTGTCACGTACATGTGTATCTGTGTTTAAAAGTACTGCCAACAGTCTTTAAACATGGGCATTTTATGGAGAAGCCTTAGGAGCAGTGATGCTTCATCCTAATTTTGGAATCCGTATTTCAGATTTCAGGATCTGAAATAGCGTTATCCCCTAACGTCACTACAACATACCGGTTCTGAGTGGTACACGTGTAAACGTACACGTGATAGCTGTCCTCCTACTAAAGGAGGGCACCGTTCACATTTTCAAAACAGTTGGCTTTCAGGAGTCTACAGCACACTGTAGGTAAGCCCAGAGACCTGCTCTGCAAAGAGGTGATGCTGAGGTCCCTGGGGTTGTTACTGAGCCCAGGACTCTGCTGCAGGACAGTGTAGCTCTGCCAGCTGGGTGCTGGTCTTTGCTGAAGCACAGGTCAATCAAAAGAGATTTTCTCTTGATGCAGATTTGCAGGTCAAAGTGCCATTCTATTTACAAATAGAAACCAAACCATAACAAGTAGTTTTCTGCTGTAGAAGTCAGTGAGAGGGTGTGTGCATTTTCTTTTGTTGATTTTTCTCATGCAGTCTTAGTTATCACAGGGTCAAAGCTTGTGCAAACATCAATAGTTTGTAAATAGATCTAAGTGATTACTAAGAAAGCAGTTTTAAGACTAGTGACCCCACAATGGGTATCTCTTTAAAAAGCTAATTGTTATCTGGCACTTCACAGAATGGTGGTGTGGTTGCTAGCTGGCTGGTTTGGAGCTTTCTGCTACAAGGGAAGAGGGAACTGTGTTACTAGGATCTCAACTAGACCAGCCATCTCCTTTTCTTTGGATCAGTAAGTGTTAAAATAGGAATATATAGCTGCTGGAAGAAGGAAGTTATTAATTTTAGGGTCAATGTCTGAATGTAGCATGAGTTTTAATGGCCATCACCTCCTAATTGCAGAAAATTGCTTGCTTGAAGATCTGATGTCAGGTGTTATTTGAAAGCAGATGAATGTGCATCCTTAGTTTTCCTCCCCTGGGAAGGTCACAGCGTCTCTGAGGTGAATAACAAACACTGTCAGTATATGGTCAGCAGATGCTTTCTTCACTGAGACTGCAGAGAAGAGCGAACTACCGCCATCACTGACTGTCCCGGCTGTTGTTTTGCTTTACTTATTTTCCCCGCTTTGTTGTGAATATAATTTAATGTGTTTTTTGTCCCTTTTGCGTTTACTCAGCAGCTGGTGCCTCTCTGGGCAAGGAGAAACTATCCTAAAGGATACAAATGGGGACAGATTTTACATGCATTGCTAAAATCTCTGCCTTCTCATTTTTTAGTATCTTTGCCACACTCCCTGCCTGGACAGTCTGCAGGGAAACTTGGACTGACGTAGGCAAAAAGGGTGGCATGCTGGCTGGTGAGGAGCTGTAGCAGTTCACAGGGCAAGATACCCCAAATTAAGGATTTTGCTATAGTTGCCCAACTTAAGCACCAAGGTGAAGACTAAGTCGTAAACTGGAACCTGTCATAATGATTAATGTGTTTTAATTGACTCTGGGGTCATTCTGGTTTGGGAAGGGGTAGGATGTTGTTATATTTTTAGATCCCCAAGTCAATAGACTTCTTATTAAACATCTGTATAGTCTGTATTGGTTTTGGAAGTCACCGCTAAAGCTGAGAGGTTTCATGACGGAAGGAGAACTTACTGAACAGAGGAAACGGACAGCTGTGTGCCACAGGCATTGTCAGAAAATTTGCCTCGCATCGTGCCAACCACAGCATGAACAGTGGCTGTGCACCTTGTGGAGGTGAAAATGTTGAACTTCTGTCTGCTGTGGCATTAGCCTGCCTTTGGATATGGTGCCAGTGTGCACGTGTGTGTGTTGCAGGCTTGTGTCACAGATGTTGTCAGCTTATCTCATGGGAGATGATATTTAGCCTCATTTTCTCGCAGACTCTACACCAGCCAGGTTCAATTTTAGAGAAGATAAGGGTAAATGTGCTGCTCACACTGATGGCTGCCATATGTTTGAAGAGCAGTCCTATTTCCTTTTCATCTTAACGCTAAGGCATTCCCCAGTAGCTGACAGAGGCCGGTGTGGAGGTTTGATTTGCTGAGATGGGCAGTTGTTGCCTGCTTTTGGGAGAGCAGAGAGGGGCTCCAAAAGCTACAGGAAGCCAATAGCTCTTCACAAAACACCCTTGATGCTCTGGACTGAATTGTTGTTGGCAATGGTGCTAAGTTCAGCTGTTGGGGGAAGTCTTAATTTTCATAAGGGAACAGAATATTTTTTAGGAAAAGAATGAAGAATTTTTTCTTTCTTTCACTGCTACCGATACCAACAGAGAAAAGAGACAACCCCAGTACTTCAGTGAGTGTTTCCAAGAGCAGAGTAAAAGAAGATAGATGTGATGATTATGTTTAGTCTTTGTGTGGTCTTAGATCTCATATATACTGCGATTCTTCCTGTAGTACAGTGTATTTTATTACAGCACCTGCTATAAAGGAGCTTTTGTACATGTCAAAACCAACAGGATTTCAGCCTCAGCACTACAGGGAGGCAACAACAGTAAATTTCTTGTCTGAAGTTACATGTACTCCAAAGAAAACATTGACCAGTAGAGTCCCTTCAGTTGTTCTGACTGCACAGAACCAGTCCCAGACTTTGTAGCTTTAAGTGCTTCTCTCTTCACAGGTTTTGTGAACTGTTGAAAACAAGTCTCCCAAAAGTACAATATACAATTTGCAACCTCCCCACCACATGCAACATGTTACTGGCATGTTTTACCTGCTTGAGACACTGTTAAGGAGTGCTGAGCACTCACTCTTCCCAGAGCCATTCAGTGCTAGTGACATTTAGTTTCACTGCATCACCTCTTCTTTCCTTGCTGAGATTGTAACAATCCTTAGAACTTCATTTAGGAGTATCCTGACAACAGGATTTCTTACAGTGAAGAGTTCTCTTCAGAAAAAAACCGACATGCTGCTAGTGCATCAAGTACTTGGAAAAAGCTGTTTTCATTTAAATGCCTTGAATTTTATTAACTGGTTTGAGGTGACTTAAGTTATGTTGATAGGAACATAAGTCCATGTGTAAAAAAAAATAAATATATCCCCCAGATGTTACCATATAGAAACAAATGTTTTGTAGTGGTAAGAATTGGTCTCCAAGATCGCAGTTATATTTCTGTCTCTACCAGAATTACTGTGAACTTCAGTAGATCAATGAGTTGAACTGATTTAATTAAACAGAATAGAATTTGTGTGCCTGAGTTGTGTTTTTCTTAGGCAAGAATTTAGAGCTGTTTTTCTTACATTTTTCTTTTCTAGATTTGTATGCATAAAAATTTCTTCATGGATTTATTATGGATTAAATTAATTTGGAGATACTATCATGGGGCATTTATTTGATTCTCATTAAGAAGATCAAAACATGCTTTTGAGCCACAGACTTGGATCCTTACTATGAAAAAAATGTTCCTCCTGGTTACAAAGATATGGTTTTGCAAACTAATAGAGCCTAAGATTCTACTTCTGGTACATATTAACTACATTTTCTGAGAACAAACTGATTTCTCTAATTACTCCAAATTCCTTCCACAGCTAGAACTCTGTACAACTCCCTAGTGATAGTCCTTTCAATATTATTCCCATATTCACATGCTTCTCCAGTTATATCTTTTACAGGAATACTACTGCAAGAGTTCTGTTTAGAGAGTATTTTATTACTCGTAAGGTTTTAGTGTAGTTTGATTGTTTGTTTTGTTATTAGCTTACTGGAGTTTCTCTTTGTTTACTTTTTATTCATATATTCCAGAAAGACCTGAAAGCCATAAGCAGTATTATGATCTGTAGTGGGGGACATCCTACAGGTTGAAGGAAAGAAAATCTCAAGTCAGGAGAGCTTGAAGTAATTAAGATGCAGGAAGTAAGTAGGTGTAAGAGAGGAGAATAAAACAGAGAAAATGAGCTGAGGTTTCAGGAAAAACAAAGTAAGATGTAGTCTGTTGAAACCCCCATGTAACTTAATGCATGTGAGTGCAAAGCAGAAACTCAAACCATCTCGTTTTCACTAATTATCCCATCTGAGTCCTGAGAAATGCTGGTCCAAAGGTGATGGGTGCCAGACACCCCACTGTAGCCTGGTATGGAGGGCCAGTCCCAGAGCTTCTCACGGGCACGAGCCAGATGAACATCAGCACAGCCTACCGAACATTACCTGCGTCGCACCAGTAGCGTTTTCCTGTAGACATCTTAGTAGAGAGGTGCCCACAGTGGGTGGCATGATGGTCACTCTGCAGGTGAGTTTGCTGAAGGTGTTCTGTGTCTGTACCAGATACACAGAGAAAAAGATGCCGAGGTGGGTAGGCAGCGGAGGTTCCTGCTGTCCATGCAGCAAGTAAAAGGAAGAAGTGGTATGTGGAAGAGAGGAAATCACGAGATTGAAAGAAATTGGGGTGAGGAGGAAGTGTAACACTTTTAATGGAAGGTACGCCACAGGGATGCTACTCATGGAGTAGCACTCATGGAGCAAAGGAACAAACCTGCCAAATAGTGTCAGACTCACAGTCTGTTGGATCAGGCATTGCATTTCACTGTTCAGGTCACAGCAGGTGTGCTGCACCGAGTGCTTTGGGGTCCAGCATGAATGCTCCAGAGAAGGTTTTGAGGAGGAACTGACAATTTTCAGTGACCAGATTGAGATCAGGTCTCTTTCCCTGCGAGCAGCCCTGCTCTGACAAACAGGTTCCTATACTCCCTCAAGGAGAGCACCTCAGAACAGAGACACCCATGCTTTGTAGTTGCTTTCAAAAATAGTTTGCACACCTTGTAGAAAACAGAACAGGATTTCTTGATTAAACACAAAACTACCAAATATTCTATGTGTTTTCTTTCCTTTGCCTGATCTTGATTAATTTTTTTCATATTTGAAAAATAAAATCCAAGAGCATTTAATGTCTGATGTTCAAAATGACTGTGTTGTGCCTCATGCAAGTGACTGCCAGCTTCTGAAAAAACAGTAATTGTAATGCCTTTCCCTCCCTGCAGTAAATGTACGTAAATATTCACCTGGCTGGGTAAATTAGGCTGGGTAGATTATTCATACGTTTGTTGGTAAGGCATAGAAAGAGTAAAGTGTTGCTATTAAAAAAAAAAAAGAAAAGAAAATATTCTTCATAGTCTTTTAACCAACAGTAGTGCAGCAATACGACGTAGCTGAATTTGGCAAGGCAGTAATAGGTAAATTCCTCTGCAGAGTAGAGTGGCAGTGAGATTTAAAGGATGTTTGAACTGTTTTCCTAATTTTGCATACAAATGTTGACATTGTGTGATACTGAATATGTTCAGTGCATGTGCAGTAGGGCTTACTTAGCTATCAGCGTGACTGCTGTGAAACTAAGGGGTGGGGGTTTTTTTGAGTAAGGTCTGCTGGATTTGATTTGAAAGGTGTATATTTTATTTGCAGAAGAGAAGAGGCAAATATTAATTTTCATTGTATTCCTTTACTGCTTGGTTATACTTTAAGTTTCTATTCGTTTTGGAGCACTATTGAGCACTTCTGATTTGTTCTTTCTTTAAATCAAGTATTATTATTATTATTTGATAAGCATACCTTTCTCCTCAGAAGTAGGAAATTGCCTTATCCTCAGAGTGGAGTTCGTCTTGTCTGATGTAGCCATGTGCAGACCAGGTGCTGAGTCTTAAGCCTCCCATTTCCAACTCTTTTCCTAGTCATTGAAGAAAGATGAACACTTCTAGAGTCATTTGCCTCTGAAATCTGTCTCAGGAGGGCATGGATTTCACACTGAAAATACCTCTGTTCAGTGTAGAGAATTGAAATGGTGATGTTTGTCTAGGTACCAAACCATGGCTAAAAGGAGATGGGATGAACACCCTTGTGAGTGACGGTCAATTCTTGGTTACGTGTCAGTGGGTTGGCAATGTTTTTATGAAAAAGCAGTATTTGACAGGATGGAGTGTGATACTGTGGGATGTCCTGTGGATTTACAGTTTTGATTTCCACTTTCAGGGAGGAGAACATTGCTATTATCAGGGAGAAATTCGAGGAAATCCTGTATCATTTGTTGCCTTGTCAACATGCCATGGATTGCAGTAAGTCTGTTGTTTTGTTTTTACTGGCCTTTGCTTATTAGTCTTTTAAGCAAAATAAAGCTGTTTATAGTAAAATAAGTGCTATTTATTTTCCTACTAGTTTGTCACCAATATTAAGTACTGAACAATCTTTAGAAAAAAATGAGTTTAAATTAAACCTTGCAAAAGCCTTGTTTGTTTTCAGAATTCACTGACAAAGCACACAAGTGGGTTTTTTTGTTGTTTTTTTTAAACTGAAGACATGAGAATTTTATGATAATTTAATGTAGAGATAGAAGAGTATAAGTAGCTGAAAACATCCTATTCTACAAGAAAAAAAACAAGCACTGCCAGTATTGACAGGAACCATTTGGAAATTGTGTTCTTTTCTGGTTGCTACAATGATGTATCTTATCTTTCTTTTCTATATTCTTCACAAAGCAAAGCATCAGTTAAGAATTTCTCTTCTCCTCTCCATTTTCTTCACAGAATTGCTGGCCTTATGCTGTGTGCGTGGGATAACACCTTTGATATAGTAAAATCTTGGAAAATCTGGAAGGAAGGATATAAAATTGTGCAATAATATTTTTTTTAAAAGTACATAATTTTAGTGATAATATAATTAAAGCCTTTGTCATCTGCAGGTTACATGGAGCTGTGTGTTGATTGTATAGCTTTTGAACCTGCCTATTTTTGGCACTATTGAAAGATGCTAGTCAGGTTTTCAGAGCAACCAAGTAACTTCAGTGTCTGTTGAATCTGGGAATTACAGGATCTCAGGGCTTTTGATACTGAGGTCACTTAAAAAGTCATGGCAGCAAGTGAGCCTGTGTGGAGACTACCTGAGCGTGGCCTTTTTATGAGGAAACAGGGCTTAGCTGATGGAAATCTTCAACTTACTGTCTATCTCCAATTATTCTGTAGTTTTGTTGTCAGCCATATAAGTACACATGTTTAAGTAGTGTCTTTCTTTTGTATTCGTATGTTCATTGTTAGGAAGGGGGAGAATGCATGCGGAAGACTTGTCATCCTTGCACTTGTCTGATTTACAGCTGTGTTTATCTCTTTTATGATCAAGGTTGTGCAGCTCAAGAAACCTGAGCCCGGTTTCAGTATGGACAGTGAGCCTAAAAATAGTAGGCTAATGCATCCTGAGCCACTGCATGGCTTCCATTAGCAGTGATCCATTAGGTCTTGGCCCCTGCGAACTCCTAGGAGAAAAAGCAGAAAGGAAGGAGAGCTTCCATATGTCCTTTCCTGCCCTCCTTTTGTAGGTTTGTTCTTAAGACTGACCCTCCTGCTGCTCTGCATTCTTAAATTTCCTGATACTCAAATTGGCCCCTTCTAATACAGTTATGTGAGGAAAGATGCATTTTTTTCCTCTGTATAATTCTCCTTTGCAAGGTATCTTTTTTTTTTCCATCTTTTTCTGATACAATAAAATTTCAGCAGAGTTAATTCTTCACACAAGATGCAATATGAAGCTTTCTATACAAGCTGGTAATTCCAGCAGCCAGTATGAAAAAGGTAATGTTTTCCTGAGCTGTATTAAACTCATGTTCTCTGACACTGCATTTCCATCATTACAGCTAGCTCCTCCACAGTGGGTTTTAGATGCTAAGTAATTACTAGAAACTCACACAGGCAATCAGAGCTCCTTAGCTCCAACCACAGTTTGGAGTGTCTTGCTGGAATAAGGGAAGCTGGGGAGATTTATCTTCTAGTAAGGTCTGTAGGGCAGGAGCTTTGCTTTCGTGAATTTTACAAAGTGCATAAGACGGAACAGATGCCTTTAGCAGAATAACAAGCTTCATATTCCCAAAGTTCACGCTAATCTCCTCTATTACTTATTAATACCCCAGGTCTTGTCCAGTAACAGCAGAATTTTTCACACGTGAGAAGATGGTGTGTTTTTTAAATCATAAATTATGACTTCTTGTATTGGAAATGTCTATGTTGTGGTCTTCCTTTTATTAGATAAACTAATTGGATGACTGGCTGACAGAATACTTAAAATTATGAATTTGTTCTCTTAATGACTTCGCTAATGAAAAATGTATCTCTGCAACTTTAACTCCAAGCGAGCCATTTTGTTTGGATTTTTTTTTTGGTGTTTTGTTTTCTGTGAGATATGCTGTAACCACAGTTTCCTATGAGTTAACACAAAAAACTTTGAATGCAAAACACATGGGTTGCTGGGATATAAATAAGCTGTAGTCAGGCACGACTTGCAGTCCTGTGTTTCAAGGCGAGTTGCACAGACACTAGGTTGATCTGTGATTTTGCTGCCCACTGGTGGTGGATGTAAAAACTGCTGTTATTGATGCAACTTGGACTTTCACGACTACGAATTTGTTTAAAGAATATGCATAATCAAAATTCAGATTTTTGAACCGGTCTGTGTTTTGCTATTGCTTTCTCTCTAACACATCTGTGAGCATGTGATTTGTTCACAGAGCACTGGACTGTTGAAGTTGGTTGGAAAAGAACCATGAACGCTTTCAGTGGGCAAGTCAGATCTGTAGGTCAGCTGTGACTATTATTCTTGTCACTGTTGAGTGACTTGATCAGAGATCAGTGATGCTGGGTGCAACAGTCACATGAGAACCTGTTTACTGATAGTGCTTTATCTTGTAGACTGTGCTTAAGTAAAATTGCAATTATAGGGAAGGAAGTTTTGCCTGTTTGAGAGCTCCAGGATGTTGCCAAATCTCACTTTATTCCTAGGCAAAGAAGCTTCAGCAAGTGCTAGAATATTTATCTTAAGCTGTATAGACAGTATTTGTTTCTAAAGAATAGACACAGGTAATTTGAAAGGTGAAATAGCTTTAAATTGTAGATATACTCATGATCACACTTGCTGTGTGTTATAGAGTCAGTAACCCAAGCTATTTCTGTGAACACTACGTGGTTAACTCCGTAAGTGAATGATATTAAGAGAAGTATGCTCATCAATAGCTGTAATGGTTTACAAGCTTAATATATGCTTATATTTCTTAATAGTCAAGAAAAGAAGGGCAGGTTTTTTTACTGACTCCATCTGGTCCTGTGCAGAACTCATATCAATTTTGCCGATTAAAAAAAAAAAGCTGCATAAGAAAAAAAAAAAGTATCTGGTTTTGTTGTTTATAATCCCGGTGGGTCTTTTCGATGCCTAAAAGTTTGCTAAAGAGTAATCTAAATAAATAATCTTGCTTTTGTGCTGCTGTTGTGTACTATGTGCCAAGTTTGAACTTAGGGCTCATATTTATGGCCAAGCTTAAAGCCCTTAGTAGTGGCACTTTGAAAGGGACATGCTGATACAGCCTAATCCCAACCATGCATGTATGCCGCTACAATAAAGACAAAATTATTAAAAAAAATGCTGATTTGGTTGAAGATCAGAGTGGTGGTGATATAAGAAATGTGCTTTGATTTAGTGCTCTTACAGAGTAATATCTATATCAACACTTTCTTTTAAGGTGCAATTCAGCCACACTCATGCATCCTGCATTGTGTTAAAGACTAAACCTCAGTACACTCTTTACCCAAGTAAATTTAAGGTAACTCTTGACAGAAAACATCCTTGCAGGAACGGACCTCACCTTTGCCGCACATTCCAGTGGTAATGCAAAAGCATCTCGTGTTACTGTCACAAACTATCTTCTTCCATTTAGAGAGTCTTAACAGTTCATGTTGTTCTTCATTTATAGTTTAACTGTGTGTGGAATTTAGTAGGGAAAACTGGTGATTGTGTAAAGCAAGCAAACTGATGGATTTTCTGAGATACACAGCAGTGTGCTTGTCATGAATGAACTTCAAATTTCTGTGGTTGAGAACATTTTATGCTGTGAGCAAAGAAACCATGAGTACTTAGACAGAACCAGGGGTATAGCAGAATGCCTGGTCTTCTATATCTCTCTTCACCACAACCCGTTGGAAGCCCATCTGATTAGGTTTCCTATCTCCTTATCATGAACATCATATAATGTCCATGCTGATATGATAATGCATATAGCCATTAATGTTTCCCAGAAATAGAAACTTAAAATTAATCAATTTAAAAAGAAAAGATCATCTGTCATAAGTAGTATTGCTGAAATGCCCAAAACGTCCCTCTGTGCCCAAAAGATCCCATTATGCCCTTTGTTCCTGGTAATATGTGAAATTACTGAGGAAAGAGTTAATCAAAACCAGTAAAACCTAAGGATCAATTAAATTCAGTAATATTTTTTTGAGGGGGGAAATCTGTGCATGTGTTCTGAATGCATGTGTTCCTAAAGACAGGTCCCTTATTTATGTGTTGGAGGTAGATCTCTTTTGCATGAGAGTGGCGGCTCTGAACTGGATTTTCAGTTGGCTAAATTAGCCAATTTCTGTGGTGTTTATATGCGTTATAGAGAAGCTTTGGGGGAAGCAAGAAGAGTCTATATCACCACAGGAGAGAATATCTTTCTTTCTGAAGTGAAGAAACAAAAGATTGACTCGGAATTACACTCAGTTCCTCAAAACAATTTTTAACTGCTTCCTCTTCTAAATATTTATTTTTTTAAAATACGTGAACTTCTTAAACGTAGTTTGATGTTGCACTAATATTTTGTTTATTAAATCAGTATTTCCATTTCCTACTCTTGACAGTGGGATGTTCTATGATGGAAATCATACTTACCTTATTGAGCCAGATGAAAACTACACTTCAGATGTAAGTAGAACTTACAGTAGTCCTGCTGTGTTGTTTGTTGAATGCCGAAATGCCTGGGTACAGGGTAGGCGTAAGGCTCTGGGACCAAGGGATCACCTACTCATTCCCAACTCATTTACCTCATATGTGAATCCCCGTTATCACAGACAAAAGTAGACCTCCAAAATTTAGGCAATGCTATGTGTATATGTGCGTACTCCGTAACACTTGAATGTAGAACAGTGCAGCACCAGAGGGTGCCAGCAGGAGAAGCCTGTGAGGGCCCTGTCCCCTCCTCTGGCACTTCCCGCTCTGGATTCATTACATCCCTCTCCTCCAGGTTTGGCCCTGACTCCAGTTCAGCAGCTCCTGTGACTCTGATCGATGTTCCCTGGGCAGCTCTCTTAAGCCTAGCTCTAATATATTTGGTACTTTGAAATACTTGAAATACTCAGGTATTTCAAATAAAAGATGATTAACTGTGGTGTTTTCAATCACATCACAGTTAGGAAAAGGAGAAGAGCGTAGAGTAATGGTGCCTTCTAAGTTGCATGTTCACTAGTGTAGGTGTTGGATAACAAGGACTTCTGGAACTGTCTGTTTAATGCTCATGAGCTGGGTTAGTTTACCCAAGTTTAATACATGCAATTATTTACTATTTCAGGATGACTTCCATTTCCACTCTGTTTACAAATCCAGGTTGTTTGAGTTTCCTTCGGATGACCTGCCATCTGGTATGATTTTTAAATATTCATGACTTATTAACTTGTTTTAGTCTAAGGCCAAATTTGTTAATCGTATTTGATAGATAGTCTTCTGATAGTATATTGTAGTTTTTTATATCTCTTCTTTTTCCTGATTAAGTAAAAAAGCACTGAAAAAAAAGAATCTGAAACACTGACAGCACCAAAAAAGAACCTGAAATGCTAAAAAACCCCTGGATCCAATGAATCGAACATCTAGACCTTCATGTTGTGATGTATGTTTCTCTTAAGAAGTCATATGGTCTGTGGACTGCATTATGGCCTAGGAGTTACAGAAAGGAAAGGACTGAGGTAGCCTAAAGATGATGAAAATAAACCCCACATTGCCAGCGGTTGATAACTTTTCATGGATTTTCCCTATTTTGAGATACGGGGTGGGTACCATGGTGCGAGCATAAGCCTGGGAAACAAGAACTTGCCAAATATCTTTGCTGTTCAGTGACTCATCTGCAGTCCATTCAGCATCTTTCACAGTACCGGCTATAGTGCGGGTCCTGCATTTCAGTAAAAATTAATTTGGAGTCAGAACTGGCTTCAAGTGCTTGTAGTGATGAATCCCCACAAACAGTTTATGTTGTGAGAAGAGGTTTTGGAAAAAAATGAGTTTTCATCTGAGAAGCTGGCTTGTTAATCGAAGCTAAAAGTGCACTGTTTATGGCATATCCCCATTCTGTCAAGGATTTGCCAGTTTTACAGATGCATTTTCCTACTCTACAAAATATATCCTAGATAAATAAAACTGTTCTTCGTAGACACTGTCATTTTGGTAGAAACCACCTTTAGACTAATTTCTTCAGGAGAGTTACAGTTGTCCAGTTGTCTTGTTGCAAACTATTTGTGCTATGGTAACAGTTGGATCTGGGATTTTACTGTGCTGAGTACTGCACATAGATGGGTCCCTCCCTGGAGCACAGTGGGTGCAGGTTTGCTAGTTGTTAAGCAGAGTGGAATCATTCAGACAGCTAATGAGAAAAAACGAGGGAAATTGCTTCGATTGGGCCACCTTGATTTCAGTTCTGAAGAAGGAACCTTTCTGAGTCTAAACAAAACAGTATCCCAGCTTGGTGCCTCGTGTCCTCCGCTGATGATTGCCCAGGCAAGGTGGAAGAGGCGTAGGGATGGAGGGGCAGCACAAAAGGCTCGTGCAGTGCAAGACATTGACATCTGTGTCATGAAGCTTCCTGTGTGCGTGCACCTTAGACATGTTCCATGGTTACTCCTTGTACTTGTGGAGATGGTAGCATGGTGAGAACAATTTTGACCATAAGGCCAAATAATAAAGTGCATCTTTTATCACGCTTTTTTGAGGATATGTCATTTGAAAGGTTGGAAGTAATGCAGTCACTGCTGAGTTTAAAATAAATCTGTGTCTCAGGTTGTTAAAGTAGGAGATTGCTGGAGCTGGTACTTAGTAGATATCTATCAGCTGTCTTACAAGATTTCCCAATAGTGAAATTTTATGTTTTCAAGATTTTGGAATAAATTCCTTCCCCCCCAATCCATCCAGATATGCTTGTATAATTTTGATTTTACTGTAGATAACAAGTGAATAGTTACTGGCTGTGCTGTACAAAGCCCGGCATGTGACGTAGTGGAAGATGTTGCCATTGGATTGAATTAGAATCATAAGATTGTAGAAAGGCTGAAAAGGAGATTTAATTGTGGAGTGCTAGTGGTCTAAATTATACAAATATTTGTCATGTGGATAAGAGGTATAAGGTCCTAATCTGCTTTGTGTTTAGGATCCCATATAGGGAGAAATAAACTTTACCTCACAGTCTGCTCTCCCACATGCCCATACTTGTTTTTGTAAAACTCCTTGGAAAGGTGTTTCTGAGGTTTGTAGTGAAAGTTTTAGTAGATGTAATAGATTATATCATCATTAGGAATCCCACCATTTTTCTTTGTCTGTGATTATTCAATTTAGCTCTGTCTTTAGGTCATCCTACGTGCATAGCCAGAGCTCCAGAGGATAAGAGTAGTCCACACCACCTTCTGCTTCCCCTCCCTTTTCCCTGTGCCAATAGCAGCTCTGTCATCTATCCCTCAACCTGCTGCATACCCTGCCCAACCTTCTCCTTCACTCCTCACACGTGCAGCCCCACCAGTGTCTTTGCTTGGCACTGCCTCTTCCCTAGCAATCTGGAGAGTCCTGACTGTTGTCTTGACTTTTATTTTTTTTTCTTTAAACAATGTTGGTGATTAATTGCTGATAGTATTGTTGTAATTGATGGGTTTCCTTGTTTGTTTGTTTTTTTAAGTATTTCAGCAGAATCATTAATAGCAAGCACTGTGCTAGGTTATGTCATAAGTATTTCGTACATTCCTTATTACTCTTGTAATTTATCAATTTGCCCAGCCTAAGGAGATCTTCCTTGATGTCAAGATTTTCTTCTTATCTTTAAAAGAGTCTGTATGTAAGCTAAGATTTCCACTCAGAACCGTGTTAGGAATGGACTGGATGTATCATCAGCTTCAATACTGATGTTAGAAAGGAGAAAAATCAAGTAATACGGATTACTTGATATCAGTGATAGTAAAAGGGCATAGTATTATACCACAGTTCGTTAGCAATGTACTTTTTCCATTCTTTTGCTCCTTGGCTATCAAAAAAAAAAAAAAAAGGAAAAAGAAGGCTATTGCAGAAAAGAATTAATTTGCAGTGGTTTGAGGAGGAAATGAGGACTTTAAATTAGGAAAGCTTGGATGGATGACTTGGCATGCTTAGAGCATTTTGACTTCATAATTTAGTAGGCTGGATTTTTTCTCACAATCTGTATTGAGACATACAGTGCCTTGGCATGGTCTTAGACAACACTGTGTTATTGAAAGTTGTTTTTCAAATAATGGATATCAGATGTCCTTTTCTTTTGAGGCCGCTTGAACGACAGGAGGATGTGGTACTTAGGGACATGGTTTAGTGGCACTTGTCAGTGTTAGATTTACAGTTGGACTCAATGATCTTAAAGGTCTCCTCTAACCTAAATGATCCTATGAATCCTCATTGCTCTATGAAGGTAATATGTTTCCATCAAAATTTCCACTAGGCTTTCTCAGCTATCTACATTTCCTGTGATTTTGCCGGTCGTGTTCTTTTCCCTGACGGTCCTTGGCTGGAAATGCACCCTGTGTGAATTCCTCCAGCTTGTGAATTATAGCACTGTGTTAATGTGTGTTAATGTGTTAACGTTAATGGCTGCATCATTCCCCTCTGGAGATGACTGGCTTCCGATGGTGCGTAAAATGACTGCATTTGCTGGTAAAGTTATCTGAGACCCTATATACATAGTGTAAATGATTTTTTTTTTTTTGCTTGAAAAGTTGTATTTTTCCCAGTTTCATTAACCATGATAGAAAATCTAAAATCACAGGTTGAGAGCCAGTTGTGGGGCACTAGAACGCAGACTAAATTAATAAACATGTGTAAAGCATAGTCAAAAAACCCAAATATCTAAAAAAAAGGTCAAGATTTAGTTTCTCATCATTGCAGGCTCTAGAGACTGCAAGTCTTTAAGCAATATATAGTGACCCTTGGGTGTGATTCAATTTATTTTAGGTCTGTTTTGGAAAGAAAATCCTCAAGTGCACTGGTGTAACCATGAAAGCATTTTTAAGCAACAGGTCTGTGATTGTCCAGGCCCCTCCATAAAAAGAGATACCTGCAAACTTCGCATACCAAAATGACTGTATAATCCCCAAGATGTAGCCAAGACAAGACCAGTTTTTCTTTAAGCAGAATACATGCTTTCCTTTCCTGCTTTGTCTTATCAGCAAAGATTAAGATTAGTTAAGATTAGCTTTTACGCCTGGTAATGTTTTGCCAGATGGGCAATTCAGCTTCTTGTTTTAAGTGTTTGCTGATATGGCAGCCCTGTCAAATTCCTGTCAGCACTGGGTTTTAATCCTATGGTTTCAGCCTCATGTGGAAATTGCACAGTTCATGTGCAGCAGGTGGGAGGTGGAACCGTGAGAAACTTTCCTGTCTCATCAGCAAAACTGAACTGTTTAGGATTTTGTAACACAACCAAATGTTGTGTACAAAGGTATGTGAACTGGAAGTCCTTAATTTACACAGCTCCTATAGTACTGTCTACTTCCCTGCAGGACTGATAAAATCACTCTGGAATGCTGAAAGCAGTTTTCAATCCCTGGAGACTGAAAGGATGTGCAAAGATGGAGAAAGTACAAAGGAGGGGACAAAGAAAAAAAGATATATTACAAAATAAGCAACTGCAAACATTTAATTTATGTGTCTCAAAAGAAGATCATCTTGTAATTATGTGAATAGTAAACATGTTTATACAAGATAAGGAGATTTCTGTTGTATAGAGAAGGGTGAGGCAGGGAGTTTGAATCTAAATGAAGGATGGAAAGATATTTATTGGACATTGAAAAGGGTGAGAGCAAGTATTATCTTCTGCTTGGTTTGTAATGTGTCCCTTCCTGTGAGCAGTTAGTAATAGATTTGGTGAAAGGCATTTGGCAAAAGAATAAACTACTTGGTGCTTATGATTAGAGATTTAAGAAATTAAAGACACACTGGGATTAGCAGGGAGGAATATTGTATTGATAGTGAGCCTTGCCAAAATCTCATAAGGTTTCTCCCAACTCTTAACATATTTTACTTTGTGAATATAATCGCCTTAAAGCATTAATTCTGCCTTCCATGCTCTTCTTATTAATTTAGGTAGCTATTGTGAGAGCTCTGTGAATGTCTGCTGAATTCCCAAAAATGTGATTTGCTCCATGGAAGCACTGTGCTAATAATAGTACATGCCCAGTGTTGGTGAAGTTTTGGTGTAGAACATCTGCTGTGCTTTCTGAAGCGTGACACCCACAGATCATCTGTTTCATCAGACCCACATTATCACTAGTAGAGTTTTTAATAAGAACCCTGTTACTGGGAAGCATCTGTAACATTGCCTACTTTCTAGCTGGAAACTTGAATAAAGGAGTTGTTACCGTGTCTGATGTGCGGAAGAATGCCATACTACTATCATGTGGCATTGCAGTCACTAATTGTTGGGTATATTCTTGTTACACATTCAATGTATTTGCCTGTGTTTTCTGCTTAGAGTTCTGGCAAATGAATACTACATCACAGAAGTTTATTGTAAAGCCAAGACACAAAAGAAGTAAAAGGCAGGTATGTGCCAGTATGCTTGTTTGTAAGTAATATGCCATCAAGTTTATTTTGTGTCTGCTGAGTTAATTTTTCCAGATGGAGCCCTGATGCTGATGCTGTTTTGACATGAGGCATCTATATCAGTACAGCTGTTGCAAAAAGCGGCATCTAATGTTGACAAAACATTGTTGGGTTCTCTTGGACATTGTCCACCTGAAGAGTTATAAAATTGCTAAACATTGCTGAATTGTACATGGAAAAAGTAGACAAGATATTTTCTCTCATTTTGAGCGTTGAGTTTTATCAGAAAGTTCCAATTAATTAAACATTTACAAATACTTTTAATGTTGCAATGGTGACAAGTAGCTACTTGGTCTCACTTGACTTTGATTTAAAAGCAATATTCTAAACTGAGAGTTCATTCCCTGTTTATTAAAGTAGGGGAGCCACTAAATGCAGGTGTTTTGTCTGTACCCTGGAAAGATAGCAGCAATTCTTTGCATTATAGGAATAGAGCTGAAATGATGGTACAGGTCAGTAAAGAGCCTGGTCAGGGGAACTGAACAGTGCAGGCATAAGTGAAATACTGAGAGCAGTGGGAGGGGAAGGTGACTTCAACATCTCTGACTAACGTGAGCCTCTCAGAGGCAAAAGAGAAGTGAGAAAGACGACGGAGAAATTCCAGAAGTCACTCTTGACTGTCTTACTTTATATCAGGTGGTTTGCTGCCTTTCTGTGAATTAGCCATTACTCTGTATTTTTTAAAGATGACAATGTAATAACTCTCCTGGAAAAACCCAGGAAAAAAAAGGACGCCATGAATAAACAGTTGTAAATGTTTCCAAATGCAAAGTAAACATAATGTAGAGGCGAGTACTGCATTCACTGTGTGAATCAAGCAGTGTGCAAAGAAATAATAGAATCTTTACAGAGTTTTATGATAAAGAACTCGAGGGGGATCCCTTTCTCTTTGGAAAAAAAAGTTTATAGCAGAGACAACCCATTTTTAGAGATACAGGCCCCACTGAGGATTCTCTTTAAAAAAACGTAAACTTGGGATTAGATGGGTTGAAATGAAAGATTTGATTTCATAGTTTAAGGTCATGTAAATATCCTGCAGAGGTAAAAGAATTTTTTAAAATGGTGCAACAAAGCAGCAGGAGTTTCATCAGTATCTGAGACCAGAATTAAGACTATAGAAAAAAGGCATGCATGAGAAGTTTGGTTTCTGAAGCCAATTGTAGTTATCAGTTACAGTCTCTCTGTATTCTGTTAGACTCTCTCACAGCTGTACTCTCTCTGTAGGTTCGTCAGATTCCACGTAAAATTGAAGAGGAAACAAAATACATTGAGTTAATGATTGTAAACGATCATCTTATGGTAAGACTGACACACTTCAACATCTTACGATTCTCATTATCATGAAATTGTTTTAATTGGTCCATAAAGGCTAACAATAAAGAACAACATACGGTCAGAATAAATTCAGTATACCCTTAAGAGAAGAGATTCTGGTCTCATTAACCATTGATGAAGTTGCTTCTGAATTTTGGCGTGGTAGTTTCACCAAGAATGCAACCAGGCCTGACTATGAGAAAAAAGAGTGATAAATTAAAGCTTTGTGTCATAAAGTAACTATGTCAGTGCAACTTAAGCTGATGATTTTCTTTCTGGCTTTCTTGAGCACTTGTCTTAGTTGTAGCCACTCAGCAATCAATAACACAGTTATTGCAATTGTGCAGCTGCTGTTGACAATGGGGAGATTATGATATGTCCAAATCAATATAGAGAAAATTATTTTGTTAAGCTTGTGTACTTTCTCTGGGAGAACATAAATAGGCTCTTTAATGTAGTGGAAAGAGACATAATAAAGTTGAGTGTATTTTGAAGGAAAACCAGGCTCATTCAAGTGGGAAAAGGCACAGATTTATGTCTGTGAAGATTATTAATAATTAATGAAAGGAATATCAAAGGAAATGGTGAATTCTCTGTTGCTTGCAGTCTTCAAATCTGGACTGTGTATATCTGGAAGATGTGGTGTCAAACACAAACAATAGGATTCGGTCTTGAAGTAGCTGGATAAAGTTCAGAGTGTGGTCATGCCCCTCTGACTGGTGACATTAGTTGATTTTATGGTCATTTATGTCTTTAAAATCAAAATGTATCTATATATTTTATGTACCCTTTCTGTAATGTGCAACTTCTCTCAAGCAATAACCCCCCACCAAAAAAAAAAAGGCAAAATCGGCAAAAATAGACTTCAGAGTGTAAAAGGAATGTGCCACTGCCCTTGGACAGCTTACTCGACTCCTCCATAAGCTCAGTTTGGTAAGCACAGCAATAAATTGTTGGATTCAAATGGACAAAACTGGATGCAGAATTCCCTAATTTGGCATCACTGTGTTTGGTCCTGAAGACCTGAAGCCACAATTTTCCCCTTGGGACCTTATCTGCCTGGGCCGATTCACCCCCAAGGACGGTGTTTCCTGATTTTGGTTAATTATAGCTACTGTGAGAATCAGCCCACTTAGGAGTTTATTCTCTGAAGCAAATGCTAGTGAGCGTCTGTGGTCGAAGAAGCCAAATAATTTCCTCCTGGGAGAAGGAAGTATTGTATGCTCTGGGCTTCTCTCTTTCCCCATAGAACATGTGTATTTGGATTACTCTGTGTGTGTGCAGTAGATGCGGCACTCCAGATGCACTCAGCGTGGAGCTGACACCCCACAGAGTTGGGGCCGTTTTCACCGTTCGCTCTCCCCAGACTCTCCCAGAGGGAGCAATGGACATGGTGCTTCTGCCTCTGGTCCGCAGGGCCAGCTGTGTCCCACCAGTCCCCCTGGGTCACTCACCGCTGTGAGGGGTGCGGTGCTCTCCTGTCTGACCCCTCAGCTGCTCATTCAACCATTGCTTCCATTCAGGGAATAAAGCTTTTAAAACCCAAACGTTGGAATAGGCTTATAAATTAGTATACTGAAAACATTTCTGTAGGATCCTTAGAGAAGTTGGAGGCCTAAAATTTGAGGGTTTAGTTGCAAGTAGAGACTTGATTAATATACTTATTTCCCTTCATTCCTGTGCTTAATTTTCCATTTATTTTGTAGCTTTTTCGTTTCATCCTTTCTACCATTTTTAGCTTCACAGCCCTGTCCTGTTTTTTCAGTAAGTGTGACATCCTCATTTTTGGTGGTTTCCCCCCATTCCTGCTTGAAAGCATGCCTTTCCCACCCCCTAGCTGCTGGACACTTTTTCTTGCCCACTGAAAGATCCTAACTTCCAGAAAATATGGACAACTTTCACTCCAAAATCAAGCATCATGGGGCACAAGATGGGTAAACATTTCTGAAAATCTTGGTCCTTCTGTCCTAGATTATTCTGAGATAATCGTGACTTTCATACCCATGGTGCTTATTTGTAAGAGTTTTTTCTGCAGATAGGATTTCCTGCACAGCCATCTTCAGTGTCATCTTTGTAGCACTGTGTTATAGATATCAGTAAAGGTGCCATTGCAGTGTGATTGCTGAAGTGATTTCAACCAGTCACTGTGGCATTATGGAATGTGAAATTGTACATGAAGAAATCCAGAAGACAGCTTAAGAGAGAAAACTGAAAAATAAAAAAAAAGGTCTTATTGATAGATTAAAACATGGATGCAGGCACTCTTGGTGTAATACCTTTAAAGAAGTTTCAACTGTGTAAATAGTGTTGCTAATTTCTGTATTGGCATTTGGAATTAACTTAAAATTGCCAATTATAAAGATAACGAAGAAACTAACAATATGTTCCTGTTCCTATAGCAATTTTGAGTCAAGATCTTAGAGTACTTTCCAAACAGGAATTAATGCAACAGCTGTTGTAAAGTATGTTTGTAATGTGCATTTTGGAGCAATTTTCTACTATTGGTTATTAGCGTTACATTCAGCACAGGAGACCAAACTTTGTACAGGGGTTTTACTGTTGATGTAGTTGCTTCGTGTATTTTGGAAATGGAGCTTGTTTTTCTGAAGTCTGCATAAGTAACTTGGCTGTGTTTGCTTTGCAGTATAAAAAGCACCGCTTGTCAGTTGGCCATACAAATAGCTATGCTAAATCAGTTGTGAACGTGGCAGATTTAGTAAGTATCACTCAACTAAGTGTTCTTTTACGTGTGGGATGAGTCATACGATTCTCCTACCGATGCAGGAGTTGTTAGTTCGTGGTATACCTAATAATAACATATATGAGGATCACAAATTTTCATCTAGAACCACAGTCAGCCACCTATAAAGCCTCTGTCTGACATAAAGCATTAGAGATACTTTGTTCCTTCAAACATTTAAGTGTCCTGGTGGATCAATCCCTTGAGCCTGACTTTTAGCGAGTGCCTTAGGTGTGACAATTTTTAACACGGGATCCCTGTGTTGACAACCGGAGACGTAAAAGACAATCTGAAATTAGAATGCACTAAAATTTCTCAAGAAAAAGCACATTTGAGTTAAGTGAGTTAGAATAGGGACGTACAAGTGGATTATGTGGATTGTATTTGTTGCACCAGGTCGGATGAGCTGCTGGTTCTTGCACCTCACCCCAGAAAAGTATTCCTAGAAAAAGAAAAATGTGGTTCCCATTCTTGAAAGTATTTGGTGTGGAGTATTAACCCCCAGCGTTGAAAGGATGGTCCTTTTTTCATGATTCAGCCAGCATGAGGTTAAATACTCCCGTTGAGGTGTATCACAGTGAAAACTGGTTATATAGATTGCTGTTTGGTAAAAGAGCCCTCGTGTCACTGGGGTGAGCCGGATGTTATAAAATACCCATTAATTCCAAATCTTAGGACTATATGGAATGGTTCTGTAGTAGTTTTTCAAAAATTCCATTTGCTTTCTATGCACGTCTGCCTGTGCAGGGCCTGTAAGGGATCTTTTTGCAAGCTGAGAGAGCTGATTGAAGAATTTGATCTAAAATTTAGATTTTACTTCCTCTTAATGTTTGTTGGTTTTAAGGGAAATAAAATTACCTGGGAGAACCTAGTGTGTGCCAGAACAAGCGAAATATTTAGTTATGTAAAAATGCAAGCTATTACAATAAAGGGGTATTCTATTTGACATAATATATTTGTTCATTCTGTTAATGTACCAGATATATAAAGAACAACTTAACACCAGGATAGTATTGGTTGCCATGGAAACCTGGGCTACTGATAACAAGTTCACCATATCTGAAAACCCCTTGGTGACCCTGCGTGAGTTTATGAAATATAGGAGGGATTTCATCAGAGAGAAAAGTGACGCAGTTCACCTTTTTTCGTACGTAACCTTGTGTGACGTTTTATTACTGGGTTTTATTCTTTCCTTGGGGGTCACTTGTCACAAGTGGCTGATGCATCTCCTTTCTGTTGTGTGTGTAATCCACAATAACTCAAAAAATAATGTTTCTGATGGGGAGATGGGAAAAAGTTAATGCACAAACTGCCTGCCAGTGCAACTAGAGGTTTGACTCTCTCATTTTAGTTTTAATGTGCTAAGCCTGAGCTGCATGCGCTGTAATCCTTGGTTCTTCTGTGCAATTACCTACTCCGCAAGCGCAGCTGCCTGGAGGGTGATGCATGGTTCCACCTCAGAGGCTGCCTTCTTCAGCAGTAGAGCATGGACAGCCCTGTTGTATTATTTAAAAGCAGAACATTGGTTTTGAAACCAATGAGGTTTCCTGCTTAAAAAGCACTATGGCTTGCTTTGTTGAATGACCTGCATGCTGCCGGATTACTGAAGTGTTTCAGATGCTCAAAACACTTTGTTCTCCAGAGAGACACGTGCTATAAGAAGAATAAGCTGGAAGAAATGTTATTTTCCCTATATCTCTTAATCGTTTTGGAAATAAGATTGATATAACAAAATACATTACAAAAGGAGAGGAGGGGTTCATGGTTGAGATTTTTGATCCACATGAGACAGGCCAAATGAATTGCTCTGTTGGAGTCCTTATCCCTCTCTGCTGACTTTTATAGGAGCCTGTATGAATAAACTTAACACCTCACTTTCGTATGACTGTGGTAGGGAGCCAGGATACCCAACCCCAGTATCCAGCCTCTCAGAATTTTTGCATGTATTTAATTACTGCCATTGACTTCTGGCTCATGAAGAGAGCTAGTAAGATCTGCAAGTGGTGCTTGCACCTGTTAATTTCTCTGTGTCTCAGTTCTTCGTCTGTAAAATGGGAGTCAGGTTTTCTCACATCCTTTGTGTATTTTCTCTGGTGATATTGTAAGGTCTTTGGGGGAAGTCTTGCTCTTTTGAATGTTTGTGGATTGGATAGGGCAAAGAGAGCCCTATGTGCCCTGTGACTGGGATGCTGGATACCCCTGTAATGCTAATTCCAGTGCTGTCCATAACACCACCGCAGATGGTTGAGGTGTTGTATTCATAGACTGTTTAGAATTACTTGTTTCTGAAATTGTCTCTGTGAGTGAGACACAGCTAAGTTGGTAGGTGAGGTTGGCTGGTGTGATGGTACACTGGTTACAAATGAACTTCCACCTTCAGCAGGGTCCATTGTATTGTTTCTTGATGTGTTTCTGTTTTCCTTTGAAAAAAAACACAGGAGGTTTGCTGCAGCTTGGACAGATCAGTACTCTGAAGTGGAGCAGAGTATATTTTGTCTCCAGTAACTGACAGTCATTTGTGCTGATGTGGTCAACACCAAAGCGATGATTAGATTTGGCTCACAGTGCAGCTATCCCCTGGATAAGATGGGCTGCAGGTCCAGGGAGTTTTTGCTTCCCTCTGCATCAGGGAGCTGCTGTATTGCCACATAAGCATTGCCCGTCTAGACACGTATTTCTTTACTAGTCCCCCATGCATTGGCAACATGGTGGCCTCTCCTGTGCTCTGACTGTAGCACGTGCCAGCAGAAGTCACTTGCTGCAGTAGTATGTCAATGAACAAAAGGCTAGTGAGATTCAGGAGGTTTGGCAAAATAGTCCTCGTGATTTCTTATATTAGACAGTCTGAGAAGGAAGAGGGAAGATGGTATAACTTTTCTGGAGATAATTGTCGTGAGAGGTTTGTCAGTGGTTATCTGTTTCCCCGCTCCCCCCCTTTTTTTTTTTTTTTTGCATAGTTTGCATCATAGTGGTGGCAACCAGCAAACGCCAGTTTCTCATTTGGAAATCAGAAGGGTAAATACTGGGATGGGTAGGTGCAAAACTCATGGGCTGAGCAGGGTAAACTTTATTTTCTTTTCTTTTTTGTCAAAGGGGGAGTCGATTTCAGAGCAGTCGAAGTGGTGTAGCCCACACTGGTGGAATCTGCTCCTTGCTTAAAGGCGGAGGTGTGAATGAGGTAGGTGGGGATACTGGTATGAGCAAAAAGTGGTGGAAATCTGTCTGCACAGAATTTATCAGTGCAGATACATTCCTTGAAATATCTTGCTGCTTCTTTGCTGATGCAGAGTTTTAGTGCAGCTCTATAGGAGAGATGTCTCAATGAAGAGTGATGAGTGAATAAAGTCAGATATAGATTCAAATACACTTTCCAGCAGATTCTGCAATATCCTGTCATTCATACTTGCAGCACAAAGAGAAAGTCTGTTTCTTTCTTGCCATACTTAACTTGTCTGTAAGCCAATGTTTAGTTTTCCTCACTTGCCCATTATCTAGCTGCTCTGAAGTAAGAACTCTAACACTGTATCTGATTTTGCCTTTTATTGCCTTGAAATGAGAAGAGCTTCACGTGTATCTGAGATACCTGTACATCAGTAATTACTCTTCCTATCTTGCTTGTTTCTTTCAGTTTGGGAAGCCAGATTTAATGGCAGTTACCCTGGCACAGACTTTGGCCCAAAACATTGGCATTTTCTCAGACAGAAGAAAACTTATAAGTGGTAAGGTTGTCTGCTTTTTCACTGTGTCTCAACAGAAAACCTTAAAGGTGGAGGATCTTATCAGTGTCTCTCTGATAGGTGTTTTTTCCCCGTGTTCCTAACAATGTTGGAATATTTTAATTTTTCTTGTAATAACACGAGGAGAGACTGACGTATCATTAATTTTCCTCTATTTAAATGCTGTGATATCCCTGTGCCCATAATTGCTGGCAGCACTGGTGTCACCATTTCATTAAAAATAAATCATAAAGGTATCTGCCATTTCCATGCATTTCAGGGAGACTGATGTCACACCCACAGGCTGAATGGTTCCCATCTTACAGTGCAAAGGTAGAAACATACATTATTAGACCTGGGGTTGGACTAGATGATCTCCAGAGGTCCCTTCCAACCCCTGACATCTATGATTCTATGGGGAGGATGAGGAGTGACCTCAATCCTGTTATACAGGACAGTTTTGACAACATAGGTTTTTCCTTGTTTGCCTTGATTGAGTTCCTCTCATAGATTACCCAAATCTTCTGTCTTTGCCACCCTACTGCTACTGTTTATCTGCTGTAACCTTGGTATTCAACTTCTTGGTAACCCCTATTTACCTGCAATACCTTAATTCAGATCTCTGCCCAAGGACAAGCACCTCGCCCTCCCTACTTCCATGTTATATGAAGTCCCAGCACATGGAGAACAATGGATGATTAAAAATAATGATACAGTTTTGAAAAAATTTAGGTGATGGAGTGCTTAGTTGTGGGATCATGTGTACTTATGTGGCTTACATTTAAAAAAAATATTACTGTTTTGAGTAAGAGAACTCTGCCTAGATGAATTTTGTTTTCAGGCTTTGTAAAGACAGTGTACAATGCAGACATACGTCTGCATGCAAAGGTTTTTGCAGTTTACATGATTTTATTTTGAAAAGTATTCAGAAATATAGGACAGATGCTCTATGCTACCAACATGTTCAGTATTCATTTTCCAGCTGCATATTATTAACCTGATATAGGGACAGGTGAAAGTGGTAATAGTGGTAGTTCCATTTTTTATGGCTGAGCAGGGAGGGCAGAACATGATTTTGGTGGGGAGGGAGGAGAATGCAACTGTCGGGCAGAGACTCGTTTCCTTTTTATTTCTACTTTTAAAATGGAAGTAATAAACTGTCGTTCGTGTATTACAGTAAGGCAAATTGCAGAAAGAGAAAGATAAAAGCGTGTGTGCAAAGCATATGTACAGAAATAGACACAAGTCACAGTTCTGAGACCGGAGCAAAGCAATCCCAGGCAGCCGGGCAGGGCAGAAGGGAGGGCTGCCCTCTGCCTGCCGGGAAGTCGCATGGGGAAGGGAGGGAGGGAGAGCGGAGGAAGAAGCTGCTAGATCCTGCTATACTGGCTTGTGATTACAGACCATATTGCGCATTTTTCTGTGAGTTATTGTTTGTACTTACTTTTTTTTCCAAGGAAACATTTCCCCAGTCACACTAGCGTAGTAATAGAAGAGAACTAAAAATTAGAATAGGGGTTAAAATGATTCATTTTTTGACTTGGAAAATTTGGGAGTCAAATATTGTGACACAGGAGAAGGCAGGAGAGCTGACTCATGTTTGGCAAGTGCTGGAGACTGACGCTGCGATTTCCCCAAATTTCACTCTAAGAGAACGAAAGAAAAACAGGACATATTTTCAAAGTGCAGGATTGCATAGAATCATGTCTAGTTTCTGAAAGAAAGCTTGTCAGCATGCACTGATACACTTAAACTAAGGTGTGCAATAAACCAGCAAATTGTTCTTTTCAACTTGTATTTCAATATGAAATGGAATTGACTACAGTGTATTTTTTGTGATAAGAAATGTATTATTTTGGACTAACAAGACTCAAAATGTGATTTTTTTTAAATTTTTTTTTCTTGTTATTGTCAGGTGAGTGTAAGTGTGAGGACACATGGTCTGGATGCATAATGGGAGACACAGGGTAAGACATTTCACTAGAGGAAAGTCATGTCCTTCATACAATGTCATAAAGGAGAGGTGTGAAAATGTTTGCCTTTTGTGGTTCAGCAGAATATTTTCTGTGAATTATTTTTCAGACAGTAAGGTGTTAGCTGTACAATGTACATAAAAAAGGCACTTTCAAAGAAATGTGAGAGTAAGTGAGTTAATGAGAGGATCTGTGAAGATTTTTGGAGGCTGCTGGGTTAACTCACAAAGAACAGGGCTGAACAGCCAAGCCTGGTCATTGCAAAGAAACTGAAGCTTCTTTTCTTCTGCGAGTTTGCAGTTGAGTTGTGGGAACAAACAATGACACATCCTAATTCTTGACACTGCTTAACTATGTCTCATTTTCAGTGTTTCTGTTGGAATCTTTCATCTATATCATTTTTTATTCTCCAGTTTCTGTGATAGTCTTAGAAAAACTGCTCCCAGTGGAGGCTGAGTATGCTTATACCCACACATAACGTTGCCAGAGAGATTTTATTTAAAGACTAGTGAATCAGCAAAATTTTGCTGCTAGATGAAATTTGATGCTTTCTAAAGTGTGTATTTGGACTTTAACTCTTCATATTACAGGCTTGTCTTTTGTCACATGTATGAATTAAAGTATAATGTAGTTTTAGATATAGACAGTGCTTTTTAAATTAATGTCAGACTGACCTGCAAATTTTCACAATAGCTTTGTGGTCAAAGCAATTTTGAACAAAGAAGCATTATTTCATTGAAAGTTCTTTGGAAGTGTGACTGTGTGCCTTTTTCACCTTATTGACCTATAAACATACTAGGTGGTATTTTTGTGATTTTTTCGTATGTTAAAAAGCCAATCTGAGAAGCATTCTTGATTCTTGTAGAAGTGATTCCTTATCTAATGGTCTTTAAATTCTTTATCTGAAATCCAAACCTTTCAAATATCTTGGTACACAAAAAAGGTTGTATTTTCATAGCTTATTGATGTAGGATGGTGAATCCTACATTCTCTCTAGTCTTTAGACTTAAATCATAAACACTAGAGATGGAAAAGACCAGTTATGGTTTGCATGCCATCATTCCTGGCAGCGCAGGATTATTTTGTATAGCACTTCTGCTAATATTTTTTTAACCAGTGATGAGCTGATACAGGAAAGCCCTTGAGACTCCAAAATCTGCTGGAAGCATAAGTACTTTCATGACTAAGGACCTAAATATAAAGATCACTTAAGTTACTTAGGGAAAAATTCTTTCCCTGTGGAAAGGTTCCATGCAAACATGCTCTGCATTGTATTGGTTTTAGGTGGTGCACTGTGCCTTAGGTTGGCACTCTGTACTCAAATGAAATTTATTCAGTAGGGCACATGAGAGAGGAAAGTTGAAATGTTAGCTGATGTTTGTTAAAGCGTGTTTTAAAATGGCATAACTCTATTGTATAAAAATTCTGTGGTCTGGGAGAGCAATTTCATCTAAGAGGGAAATGCACTGTGAGCAATCTTTGTCCCCTGCGGTACGTACGGGAAGAAATAAATGTATTTCTGATATGAGGCCTGTTAGTGGAACAGGCCATGTTTGTGAGAACTGCACACTGTGTAATATGATTTGTGGTATTTGGCATGAAATAATGTAGTGAAATGTTTTAGACCTCTCACTTTCCATGAGCTCTGTGTTATTGTTGAAAGTTCTTTCTCATTTACTAGAACGATTTGTGAATTAGGTAGAGTTACAAGCAGATCGTCACTCTGATTCTGAACAGTGTTTTTTTGTACTTTTTCTAAAGTATAATATTAATAGTTCTCCTATTTTGAAAAAAGAAAATACAGCGTTAAAAAGCACTATGGAAAGTAATCCTGCTACCTTTTCTCTGTGCAGGTATTATCTTCCAAGCAAGTTCTCCAAATGTGCTATTGAAGAATATCATGAATTTTTAAACAGTGGAGGTGGAGCCTGCCTTTTCAATAAACCAACCAAAGTAAGCATTATCTCATTATTAAGTATTATTTCTGTTCTATTTCTAATTTAGATGAAACCAAGAAGAATGAAAATGATAATGTTGGGGAAAAAAAACACTTGTAATTTTGATATTTCTGGTTCTCTCTAGGTTCTAAACTTTCGGGTAACATATGAGTTCAAGTAGCTGATTTCATTTCATAGTAGTTGGGAATTGTGTTTAAATACATTTTTAATTTGTGGCTTCACATCCAACAGGCATGTGAGTTCCCACAGGCTTTGATCTGGAACCATCCCTCACGCAATTTGTTCTGAATATTGTAAATACAATATGTTGCTGAATTCATGTCTTGGTAAACTTTTGCACAGCTTGGATTCTAATTTGCATTGAACTGATGCCTTTTGGTATGAATCTCTGGAAGCCGAACCGAGATTGCTTTTATTTCGTGTCTGTCCCACGATGAAGACGCAGCTCCTAGAGCCTCTGCGGGGGGTGCGCTGCTGGGCAGCCCAGTGGCTACAAGTGGTTGTGATATTCTCCCTGCTGGGAGGAGGCAAAGTTTCCACAGCGGCTCTCAGAACAGAGTTTGAAAACCGGGACTAGTTTTTCTAAAGCTAGAGGAGGTATAGCAGGAGAGAAAGCCCTGAGTAGTAGGGGGCAGACACTAGGAGAGCCCGCGGCTGCTGGGTGTCTGTCACGCTCCTCGTTCCCCAGGAGCTGCTCACGTGGTCCTTGTCACTGTCACCAGGGTCTGTCATCCCTTGAACCACATGTGCTGGGGGAGAAATGTGTCTTGTGAGAAGTACTCACATCATCTCAGCCCTGTCTTAGCTCCTTCCAGGCCAGCACATGTGGCTCTGCACAACCCTGCCTTGTGCTGGGCAGTCACCCAGACAGGGAAAGCAGGCGAATCCCTGCTGGACCATGGTCCTCAGGGCCACTGTATCTTGCCTCATTTAGCAGGGTGCATTACCTCCCTAAAGGCTTGGGGGCAGGAGAGCTACAAAAGCATCAGGACCCACTTAAGTGACTGACCCATCCCCTCCAAAAGTGTGCCTCTAAAGTGTGAAATCACAGGTCTTGCTGTGTGAGTCTTGGAAATCAGGAGTAGCGGGGAATTTCTCTTGGGACAGTATTTGCCTTTTCATTGCTTCTCTTGTCTCAATTTTGGCCTGCTAAACAGGTATATTCATGTGAAGGAAGCAAAGAATATGAAATGATTGACTGAGACATTTGAGGGAGGTAAATACAAAACAAGTCTAAAGAAGCTCCAAGATGCAACCGCTTCTACAATAAAGGATTTGCAGCAGGGTTTCACTATATTCCTGCACCATGTACTGAAGCACGTGTTAAAACGTAAAGTAATCAGGATAATGATCTTGACTCCTTTCTAAATTTAGTTAATGTAACCCTCTATTTAATGGCTGTCTTTCAACACGCAAAGGAAGGAGGCTAAGGCAGAAAGACAGTCCAATGTGGAAAAAAGACTTGATAGCTGAGGTGACCACAGATGCGAAAGAGAAAGTCAGTTCTGTAGTGATGCATGTTCGTTGTGGAGCAGCTGAGAAGAAAATACATGTTCCGACAACCACAGAATTCCAATAAGTGCTAGAGAGGGGAAGAGAAGGCATCAAATCTGAATAAGCTGAGTCTGCTTATCTCTCAAAAGTCTCCTTTTCATAGAAGAATGTATTATTAAAAGTGGAGAGAAAGCGCTGTAGTTTGTTAATAAGATGTAAGATTTCTTATTCTTTAAAATGCACCTGCACTTCAGAAGTTTGCTTTTTCCCGTCTCATTAAAGGTGGAGAGAGATATTTCTGGTTTTGTTCCTTTGCTGAGTGAATTGTTTCCATAGTGTAATGTGTCTTACTTGGGCCTGTTTTAGTGATTATGTTCCTTTACACATCTGTCACTGGGTAAAAACCAATTACTCTCATCTCAATTTAGATTGGAAGCATTTATAATTTTGTCTAACGACATGTGGAAATGTGAAGTTAGATGTGGAAGCCAGGGTGATTTAGACTCTTATGTGGTGGTGTTTGGGTTGGTTTAAAGTTATTAGATGTCCGTCTAATTCACAAAGCTGTTGAAGACACAGGTTTCCTAGCAAGGGCAGTGAAACACAAACTTAGTTTTGCTTTTCGAGAAATAGAAGATACAGGAAAAACCATGTGACAAGTCCAATGATCAGCTGTGGTCCTGAAAATTGCAGTAATGACTGCTGGAGCAGATTGAGTGTATGTTCTTTTCAAACGAACAGATGAATTATATGACTTTTGGGGAAAAGTTATCCAATTTGCTTTTTATGGTCTTTTTTCCTCCATTTCATATTTAGCTGTCCCAATGTACTGCAGCAAATTGGCCCAGTGTTTTAGGGCAGGACCCTCTTACTGCCATTTACTTGTCTGCATTGTGCAGCACGCACCTAGAGATACTGAAGAAGTTAAGGTGTCTGGAAAAATATGTTGGAAATGAGCAGTTTCAACAACTCTTTAAAAATTCTAAATGACAAATGCTTACATTTAATGTTAAATTCTACACATGCATTTCACGCTGCAGTGAAATTTCCATTTCAATAGGGGGATCTAATAATAGCATGTCAGGCTGTGCCACAAGCCTCAGGCTGGTTTGTGGCAGTGAAGTACATGGGGTGATGCTCCATCCTGTGGGCTACTGACAGAAAGGCAACAGCCAGAGAGAAACGCGCTCTGCACCTCAAGTGATGTACTCGTGCAGATGGCTCATAAGCAGAGTGGTTTCTGGAATGATCCTAGTTTAATTGGAGAACTCAGGACAATCTGCAGATTTTTAGTCTTGGTGACACACTTACATACCTTCTCATTTATGTAATAAAAGCTGCTGTTATGTTTTCTTATGCCCAAAGGAAGAAACTGTTTTATTCTCTTTTTGAAAAGTTACCTTTAGAAATTTTAGGAAATGGCAAACAACAGAACTGCAAAGAACAGAGTGTAAATGTCCATTAAAAGAGAGCATAACATGGGTCCTATGTAAAAAATGATGACTCATTTGTAGGATTTTGGTGAATGCCTTTGAAGTGCTAGCTAAAAAAACATGTACAGACTAAATATGACAATGATTCCCTTAGGAGAGACATGCCCTTTGATTTCTGATTTTGCCCTGCTGATTTCTGATTTTGCCCCGCTGATTTCTGATTTTGCCCTGCAGCTTCTCGATCCTCCAGAATGTGGCAATGGCTTTGTGGAAGATGGAGAAGAGTGTGACTGTGGGACGATAGCAGTAAGTAGCATGTACTTTAAATTAGCAACTATATTCTCCAGGACATGGTGCTGCCTATCACTGCCGTTAACCTTAAGTGGAGGAAGACAAGCAGTGTTAAGGTCCTGTGGCAAAGGATACACCATTTCCTACCTTTTCCATCCTGTTTAACACAATGTGGGCCAGCTTTTTTATTTTATCACCACATAAATTCTGAAGAGTAATAATAATAGCTACCTGTGCAGAATCAGGCCTTAAAAGATGTTAAAGCATTTTCCAAGATGGAAACATGACTCTCGTCAGTGTTAAAATGTCAGTGTTAAATGATTGACACTGTGAAGTTAGAAAAGTTATTTCCTGTATTGCATAGGAAACAGCAACTCCATGCTCCACACTGCATGCCTTTTTCTGCCTCCAGGTGCCTAAAAGCCTGGTTAAAACTCTGTTCGGGTAGTGCGTTAAGCTGAGAAGTAATAAGAGAGCTTGGGGCTCATCTGCTTTTCCCATGTATTCTGTTATAAGTGTGTGTGTTCCTCAGGAGTGTGCCAGCGAAGGAGGAGAGTGCTGCAATACTTGCACCCTGACGGCAGGCTCCCAGTGCAGCAATGGGCTTTGCTGTCGCAAGTGCCGGGTAAGGGCAGTGACCTTCACTGCAGTATCCTGGTGGGAATGCATCCAGGTGGCTGCAGGCACCATAACACATCCTTTTCCTTGCAGACCTTGTGATTGCTTTTCTGAAAGCTTACCTTTTAAAACTGGCTGAAAACCAGTTCATCTGGGGCTATTCTCTGTCTTTTAGGCTTGGCTTCCTGAAGTAGGGACTGTGATCAAATGCAGAGGTGAATTAAAAAGCCTTCCAGTTTCAGTTTGAAAGTTTGAAACAGGTTGAAGTTGCATGAGGTTTCATTAGATGTCCTTGTTTAAACATGCATATCCTTACCCATTCTGCATTTTCCTCATGAGACTGCATGGGGAAACCTTACCACAGGGGGCCTGAGGGAAGGATATGATAAAAAACCTAAAACAAAGCAGCTAGCAGAATTGTTCAGAAGTGTTCATCTAAAAGACACCTGACTTCAATTTCAGTTAGGTCTGTCGGTGTCTCCTTATGTTTGGACTGGCTGAAATCCCACCGAGTAATAGGAAGCAAGCTTTATGTAAACTATAAGGTATTCTTCCTGATACATCAGTAAATAGTAAAAGGAGGTTTAGCCATATCTTGGCTGTAAGGGAGCCCAGCTAAATATGACTTAAAATAGTTGTTTATACTCATTTAGTAATAATGATAATTATTATTATTAATGTTATTAAAACTGTGGTGTACTATGTGTGATATTTTTATCTTTGTCTGTGGGCATTTGAGGGTTTCATTTCCTTAGGAGGAGCATTAGTAATAACTGTGGACCACATTCTTGTCTTTGCGATCATCCTAATGTTAAAAAAAGAAAAAAACACAGATTATGCTGGAACAGATCACATTTCCCTAAGCACATTCCTTTTTTAAATGTAATATAAAAAAATAAGCAGATTGCCAGTGTGGGTGAATTTTGTTCGAGTATCCAAGTTACATAGGCACCATATTAAAGACTATCAGAAAAAAATCAAGCTTCTGTGTACCTACATTATTTTTGCAAAGGAGACAAGGGTATATCTACACAGAGAGTGGTGAGGGTGAGCCAAAGAAGAGAAAGGCAGAATTTTGCAAAACCAAAAGTCCCTAGGTGGTGTTAATCGGGACAGCTCAAAAGACCATATATAACAGTTCCCAAACTTGGGGTTACCTTCCCCTGTAATACCCTGCCTGAAAGCAGGAGTGAAGGAGGGATTGCAACCAAAACATGGTGAGTGTACATCCAGCATCCTGTAGTGTTTCTGACAACATTCCTGTCTGTCTGCCTTTTCCCAGACAGTGGTAGGAAAAAGATAAGATGAAGGCTGAGAATGTACCAGAGTCTAGCTCTTCCACTGATGTGTGCCCTTTCACCCCAGCTGTGGAGTTAGCAGTTGTCCCCCAAAAAAACATATGTGCAAGCAGATCCAGGAAAAAAAAGTCTTAAGAGCTGCAAAGTGAACCGGGTATCACAGACTCAAGAAAACTTTCAGGGAAAATAAGGGGTCAGCACTAACAATTGTCACTAATGGGGTGTCTTCCTGTTTTTTACAGACCTTGAGAGTTAGCACAGAAGTTTTTAACCAAAATGCCTAGTTAGCTCACCAATATATTTTTCGTTGTTAAATATCTGGTCACTTGGAAAATGGTGTCAAACCATACTGAATTCAGTACATTTCTTAGTAGCGTCTGTTCTGCGATGGAGCATTGTAATTACCATAGTGTTTATATCTAGAGAATTGCAGTGTTCTTCATCCCTAGAAAGAAGATCAGGATCACTCTTCCTGTTTTATAAAAAAGAGTAAAATAGTCACAAAAAGGCACAATGACCTGGTCAAGGCAATGATGCAAGCCCCTGCAGTGTTGGTTCGATAAATGTTAGGGGTCCTTTGTCCCACAAAAGCACTTGTCCTGCTTGGCCCCACACTTGAGGCACTCAGGAGGAGGTGTCTCAGAGAGGTGTGCCACTTGCACCAGTAAATGGCCAGTGGCTTGACAGATGCAGTGTCCGCACCAGGGACAGGAAAGTCTTCCCACTTCAGTCAGCACGTGAAAATTTCTCATTTTTTATTTTAGTTTAAGCTCAAAAAAGCAATGCATTTAAGGCCAGATATGGAGAAATCGAGGCACTAATTTTCTCTCCCTTTTTTTCAGTTTGAACCTAAAGGAGTTTTGTGCCGAGAAGCAGTGAATGATTGTGATATTGCAGAGAACTGCACAGGAAATTCCAGTCAGGTGATTTTTATATCTTCTATCCAGGAGGTGAAAAAAACCACCTGTGGTCTCTCAATCACTATGAATGTTACCATTTTGTATAGTAAGGTGTATAAAAATTGTATTAAAACTTGCTGATAACTGAAAAAACCAGCATGATACTGAAATAATTTTCCATATGACATTTGTTGTATGCTTTGCTTCCATGCTTGTACGATCTATGATCTACTAGTTATTTTCTCTTTCTATAGTGTTCTCCCAATATTCATAAAATGGATGGATATTCATGTGATAACAAGCAGGTAAATGGCACGTCAATTTGTTTTACATTCTTTCTGCTTTTATAGATTGCTTTTTATAGATTTTGGTTTAAAATCTCTGGAAGTCATCTGGGACAGTTCTGTTGACATTCTTGAGTTTTGTGTGCTATAGTTTGGAGCTAAGCATTTAATGAACAGAAAATAGAATTACATATTGATTGCCCCAGTAGAAAGCATGTGACAAATCTGTATATTAACCAAACACATATTTTGGAAAATCAAGTTACTTGAAACTTTTTCTGTATTGTTTCTTTCTTTCTAGGGTATTTGTTTTGGAGGAAGATGTAAAACCAGGGACCGGCAGTGTAAATATATCTGGGGTGAAAGTGAGTGAATGTGATTGTTTCTAAGTTGGTTGTCGTTCATGTGGCTAGAAAGATTATCTTAGCTAAGAAGAATTATGGAAGAGGCATTTCAGAACCATTAAAAACTGCTAGGACTGTATGTCCCTCCCCCTCCTCCCCCCTTCATTTTGTCTTTCCATCCTCTTTTCCGGTTCTTTCTCTCATGTTGGTTAACTTACTGATGATTATTTTGAAGTCTTAGGTTTAAGTTCTAATTAATAACCACCTAGGGAACCTATACTCATATTTATTGATTTATTTCAGTGGCTTCTGGACATTTTAGACCAATAAACCCTGATCAATCTGAACAACATTTTAAAACAGTCCTGTGGTGCCAACAAAAAACTTTTCATTGAGAACACTGTGCAGAGATTCACAGGCCACCTGCAGACTGTGGTGCTGCAGTTCACAGATTGGGAAGCTCTGCTTGCTTTTGATTATGCATCCCCATTTCCCAGAACCTCGCTTTTCAAAGTCTTCATCACCTTAGAAGAGATTTGTTTCTGCTTTTAGAAGTGACAGCTGCTGACAGGTACTGCTATGAGAAGCTGAATATCGAAGGGACTGAGAAAGGAAACTGTGGAAGAGACAAGGACTCTTGGATACAGTGCAATAAACAGTAAGTTGATCCATTTAGAAAACAATTGGTATGAGATTTTTTTTTATCCCTGATCCAGTTCTTTAGCTGGCATGGAGAGGCTCAAAAAGCCTCTGTATGGATCAGACTTCTCCTGGCCTTCTTCTGCAGACCTTAGTGCAGAGAGTTCTGGAGCAAGCAGGGTGTTGAGAGGTGATGATCTCTGACAAGAGAGCACCGTCTGAGCTTTGGGAGCACTTAGACCAAAAGTGGTCCTAGTGCTCTTGGTGAGGCTCAGCAGTGCGGAGGAGAGCAGTCTGTTGTTTCATGTCTTGGTGCGGTGTTCACCTTTTATGCTGTCTGTGCCATTGCATTGCGAAGTTGTGTTCAGTTTTCATTGTATTGTAACTTCCCATGTGTTTTCCTGCAAGTTGCTGCCTAAACCATTGCTTCACGTTCTCTATTTATGCAGTTGATTATTTCTGCCCATTTCTGAACCTTTCGCCAGTCCTTATCAAACTGCACCCTGGTTTTTCAGCTGAGTTCTCCATTCTCTCAATGCCATTTAAACACTAGTTCTGCGTACAGGTGAACGCAGGTCCTTTCCTACCCTTCTGTGCAGATTTGATAACCTTACTTTTGTTCCATTACAAATTCATGAGTTAAAAATACTCAGTAATATGAGACAGGCCAGACCCTTTTGTTCTGACAGTGCACAAGTCTCCGCACATGAATTGTAAAGTATCTTCAACAGTTGAATTAAACTTGGTGTTTCTAATTCCTGTACATATGTGTCATGAGAGTTTGTTAAAAGCTGGTATCTCCTGCTTCTCCTCTATGGGCCAGTCACTCTGTCTTAATAGGAAATTAAATCAGTTTGATGTGGTTTGTTCTTGGCAGCTCCCTGATTGCTATTACTCAGAACATTTTTGGTAATACATCATGAAAAAGATGTTTTTCCCAGTCTAAGCTCCGAGGAGAATAATTTTCTTGGGAAACAAGACATTATTTGTGGGAGTTACTGCCAGTGGGAGAAAAGCAAGGAGTAAGAAGCACGTCACAAAACAAGTGAAGAAAACCACGTATTTTTGATTGTCCATTTTCATTGAATTTTCTTTTCAGTGAGTATCTGTTTATTCTCTCAATGCAGGGATGTGCTTTGTGGATACCTTCTGTGCTCCAATATATCCAATGTGCCCAGACTTGGAGAACTCGATGGTGAAATCACATCGTCAATCTTGCAGTTTGGAAAAGTCTACAATTGCAGGTAACTGGAAATCATGAAAAGAGAACAAAGACAGTCAATATCTATCTTGCATAGAAAAGTAGCTTTCTCATTCCTAAGTGTTTCCATTAAATTTTTTCCTATTAACACATGACCATTATTCCAGCTCAACCTTTGTTAAACTTCAGGAAATTGATTGTGTGTGTGGAGTGCAGCTGTTTTGCAGTCCCCTCTGCGTAGTAGTTAATTTTCCCTGTAGAGCCATAGTGCTCTTCTCTGGCCTCTTAATGTTACATTTTTTAATGTTTGTAAAGTACTTAATGTACTCAAAATACTTAGACATATGCCTGCACTGCCAAAGCTAACTGGCAGCTTAATATGTTGCCATATGTTAGCTGAATGCCAATTGTAGACCTGATGTGTTCTCATAGCTTCACACAACTGTAAGAAGAAATAAAGTCCTACACAAGTAAACTCAGTGTTTTATCTAACACTAGCTCTCACGCAGGAAAAATTATCTTTGTTTTCACCATGGCATTCGTTTGATGTAGATACACTGTGTTTTGGTTTGTTTCACGTAAGGGCCAGTAAGATAAATAAGCCAGTGCTTGCTCTTTCCTGGTCCTGGACATTGTATAACAGAGACAGAAATGAAGGCAGTAGCCCAAAGGCCAGTTCGCAAGCACTCCCATCTAAGCATGGCACAAGTCTCTGGGATTCTCTTGGTTGTCTTGCAGTGGTGGCCATGTGAAGCTTGACGAGGAGACGGACCTGGGCTACGTGGAGAATGGGACGCCATGTGGGCCGAACATGGTCTGCCTTGAGCATCGCTGTCTCCCCACTGAGGCCTTCAACTTCAGTACCTGCCCAGGCACCACAGACAGCCAAATTTGTTCAGGACATGGTGTATGTTCTTGTACTCTTTAATCCTTTTTTCAGTTTTTGCCGAGTACCTGGCCTTGTGTAGTGTACTAGCTAGACTTCTCAGGAAGCCAGCAGCCTGACTCTAGAAGTCTTTATGCAGGAAAAGCTTCTGAAAAGGAAAGGGGGAGGAGGCATGTAAGTAAACATAATGCATAACAGCCAAGGCATCTCAAACAATGAGTCCCAGTAAGTATCTGCTAGTTTTATGAAACTTTTATCAATCAATTCTTTTGTTATCACTTCTGCTAACTTGGCTGATATTTTCTCAGGCAACGCACTGGAGAATATAAAGGTTTTATGAACTGAAGAACTTGGGTCTCCATTATTCCAGATGCTCTTTTTAATTCCCTCTTTATTGTGTCAACAGCCAAGAAGGTTCATAAAGTCATTGAATTTTGTTGGCTGAGAGTTACTTTGCTATAAAGAGGGCAGTGAGCTGGCTTTTGGCTAGTGGCAGCTCCTCTGCTTGGTACACAGCCTACAGTTTTGCCATGGCCCTGGCGAGTCCCCTTGTCCCTCACACAGTTAGAAACAGTGTCCAGGTCCCTGCAGCTGAGCTGAGATCAAAGGAGTTCTTCTCTCATAACGTCTTTTGTTTTTTACACTGCATTAAAACTCCTTTTTTTGTTTCCTCCTGAAAAAATTTGAAAAAATAAAATCATTGAGGTTCAGTCTCCCAAAGCAATTATAAATGGCTCTATTAAATGTATTACATTAAAAGATATTATTGTACTTAACACATATCACATATATTTATATAAAAACATAATAATACATTTAATACATTTATGCCTAATATAGAAATAAAAATTTGCTGTATATTAATGTTTCGCAAAACTTTGCAGGCAGCCAAAATCAGTGCTATATGACTGTACCTATACTGTAAGTATTAATTACAGTAATAGATTAATTTTATGATTTTATTCTGAGCTACACTTTTGGCTGCAGGTTTGTAGCAATGAAATAAAGTGTGTCTGTGACCGATTCTGGGGAGGAGAGGACTGCAGTTCTCGCATCAAAGATGATATGTATTTTGATAAAGATGCCATCAATAAAGGTATGTTATACGTTACAATTTTTACCAATAACTGGAAAAGCTTGGATTTGAGGAAGGTTCATTAAGCAAAACTAGATCTCTTACTCTTTCAGTTAGCATATGACACAGTGCACCGTTAGGAGCCTCATTCCCTTCCCTTCCTTGGTGGGAAGCACTTGGTGTCTGTAAATGAGGCTGGGGCTGGATGCGAGCGGTGCCGCTCACAAGCATTTCGTACAACTCTTGCGACTGGTGCCAGTGTGTCCAGTTGTACCTTCCTTGTCCCAGTCATCTGAGTGGCCTTATTAAGTGTATAGATAGGTTAGGACAAACAAAAGAGTTACTGGGCCTTTTCATATCTAAATGGAAAGGTAATGTTGCTTACATGGTTGGTTTTTATTTGTAGAGTCAATTTTTTTATTACGTGGCCAGTATGCAGAATGCTGGCACACAAATTTTAGGCTTTTACATTTTTTGTGAGAAAGTTTTTATTCATCTTTATGCTTGCATACAAGAGAAAGATATATAGTGAAAAAATGAGGGTGTAAATGTTTTTCATTATAAAACCTTGTGGGAGGACAGTTTTACCATATTCCAGAATGTATCTTTTGGTTAGTTTATTCAGCTGTGGAAGGGATTTGAGCAAAAACAAGCAGTCACTTTTATTCCAATGGAAGCATGTATTTGCCAGGCAGGTTATAAGGATGTGAGCTACAGCACTTTAATATTGATAACATTATATTGGCAAACCTGGCACAGTTTTCCCATGTAGCAAGTGTTCAGTTAAAGGAAGTGGACACAGAGGTCAAAGCTTGATTTACAAGTGATCTTTTTATGTCCATGCTATACTTCAAGACCATATCACTGGCTACAATTAATCAGACTTGTGCAAGTTATCTAAGCAGGTTTTTGAAAGACAGTACATTTACTGGTTTTGTATATTTTTCTCCTAAAACCCTGTATATTTTTCCCCTTTCTTGTGTTTCCAGGTGTTGTTAGCACAAATATAATAATAGGGGCTATTGCTGGCACCATTTTAGTGTTGGCTCTCGTTTTAGGAATAACTGGTTGGGGTTACAAGTAAGTAAATTGTGTTCTTCTTAATACGGTTTAAAAATATGTTTATTTCATCTGATAGCTGATTATGTTATGAAAAGAACAGTTCAAACATAATCTAAAAAATCCAAATTGGATTACATTTATATGGTGACATTTTTATAGTATTAACATTTTCCAAGCAATTTGTACATGTGTTTGTGGTTTCAGAGAGCTTGATCCAGGTTTGGAATTTATTTCTTATTTAGCTGTTTCTTTTCTTTTTTTGTAGATTATCAGATTATGATTCTTACTGTATCTGACAAAGGAAATACAAGAATAGTCTGATTCAATTATAAATCTTGCCTAATGACGAAGTACATTTAGCAAGATTAGCCTTCAGTCAGTAAAGCATTTAACCATAGGTTTCCTTAAACAGATGTTTATATTCAGTCAGTTTAACCTGAAATTAATGCAGGCACATTTTTCAGTAAGAGAGCGATCTGTAATTTGCAAATAAGGTTCAAGTTCCCTCCTAGTATAGAGCTGTCAGTGTTTTGCTCACTGAGAGGCAAAATGAATTATTCTAGCCTGACTGATCTTTTTCAGTTTTTCTCCTTTCATGAATTTCTTCTAAAACCAGAGGGGTTTAGGTTTTTTACCTGTATTAAAACAAGATTCAAGGTACTTACTTTGTCACTTGCGTTTGGGTGAGATTGGCTCTTGAAATCCTTCGTCCACGGGTCCACTGTAGCTGGGACACAGCCCCGGTAGTTCGGCATAACAAACCGGCACATCCCCTGCTAGTTTGTTAGGCTGAGGTAGGCTGAAGGCAGCTCAGACATACATATGGAGAGAAGCATTTGGAAAAAGCATAAAGATTAGGATAGTAAAAAGGTAGGTTATGCTGTCTTGGTATATCACACTCAGCTTCTGGCAGTATCTGAAAATCTGGACTTCTCTTTTCGGTACAAGCCCAAAAGTTAAGGGCTCATTTTGAGATCACATCTAGCCACTGGTATTAGTTTTTTGGAGGTGGAGGGTAAGAGTGCACCTTTCACTACCAGCTTCACAGGAATAGGCTTAAACTCATCATGAACTGCACCTCCAACTCTGCACTGACTTTAGCCATCAACATGAATATATTTTCCTTGTTTATTCTGATTTAGTATAAGTATGTTTTTTTCTGAAGTGTTTTCTGTAGAAATATTCTGAGCAAAAATTTTGTTCTGCATACATTGTTTTTCTCTTTACATTTTTTTTTCTCTTACTTCTTTCCATGTATACCTGCATACTGATAACTCATTCTTCTTTCCTTCTCTTCTGTTTGTATGGAAAGAAACTACAGAAGACAGAGGTATGTCATAAAAGTAATGGAATGTATCTTAGAAAACTTGGAAAATAGCTTTTCTTCTCTATTGCTCATTTACATCTTATAAAGAAAATACAGTGATGAATTACCATATTTTAAAGAATATTTGCTTGAATATATGAAATTGGTATTTATTCTATAAATACATTGCTTGAAATCCAGATTTCACTGGGCTCTAGCAAAAATAATGTTTCCTTCCAAGATAGCCTATTTATTTAGGAAAACAGGAGAATATTCCCGATAAGAGAGATTGAAAATCTGCTATTAGATATGAAGGTGTTCTTGGGAGGCTGAGAACTGAATAATTAATATTAACATGATGTTCAGGAGCCTTTTGAGACAAATTCATTCCTGGAACTCCTTTGCAGTTAAAAATACAATGTTGTTAAATTGCTGTGTGAATGAAGAGCCCTTTCTTTCCTGCCACCCTGCTTGATTGATTTGTAGCTAAAGCACGGTACCATCGTCAGCACAGGGCTGAGCTTTCACCATTTCAAGCTTGTGGCCAAAAACCAACCAGTTCCTAGTGACTTGGGTTTGGCTTCTGGGAGGACCACCTTCCTTTGGTCAGTCATCTGCCTGGCAGATGGGTCTGCTGGGAAGAAGTTGGCTCCTTCCTCTCCCAGTCCCCCAGAGATAAGAAGGTTTCTCAAATTCCCCTGTTTTCTGCCTGTATCACCGCCTCCTGGTCAAGCTGCTGCTTTGTTTGTTGCCGCTGCTCGTTGTGCTTGTTCTCCATTTCCCCTGCCTCTGTAGCGCTTTCTCTGCCAGGCTCAAAATACTTGCAAAAAGCAGAAAAGCACTGCTGAGTGCTGGTGGTGTACTACAAGGTCAGATAGGTGGCAGGAACAGTAGTAACAGGAAAAAGGCAAAGCTATCGAAGTCAAGCCGTGCGGGGAAGTTTGTGGAAATACCACCCAGCAGAAGGAAGCCAGAATTTCAGGGTTTGGAGCTGCTGTGGAATGCAGTGTATCTGTAAATGCAGACTAACGTGGTCATCAAGTTACTTTACTGTGGATGTTTCAGTGTTGGTTGAGGAGAGAGCAGCCAAAACCTCGAAACGTGGAAAGAGACCACCCCATGCATGTTCACATTGGAATATTAGAGAATCGATCTTTTTCAAATTCCCTCATCTCCAGAACTTAGTATATGACAGAGACCTGCGAGTATGCAGCCAGTGGGCATGGGCAGACTGGAAACCACCATAAGTTTAGGCTTTTGAAGGTGGTGGAGGGCTCCATCATTTTGAAGGTGATGGAGATACTTAGAAACTAAATCTCCTTCATGCAGAAAATTAAGTTCTCTAGGCCAACTTCTAAATAGTTTGTTTGGATATGTACAAGGAGTGCTCCATAAATGGAAAAAACACATCCACCAGAGTGTCCAGAGTGTCTTTTTTTTTTTTTTTTTTAAATTGTTTGTCATTACTCCTTAAATAAAGATGAAAACAAGCTATAGAGGTGTTTTTGAGTGTTACTTAAGGAATGATATTTGGTAGCACTGAGCAACGGAAATGAGTAAACTGAAAGTAATAGAAAGAGCCAATTAGCAAGGCTTCTGTTGGCTGGGATAGTGCTCCCAGCTACATGGGAGAAGTTATTTCTGACGGAGTAGCATTAGAGCAGTTTGCTGGAGGAACCCTGGAGAGCAGAGCTGCCCACACTGAGTCAACTCTGAACACACCCATGTACCAGCTGAGGAATGGGACAAGAACTGAGACTCGAGAGGTGTTAGAAGAAATACTGTGGAAGTACTGTGCTGCACTAGTGATTTAGGTACTGTATAATTATATATTTTAAATACTTGAAGAGCATTAAAAATTCATATATGGAATGAAGAGAGCCCCGTTCACGTTTGTAGTTGGACACAATCTGAATGTGAATCAACCTTCTGATAAATGCGCATCTTAATAGGGGCAGACTGAAGCAAAAAGGCCTTGGAAAGTGCAAGGCTGAATAGATAATTAAGTTGCTGGTATTAGGATACAGCCAAATTTCAAAGTAGCTACTTGTACTAGGGAGGATTTTTCAACTTGGTGGAGCTGTGACTGGAATATTTGCATGGCAGTTTTTCTGCTGGCAACGAACTCGCCATTTCCAAAAAAGTTGCATAACTTGATTGGGACTTTCTAATGCATAGATAGTTTTATGCACCGTAACTGAGCTTCTTTTGCTGGAAAAGGATAAACTGTTATCAGATATGTGTGGCGTTATTTTTATGTGTCTTGGCAGATTGAGTCTACTGTGGTATTCAGGAGTAGCTGAGAACCTCTGCTACTGGCATTAGTTCCCCTGCGCACGAAAAGAGTTAATAAACTGGAGGTTTTTCTCCTCCTGAGGTTTAAACAACTGAACAGGTTGCTATTCTTGAATTCAATAATGATCACAAAATTAAATGGAAAGCATCTACCTCAGAAGGAAAAAAAAGAATTCACTTTTCCTGAACTGCTTTTGATTCACGCCTGCATTCAGCTCGGGCTGCAGTACCTCGGGCTGCACCTGAGGATGCTTTTTGCAGCCAGTGTGATGAGCCATTTGGAATGTCTGAACTTGGTTATCCAGTGTCTCAAGAACCACAAACTATTCACTTTGAAAATGGTGATCAGAGCTTATCAGTGAAATGTTCCTTGTTTTCCCTTACCAAAACCACATAATCCACTTTCCAGCACGTATCAGAAGCATGTGGGAGTTTTCTCTCAGATGAATTATTTATTAATAGGCTTATTCTGTGTGGTTAACAGGATTCCTCAAGAATTGCTATCCTTGCCTCTTTCTTTTAAACTAATGTTTGTGCATGTTTGTTTGTGTGCTGCTGCCTGTCACGTTTTCTGACTCTATGATGTTTATTATACTTTAGACAAATACCCCAGGGAGATTATGTAAAAAAGCCTGGAGAGGCCGACTCTTTTTATAGCGACATGCCTCCTGGAGTGAGCACAAACTCTGCATCTAGTTCTAAGAAGAGGTCTGCTTTTCTGTCGCATTTTCAGATTTCTACCTGTTCCATCACCCATTATTCCATTAGTCAGAACATTTCATTGTTTTGCAGCAGGTTTGATTCTTTGTTCTTTCTTCGTGGAATGTTTGAAATAACATCCTTTGTGCTTTGATTACTGATTTTTCTTAAGTGCCCTGAGCTGCTAATTATTACAATTAGGCCAGAATAAACAAGTTTTCCGTTGTAAACCAATTTTTGGTTAATCAAATTTTCGTCATCTCCCTGCTTGAGAATTGTTTACAAGTAGACTGTAATAATAATTGCTGGCTCAAAAAAAATTAAATAAAAGAACCACAATTTTTTTAATCATGGTTGTGTAATCAAAGAAAAGGAACACTGTCTTGCTTCAATAATAGTTATAAACATAAACTGTTCAATGTAAATGTTCTTTTTATATCTTTATTTGTCAATGTCATTAATTCACTGAGTTGACCTGGGGTTCTGGACAATATTCTTGCTGTCTCACATTAAAGATGATGGTGCTTGCATTTTCTTCCATTTAGTAGACTAGTATACTAAATGGTCGCTAAGTGTTATCTTAGCAAATAATTCTACAAAGACATTCTGTAGTTTTGTGCTTGCTATTAGGAGTAACCAAGGAGGGCATTGGATTTTGCCCTTGATCCGATTTCACTAATTCTGTTATTGTTCCAGTTACTTCAGAAGCCCAACAACATTTTAAAATGGAAAATTCATTGAAAAGCATTGAGAGTCATTTGTAATTGCTAAGGTCATTAGGTCATGATGGTCACCATTCCTCTGCAGTTAGACATCTTTTAATTATGAAAATCTCCAGCTAGCACTTTAAAGCAATTTATGAGAAGCACTATGTCGTAGGAGGGATAGACAGTCCTTTGAAATTCTCAATTCTTGTCTCACTGAGCAGTCTATAACTGTGCAGTTGATGAAGCCATTTTCTTGGTTGTTATTTGAAAGAAAGTAAAGAGAAATGTATGAAAGGGATACATTTGCAGTGACATTTGCTATTTGGGTATAGCAGCTTGATCCTATATGCAACTCATTCAGTCTGTTCTAGTGAATATGTTATTAAGATAAATGTAGTAGTGTATAATTAATTATGATTTCAAATTTTTAAATTCAGCTTTTCAGATTTGTGAGTGGGAAATTTATTTTTTTGAGGTAGCAAGTGTTACTTTTTAATGATGTGCTGTTTGTGTTGGATAATCTTTTCTCACTTGGATAAAATTTTTAAAAAAGTCTTAGGGAAGCAAGTTTTCATAAGTTGTGTAAGCAGGTTCAAATACCAGTTAAGAAAAAAAAAGTTTGTTTTTAAATGAGTATCATTTAATGTATTTCTTCTTTCAATTGGTATCTAAGTTTCTTTTCATACTTCATTTCTTTCATGTGTCTCTGTTTATTATTTGTTCCGACAAGCTAATGGCTTCTAAGGTCTGTCTGTACTAGAGAGTTTTGTTGTTCCCCACCACCAGTTGAGGTATGTTGTGCCACTGTAACATCTGGAAAAGTAAGTCTGACAATTACTCCATTTCAATGCCCAGAGTCCCATTTCGTACCTTTCAAGCTCGTTTTGATTTGCTTTGTGTGCAGATATGAATGATGTCTCTTGGGAGACGTTAGAGTGACCGGCCCATTAGCCACCTGGGCTTCTCCGTGCCGGAAAGCACTATGAAGTGTTAGAATTGGATGTTCAAGGATTAAGAGATAACTTTATGGTAACTCTTGCTGTTATGAAACAGCAAACATCAAGCCCAGTATACAGCAAGACATTCCTGAACCTGAAAATAGACCATTAGGAAGAGAAAATTATTTAAAAATCTGTTAATGGATCTGTTGGTTCTCAGACCCTTCATGCTGTAACTAAGTTTGAATTAATGAAACCCTGGACTTACATTCAGTGTGGCTGTGATTAGCTTGGTCTTCTGGAAACTGAAGAGCATCTGTGAGATGCCTGCCCTCCAAGGAAAGCAGAGACTGAAAAATGCAAGAGTATTCAGGCTTAAAAACTACAGAAATAGATTATTTAAGCAAAATTTCTTAGTAATAAATAAGCCATCTATTCTGACCAGTTTTCAGCTTCCTCTTGTTTTCTTCTCTTTTGGTAATAATTGTAGATCACATGCCAAGCAACTGAGCTGCAGCTGTAGTTCGACAGGAGGGAGCCTGTTGCAAAATCCCTTGTGCTGGACCTTGCCACACACGTCTCTGGCTCTTAGAGGGAATACAAGGAGAAAGAAAGGCTTTAGTTTGCACCAAGCTCCTAGATATAAAGACTGTTTTTGGCTTTGAGTTTGCCATTAAAGTTATATACTGTAGTGACTAGCTGACAAAATACAGTAAAAATTCAAAATTGGGAAAAATAAGACAGTTACCCCTCCACTGGAGCTGCCAGCTGTGGGTGGGAGGATGTTCATCGCAGACTCGTGGGCCCCTGAGACTTGTCACAGCGGGCAGAGGGAAGCGGTCCCAGCTTTCTTGCAACAGCATGAGGACGGAGTGGGCAGCCTGCAGGTGGGATGTGAAGAAAAAACACCTTGAGATGAGCACAGTTGGAAGAGCATCTTCCAGCTAAGAACTGGGGCAGAGCTAGAAATCCTGTGTATGCTGGTGTTTGTGGTTTCCACAGTAGACGCAGGAGAAAGCAGTGCTGAAGCCTGGCTTTTGAAGGTAGACACACCAAACCACTGCAGGGACAGTCGGCAACGTGTAACTGCAGGGTTTAACCTCAAAACCTGGGTGCTCTGCTAGTGCAGACAGACCTTAGGCTGTTATGTCACTGGCCTTGGGAATGTGCCTCTCTGAGCTAGCACTGATGTGAGACCATACCCTTAACAATAACCGCATCTGAGCCCTCCTATTCCAGGTCAAATGGATTATCTCATTCCTGGAGTGAAAGGATCCCAGACACAAAACATATTTCAGACATTTGTGAAAATGGGAGGCCTAGGAGTAATTCTTGGCAAGGTAAGTGTAAACCTCTGTGCTGGCCGCAGTGGAAACCAGCCTCTGGGCCATTGCTGCTCTGCTGAAAGTTTGGCTGATCTTAGGATGGCAGCATGACTCTTTAAAATTGTGCTAATTGTTATTAACCTGGAACTGGGATTTAGAAGCACTCTACACAAGTACCTTTTTTGCACAATGCTTTGACGCATAGAAATGACACTTAATTTCTCCCATTCCTCCAGTGTGAGCTAACGTGAAAAGAGGAAGAAGTCTATTCACTCTTGCCAGCTTCTGTGATTTTATCAGGCAGTGTCTAGTGTTTTTCTTGAAGTGTAGTGATTTTTTTAAATGAAAGCTGAAATTGAGGAATTCTTGCTCACAAAGTTGCAGCAAGAAGTAGAGAAAGATCACCAAAGTGTCAGGTTTACCTGGTCTGAGGTAAATCAAGAAGGGCTGACCTGTGACTTTTAAATGGTTAAAGCTAATGAGGTAATGACTCTTTTGCTGGGGATGCAAAAAGAATATACAGTTTGGCATGGGACTTAGGTGAGTTTCAAGTTGTTTTACTGTCTGTCTTTATCCTTTGATTTCTTTCAGGTAATATAGGAGGAAACAGAAAGAAAGTCAGAGGCAAAAGATTTAGGCCACGGTCTAATTCAACTGAGTAAGTCTGAACTTAACAAAAGCAAAGCCAAAAAGTGCAGTTTTCATATTTGTGTTTTGTAGATGGAGATTAAGAGTACTGAAAAGTAGACAGCTGCATTTTTGCTCTGTGGCCCTTTCTGATTGCTGACTTGGTAATCTGGTAAATGGTTTGGCTAATGTATTTCAACCTCTTTTTTTGTATTCTTTAAAAATTAACTATCAATTTTCTTTTTTATGTAGGCTTCCTCACAGTCGTTCCCATAGCAATTCCCAATGATGGTGGCAGCCTGCACCATCACTGCAGGCTTTGTCTACAGTAAACTGCCATTGCTGAGTGTATCCTGGTTCAATACTGAATTTCTGATAACCTGTTTCCTACCCTTGTCTTCACCTTGGGTTGGGCCATTGCAGAGTTAGAGATTTGTATCTCTGCGTACCTGCCTGGAGGTTTTAGGAGAGGTATCTGTCTGCTTTGAGAGTACCCTGAAGTTTATTATTGTAAGCCTGAAACAGCCAGTCTTAAGTAAGCCCTGCAATAAGTGGGTAATGAGCGTCCTTACCAAGCAACTGATCTCCAGAGCTTTTCAGTATGGCTTAGAGTTGCTTTCTATGTTGATTTGCTGGTTATCTTTACTGAAGAGCCCCTGTGCAGTGCTTCCCACAGGGAAACAGCCTTTCTTATGTACTTAAGCCTGTTGGTTCAGGCTCCTTTCATGAATGAATGGTGAATGGCTGGAAACATGATCTCTGGGCTTGTCGAGCAAGCCACACGGGAATGAGCCCTCCTTTGACCATAGTGGTGATGAGGGTGCCCTTTCCCTGTATCATTAGTACTAACTTCGCACCTGTATGGGCAAATGGGCTTGATACCAACCCTGCTGGAAACTAATAATGCTAACTCCTCTCTGGGCCCTGCTTTCTTTGGTTTGGGGATTTTGAGTTTGTTCTGAAACTTTTCTTCCACCTGCAGTGCACTGTCTTGAGGTGAGTAGGCTCAGAAAGGTTCATAGAGAAAGACCCTCTGTTACAAGTTATGCAAATAATAGTTTGATGCACATTGCAATTATAACATTGCATGGTCAAAATGGCAACATGCAGCCCGAAATTTTAGCCCCAGATCCCTTGGAGGAGTTTATCTGTCAAGTGGCCCTGTGCTTTTGGTCTTCGTGCTGATAAACTCTTACTGAAATGTTATTTTGCTTGTTTTCTTTTCTCTTTGCATGAGACAGTTTGATAAAAACAAAATTAGTCTGACCAAACTGCCAAGAATACAACTGAGATTGCACAATCTTTTTTAAAAAACTTGTCCTGTGCTTTCCTTAATTTTCCAATTTTTCCAATGTATTTCTTAACCAAAATTTGTTAAAATAAAGAAAAAAATAGTTTAAATTACTTGTACCATTATTCTGTCATTCAGCAGAGGTGCATGCCGGGGCTGAATTGGTCCATAAAGAGTGAAACCAGATCAGCTCTTTTTAGCCTAGAGTCAATGTGGGAAGAGTATTGTTTTCAGAAAAAGTGAAAAACCCCAATGGGCATATTTTTTCTCTGTGCTGCTCAGCTGGGATATTATACATTTGCTCTGAGAACATTGGAGCACTCAATACGTGGGTAGACAGAGAGCAGAGTTCTCTGAGTTGGAAAAATCTTTTTCCCTGGAAATTTTTTTCTCTTTTAAAGGTGCTCCCAAATTTTCACCTAATTCTCTGCTTTCCTTCTTGCTGCTTGTTTATGGTCTCTCAACTCCGCAGCAGCCCTGGTGCTAGAGGGAGGAGTGTTGTACTTCCCAAGGGCTGTGCAGCAGCCTGTTGGGGACAAAGCGCAGCATGTGTGTTCCTGGAGAGACCTGTTGGGCAGGAAAATGCTCTTTCTCCTGACAGGGTCTATGCTGGATTGCATAGGACCGCATGGCTTGTCTGAGTCTTCTTGGCAAGCCTGTCACCCCTTGGAGAGAGAGCTCCCACTGACTGACACACATACTGTGCCAATTCAGTGGGGAACAGAGAGAATTGCTGAGGGTGCACAGTGGCTCTGGTCAGGGAGATAACTTCCTTTGCGAGCAGAGAAAATAGCAAATCATCTAACCGTGGCCAGCATTTACTCATTTAGGAAAACAAAAAGCAATGCCAGGTGCTTTGAGAATGCCTCAGAATACATGGAGGCTTTTCCCAGACAAATTTACCTTCTCACCTTCTCTGGGAAATACAGAAGAATACTGAAATCTATTCTGAAATGGTGGACAGCATTTGGAAAGTCCACCTGTGTGACCCCTGGGAGTCACACATGCTTGTTGAGATAGAAGGAAAAGGGTAACACTGTTGGTCTCCTGTTATTAGTAGAGGCAGTGTAGTTAACCACTGGAAAACTGGGTGCATTTGTGTTATTCCTTGTGCAGAATTCAATTTTTTTTCAAGCAGGTGCACACTTGTGCAGTTGCCTGCAAAGATATTTGACATACCCAGGAGTCTGCAGTAACTGCACATATTATGCACAAGGGTATTTTTTGTATATAGTCAGGCACCAGATAGAGACTCGTGCCGTTAACCATTTAAGCAAAATTTCTTAAGCACTGAGCAAGGTTTGAGCTCTGCAGCCCTCACGAGCAGCACTGACGGGAGGATTGAAGCATATTGGGCAGTTCCTGAAAAATGTAGTCATGCTCATGCCTTTGTGTGACCTCTTGTGCCTAATGGATACAGGAACAAAGCTTCTGCTAAAGGTATAGCTCTATGGAGACTGCTAAAGCTCATTTGGGACGTTTTTAATTGTTTCTAGATGTTTTAAAACAAAATTTGTGCTCTTTACTAAAGGCAGATGGTTCAGTTCAAACAGAAGGAGTGCCAACAGGCCAAATGTTCCTGCAGCTTTTTCACAAACAAGGTTGATGAAACGGCCTGACAAAAGAATTTTTCTATTAAAAGCAATTAGAGTTATCCAGTAATGATAATGAGAGTTTTCTGAATAAACTGACTGTTGAGTTGGGAGCTTGTGTTAAAACAGGTCCCAGGGAACATGCGTTTTGCCAAACAGCAATTCTGACCTTTGTTAATTTGCACTGCTTTTCCTATAAGCATTTGTCTTCCTCGTTATAACTGATGCAAACATCTTTGGCTTAGACTTTCTGTTATATATTGTCTTTTTGCAGCAGGGTAACCCATGCATCTGAGCCTGGGCTTTCTCTCGCCCACCAAATCCCGGCCCAAGGCATAAGCCCAGGGGGTTCTGACCACCCCCAAACAGGGAGCCGGGATCACAGGTCAGTCTCGCCTGCCCCTGCATTCTGGGCTGCCGTTCTGTCCCGTGAAAAGTCCCTTCCCTCAGTATACAATAGTTTCACTGCGGCAAAACACCGTGACTGCTTGGAGGTGCTCCTGCTGATGCAGCGCTAGCTAACCTTCCTCCTCACTAGCCTGAGGAGTATGAGTACTCTTGAGCCCAGGTCTTTTGCCTTGTTGCATGTTGCGCTACGAGCCAAATCAAGCAGTTGGTCTAGTTACAGGCTTACGTATAAGGACTCCTGTGTTTTAAAGCAGAATTTTTCACTCAAAGAAAATACGAATTCTGGCCATCTCTAAGAAACGTGGCCAGGAGGATCAATCTGAAAGCTTTCCAATGGTATCGTGTCATGCGTGGTCTGCAGTAACTCGAGTTTAACCTTCCTGTAAGATTGAATCGAGGTGGTGAATGATGGTCTGTAATACTGCCAGACCAGGAAACCCCACAACACCGTTGTGCAAGGACTGCATGCTTTGATATCACCTTACACTTTGTTTTCTAATACAGGAAGCCCAATTGGGAGTGTTTCATGGTTACCAAAAGACCCTTTCAAATGAAAAAAAGCAAGTCAAAAGCACTGCAGCAAGTACAAGAAAATACGTAGTTGCACCTACAATTAAAGCTAAAGCAGATGTTTATTAGTTCCTGGTGATGCTGGCGCCAGCCTGTTGCTTCACTTGCCGTTCATCTGTTGCTGCGCTACCACTTTTGACGTTTTCTTTCTCTAAGAGCCCAAGCTGGAAAGCATAAAGCACTCCTGATTCCTGATAAATAAGTGAGCTGAGGAAGCTACTTAGAAGCACTTGTGGCTGAGGGCGAGTACTTTCTGAGAGCTGTGGCTGTGCTTGCGCAGGGTGGGGAGGAGAAGTTCCAGAGCAAAAAAGGAGCAAAAGAAGTCAAAGAAGTGCTGCTGCTTTTGTTGTCAACGTGGTTTGAAATACGGTGGGGGTTTAACAACATGATCTGGCCCAAACTTTACTCATCTGAGCAATCCCTTGAGAGGCCTGTTCCCATGTGTGAGGTCATTGGAGACACTCTCATAAACAAGGGTGGTGAGAACTGGCCCAGAAATATCGAAAATAACTTAAAGAGGAATTTTCTTTTCCTTCTTCCTTGGTTACAATTTGTTGTCTATTTCAGAATGTGCTAGTCTCTATTATATAAAGGTGGTGATCACAAATAATCATTAAACTGTTGCTATTGTTATACAAGAACAGACTTTAAATTGGACCAGGCAGTTTCTACATAGCCCTTTTTTCTTAACATGGCAGAGGGGAAAGAATTCACTAATCTTGTCATTGGGGGCTGAGAGAAACCAGTTTAAAAAAAAAATTGTTTTCTTCCCTGGTAATATTACTGTCAGATAATTAAACACTGTCTTTATGTCATAGTTTTCGTGTAACTAATATGAGTATGCAGCTCCAACTTTTTTCCTAAAAAATATGGGTTTGGTATCAGGATTGCTTCTGTAAAATGTGAGATAATTCTGCAGCCCACCTCCATTAAAGCTTCTTGTGGTCCTACCAAGTTAAATGACCGTTGAAAAATCAGAGGGTTATTTGCACATAAGTGTAAAAATTGCCATTGTAGTGGCAAACAATTCAAGCCTTTTAACAGACTGAGGCTGAAATTCATTCCTGCAGAAAGGGCCAAGCCAAAGTGTCTGTGCTCATTAAGCTATTATCTGCAATTTATTCTAGATGGGTGCAAATACGTGTCTTCAACACGCAAACTGCAGGACTGGAGACAAAATACCCCTTCATCCTTGTTCTGAGATCATGAGAGGAGTTCAAATGATAAGCTTAATGCTGGCCCTCTGCGTAGGAGTGAATTTTACCTTTAAGACATTAAATGAATGATGTACCCCACAGAGTTTCCAGATTAATCAAACATCTGAGTCTTGTTGTAGGTCAGATTTTCTCATGCAGTTGTACACCTTGCCTAGTCCTCACCCAACATTCATACTGATTTATTTGCCATATTCACTTGCATTTTGGGGATGAAGACATCCTTGCTAAGCTTGTGCTGTGTGTTCTCAGATTTTCTATTCTTGTTCTTCTGCTTTCTCTGTTCCTTCCATTGCTTTCTGCAGGTATTTAAACCCATGGTTCAAAAGAGAATATAATGTAGCTAAGTGGGTAGAAGATGTGAATAAAAACACTGAAGGACCATACTTTAGGTATTTTGTAAATTAATTCTATATCATTTTTAAGAGCTGTTCCAGCATATACAAATATCTTGGGACTCCTACCTTGTATAAATCAATACAAGTTACTGTAGGTGCAAAGGGCCCCTCTTCTTTTGCTGCATTTTGGTGTCTGTTTTTGGCTTCATGTGCAATTTACAATTCTTTTTCTGAATGTTTTAATGAAGCCATTGAAAAGGGTGTGTGTAGTGCATGCGTTCCCACCATCATCTATAGCTTGTAGTAGCTTTCTCATCATTTTATGCCAAGTAGTGTTTTATGGGCATGAGACATATTTATCACTAATAAAGTAGTATTAACTTAAATAGAATGTAATTTACTGAAGCAAGTGGTTTCATAACACATTGACTCTACCCACTGTCTTATATAGTGCATACTAAAATTTAAATTAAAAAAGAATAAAAAGTACTGGTATTTTACCCTCAGCATACAATGAAATAATAGATATATTGTAATTGGAAAATTAAATGTATGAGAATATACTCTGTGCTCTATTTATCAAACTGCTAATGAATCTGTTACAAGTGAGTGTAGGGTTCAACCAAATACATCACTTGTTTTCGAGAGGGGAAAGCATGTTTTTTTGATACATTCCAAGTTAAAGAGAAGAAGCATGCATGAGGCCGGCCTCCCTGTTGTACATGAATCAGGAGACTGAGAACGTTTTAATAGATCCCTGAAAGACACAATCCCACAGCTGAGAGAGAAGTTCACAGAAGCTGAAAAAATGAGGTAGCATAGGAGAGAATGGAAGACAATTTATGACGAATAATACAAAACATGAAAGGACTCAATAAAGCTATTAAGTTGACATACCAAAAATAAAGCTCAAACGAGAATTATAGAAATGCCAAAAAAAAGAATATAAAGCAAAATCTTTAGCTGAAACAGTGGAGGATGGTAAGGAGTAAATAGAATCTTAACAATAATTTTGCTACATTAGTAGGCCTAGTAAGAGTACAAAAGGGCAGAAACATTCACTAAATATGTCCAGTGTATATTTTGGAAAAAACCATGATGGAGTTATATCACAAGATGCTAATGAAATACTTCTATTCCAACAGGAGCACATAGCAGATAGATATTAAATAGCAGAGTGGGAATTTAGCCAGTTTTAGAACTAAAAATGTCCCGAAGTCTTAAAAGAGCATAAAATTGTCACTTTTTAAAACCATTTCTGTTTGCTTTCAAGAACTCTTAAATCACAGAGTAAGTTGCGGAAAGGCATTCCAATGAACAGATAGGGCAAATGAGGTAAATTTAAGCCTACCAGTCCTGATCTCAGTCCTGAACAAGGAGTAAAAATCCCTGACACAAGAAGCCAAGGCTTACGGGAGGATGTTGTGATTTTGGCAGCCAGGATCAGCCAGATCTCGGTGTTGTCTGGGCATTCAGGCAGGGTGTATTGTGGGTCCAGAAGTTTGGCTGTTGCTGGTTTTAGCACTGGGATACAGGGTCCAGTTCTGGTGTCCACAGTTCAACAAGCGTGGTCCAGAACTGGGGAGATGTAAGCCCTGAGAAGCCTTCGAAGGGACTGCAGGGCCCGAAGCTGTTCAGTTTAACAGAGCAGCTAAATGCTTATCTGACTGTAAAATCCACATTGCTGCATATGGAGCAAAACCTGTGTGGGAAGACCTTTAGACTAGCAGACTGACCCAAAGTCACTGGAAGGTGAAATTAGGCAGACTCACACTAGAAATGATGTGTGGTTTTTTTTTTTTTTTTTACTGGCAAACCTTTTCCTAAAAATACCCTCTGGACCTTTGTTGTTCCGGCAGGGCCATCAGTCACTCACCCCTCGGCTGTCTTTCGGGGTGTTTGTGGCAGAAGCCCTGTGGTCGCAATACAGACAGACATTGATGGAATATGAAGATAGCGCTAGTTTAAAGTATGTTACTTTAAATGGTTTAGTTAAACAGGTTTAAATTCCTGTGTGGATACTCTTCATGTGGTTTTGGTCTTTTAATACTGGTATCTTGATTTAGTAACTAGATTAAATTGATGGCAGCATACCCTGCTCCTGAGGGTTTTTAACTGTTGCACTGAATGAGTCACATTTCTAATTGTATTTGAGATAAACAAAGCGTTTTTTGCTTGTAGATGAGGATTAAGCTGACCCATGTGAGTTTTGAGGGTTGTATATCAGCTGAGATGAAAAATACACCATAGAAGTTTACTGATGACTGCCTGCAGCAGTGGCTTTAGAATGAGAAAGAAACGAGAACAAATTTTGAAACCTGTATGTCCTAATTAGTTGAGGTAACCATGGGGAAGCATTCTGCAGGCACATTATGGAAGGCAAAGGATCAGATCTTCTCCTGGGATGAATCGCCATGTGCTTAGGAGAGGTTGAACTGAACAGTTTGTCCCTAAAACTCAGGTGCAATTTTGGTTAAACTGTCACAGGCTGGTGAACATTGTTTCTAAGAATGAGGAGCCCGTGAAGTGATTTACAAACAAAACAAAGCAAATCTTGTTTGGTAAACCAGAAAGCTGGGCTGAAGTCTAGGCTGTCTAGCTGATGGTACGTTTTTGGAATCATAGCCTTGGATAAGACATTTAGACCAGATAATTAGCTGAGTAGTATTTTTGTTGCTGATCATCTTTGGTTTCTCTTTTCTTTTATAGGTGTCCTGAATGTAACACTACTATTTGGCTTGTCTCCCTGTAGTTTTAGGAATAATGTGTTGATGACGTGCTGTTGCAGGTAGAGTTGAGAAAAAAACACTTCCTACAATTGCTAGGAACAGTGCAGCTTTTCAGAAAATAGAGATGTTAGTCATCACAAAGAGTTTCTCCATCAGCTTAAAACACCCTATATAAATTTGTCTCTCTGATACCTCGTGTCCTAGTTACTATTTTTTTCCTAGTCTACAAATCTAATGGGTATTTCTATATAATTACCTTTTATTAATGATAATAATAATAGTAGTTGGTGTCTCTAGCACCAGAAGGCTCACAGCTGTGGGATTCCCTTCTGTAAGAAAATAAGATCTGTAACGAAAAATCTCATTTTACTTCTCAAAGTCTAGGCTAGATTTTAATTTTACATGCTAGGCTATAGCTGTGTAACCCCAGCAGTAAACCCAGGGAGCAAATGTTTCCCTGATTTCTGTAGATAGTTTTAGGCAAAAAAGACTAGAAGGCACCTTCTGAAGCACTGAGCTTCAGTAGGCACTTCAGCCTACATTTGATTTAATGCAAATATTTACAGTAACTTAGATTCTATGGGAGTTGTTTAAGTATAAAAATAGATTACAAAGAAAACAGGTTTTCTATATGGAGACCCAGGATGCATACCAAGAGGGAAAATGGCCATTCCATATCAGAAAGGCATTGGTAAGGAGCATGGAGGGCAGGAGACAACAGGCTATCCATTTCCCTCCTGTTTTTTTCTGTGCTTTGGTGTTCTTGCTTTCTTTCTCAGTTTCTTCTCAGCTGCTCCTCAGCTGATCCTTAGCCAGATTTGGCTCTGCTGCTCTGTGAGGTCTGTTGCCTTCCTCTGTGAGCATCCAGCTGAGGCCAGAGCCATGACCAGCCATTAGTTCCCTGCTCTCGCTGAGGCAGCTTTACTGTGCTTAAAGGAGGGGGGAAAAAAAAAAAAGAATAAAAACATTTCTGCATTACAACCAAAGCAAAATACTGTCCTTGTTGGCAGCCAATGAAAAAAAGTCTATTAACATGCATAAGATCAGGATTTCATTTCAAGAATTAGGGAAAAGAGTTCATTAGAGCGTGTGAGTGCCTGCTTCTGGGGCATTGCTGTGCTCTGCCTTTGCCTTTTTCTGCAGCCCTCTCGACAGCCGAGCCTCCCCTCTGCTGCTGCACTTTCTGAGGAAGCTCACGCCATCTGGGATTTTTAAAAGGAACTGCATTTAAAATGTTAAAATGTTTAGCCACATCGGTATTCTGAGACGATCCCAGCTTCCTAACGTGGGATAATTTAGGCTGATGATGTCCTACAAAGAGCTGAACTTACAGCAGCACAGGTCAGGTTAGGCTGATAGTGTCTACATTTGAGCCTGAAGTGCTTTTGACAGGTTGGGTGTTAAGTGAATGTCATTAAATTATTTCAGTCTATGGAACAGAATCAAGCACAGCTTACGAACAGCTCAGATCTGCCAGGGCTACCTGCCTTGAGTTCAGCTAAAATGACACTTGAAGTTGCAGGACAAGTTGTGTGACCAGGTGACACGTTTCTCTTGTGGGCCAGCGCTCTCCCCATTTAGGTTACAAGAAGGCAGAGCAAGCAGGCGCCTGGCTGCAGGAGAGTGCATGTAGATGTCCTCCTGCTGCCACTGCCTTTTGTTGTGAATCCCAGCGTGGTCTCCCCACACTTAGTTTCAGCTTCCAGGACAGAAAGATGGATGCAAAGTGGCCACTACCTCTTGCTTTCTGGTCAGAAATGAGAATTCTTGCAGTGCGTTGAGGTGCATGGCTTTATTTGGGGTTGGAGGTAAAACCTCTGAAATTATCATAATGTGTACAGGGCAGAATGCAGTCTGCGACCCAGTCTGCTTTCCTAGTTTTTTTGTATAAGTTTCAGTTGGAAACAAGATTTGGCATGAAAGCTAATGGATGTGATAGCAGGAGAACTGAAACCCCAGTGAAAGCTAAATGGATCCCACCCTTGACCAGACTGCAAAGTTTTGCCTACCTTTAACCCCAGCATTTCCTGCAAGTGTCCCTGAATGCTGTCTTTCTTCCGTCCTGTAAATGAGAAAGGTCATGTCTGGCTCTTTCTCATTTAAAATACATGTAAATCTGGGATACACAGCACATACACAATTGCAGGGCAGGACCTGAAAAGTGATCAAAACCACTTGTCACACAAGGTGCATCCCAAGATCTGTGAGCATACGCTTAGTAGTTGTATGTTTTTACAGTCTCAGCAGATGGCACTAAAGACGACAAAACCGTAACTTGTGTAGCAGAAATAAGGGGCGAGAGCCTGCGAGGGGAGGGCAAGGTCATTTCTTTTAAGTGTGCAACTGCATTCTCGATGTATTTGGCTGTAGGTTTTCACATGTGGGTGAGCAGCAATGTGTGCACCAGCTGGGCGCGCAAACCATAGGTGAGCTGGCAACGCAAAGTGAGAAGGTTGAGAAGTCAGGAATGTAGGCAGCTACACTGGAGGTCTGGGCTTCAAAATCTTTTGCAAAGGCAGCGTTATGGTTGAGTTACGGTGCAAAGCTCCGTGGGTATAGGGTCGGCTTAGGGATCCTGGTCAGAGGACCTGCTGTGCAGGGAAGATGTTCAACATGCCCCATCCTTGGGGGGGATGGGGTGGTAGTGCTCCTTCCAGGATCACCTACTTAGGCTGATGGACAGGGATATTGGCCATGGCTTTCCCTCTCACCATGGGCTTCTTTTGTTGTGCCTAAAATAACCCATGGGAAAAGCCTGTAGCGTGCAGGAGGCGATGTTGTGCCTGGTTGTGGTGCAAGGAATGGGAGATGCCTTCATTCTGTGTGCCACTTCCTGGCTGTGGTACCTATATAAACAGCTTTCTGACAGGGCTTGCCAGGTCAGATCTAACACCCCCCAGCTTCTTGCTTCTGATCTCCAAGTGCATCATTACAAATTTACACGTGAAGATTTTAAATCCTCTTTGCAGCTATGGGGCAAAATTTGTGAATAATTGGATTACTGATAATACGTAGAATCTCTTTGTCTTCCCCTCTTCCTCCTCTCCTTATTTTTTTGATTCTAGCTCCACTAGTAGTTCATTAGTGATCTTTATCAGTTCAAGTGTGGGCACAGATGAGAGGACTTGTACAGGTAGTGAACAGCAGGGCATTGTTGGGAGGCTTTACCTGCATTTTTAAAAAAAAATTACCTGTTTTATTGCATGTGCATTTTGGTGCCCAGATCCGTGATGCCAGACATACGAACACTTTGTTTTATACTACAGTAGCTGTTTAAAATTTCATTCCTGAAAACGTTCATGTATGTCCAGTTCATCTTAATGGGTGATCAAAATGCATGTGCTGAAGATGTACTCTTCAGTGTTTGAACAACTGTACAACCTAAATCTTTTAAGTGCTGTTGAACTTAGAGGCTACAGCATGAGGCATCAGAGTATCGTGAGCCAGAGCGGGGAGCTGTCACCATAGAATTTCCATTGATGCCTTGTTGCTCATGGCTGCCATCCATCATTGTTTGTATGGGAGACAAGAGAGTGTGCTGTTGTAGGGAGCTACAGACACGACAAAATGATACAGTAGTCCAAAGTAAAAGAATAATTATTTAAAGATAATAGAGATACAAAGCAATTCCAGACGCAAAAGAGTCCCTGCCTTGTCTGTAATCCTCTCTAGATGAAAGGACCTGATCCTGCAAATCCCAGAGCCAAGGATGTGGGGCTGTCTGCCAGGGGTGGTTCCCGTGGCTCCTCGGTATCAGTGATGGTGCTCATCACTGGGGTCTACAGCTGCACAACACGCAGCCCCCTGCTGCGTTTGAGGGGCTTGGAAGAGCTGTCTGTAGAAACCAAGGGAAACCTTCCGTCTTCAGGGACACGTTAAGTGCAGAAGAAAGTAGGCAGCAGTGCTTAGGGAGGGCCTGGGTGATGTGCCTGCACTAGTGGGAGGCCTTTGAAAAATGCTGTCAGTCTGCAAAACAGAACAAGGCGGCCAGGGTAGCTCAGTTCTTCTACTTTGAGGCTTTTTTTCCCCCCTCTTACTCTGCCCAGATTAGAGCCTGATAGGAACCTTCCAAGGGGTAAAAGTGCAGAATCTCAAAACAGAAGCATAAGAGTTTTTCTTGGGTATAAAATTTCAGTCAATAATGTGCTGCTGCCTTATTGACATGAAAAGAATGCCTTTCATGTGATACAAACATTTACTTGCTCCTGCTTACTCTACTCACCTTGTACAGAAATGCTGATTGCCATTGACTAATCAGTCCATTTTTGTATATTCTCATCAGACTCTTTCTTTGGCTGGAACAATATGCACTGTATGATGCTTGCATGTCTAATAATTTGTTATTAGCACCTTGTATATGCCTTTGTTACTTCACAACTAACAGTTTGGCCTCCAAGTGCATGCATTTGTGTAAATACATGTGTTATAAAATACGAGATTTATTCACTATGTTTGTATCAATATAGGAGTTGTGTAAGATATACGTAAAGACACCGATAATTGCCATTTAGTCACTGGCAGAAGACATTGTTCAGCTTGTACTTATACAATCACTATTTCTATTTAGGCTTGATAATGCCATGTCTGTCTTTTAGTTCTGTATTTATTCAATTGCAGATTTGGTCTGTTTATTTTATAATGATTAATTACAGTACTCTATAAAACAGTTTAAGAAATCTTTTTTGTTATGCAGTACAATTCTAATAAGAAGTAGAAAAATTTATTTTTTTCTTCCAGTGTTCCTGAGAGCTATAAATCCCTTTATTCATATCATATTATTAGACTACTGATCAAACAACTTTATTCCCCTGATATTAAGCTAATAATAAGCTATATACTTGGTTCTGAACCAAGCTTCAGAGTAATGGCAGTTGCTGTTGCAGTGCTAGGACCCAAAGACATCACATTTATTTTGTGTGTTTCAACATCTCAGGACGCTGTCTCCTGCAAAGTCTCCATCTTCCTCCACTGGATCTATTGCTTCCAGCAGAAAATACCCTTACCCGATGCCACCGCTTCCTGACGAGGAGAAAAAAGCCAACAGGCAAAGTGCCAGGGTACGTGTCCCTCTTCTCTCTGCATTTCGTCGGTGACTTGATTGACCGGTAGTTTTTCAAAAGGAAAGCGTGGCATGTCAGCATCTTTGATTAGCAGTGGGAGCAGCAGTGGCAGTTCCTTCGCACCTGAGGCTCTGGCAGCGATTAGGGCAGCTGTGGTGGCTGCATTTACAGGTACCCGTTCGGGTGGCTCTTAAACCTGCCCTGAAGCCCAGATTTCACTAGTTGCCTAATTTCAAGCTGGGAGCGTGCCTGGCACAGCCTTTGGGCCGCAGAGGATGGGCAGCTTTGGAAAAGGCAGCACATCTGGCTCTCCTCCCTCGGCCCTTCCAGGGGGCTGCTGCAGCCGGCAGCTCATTCAGGCTCGGGGATAGCTGCTTTCCAGCTTCATGGAAAGGTAACTACGTTGCAGGTAAGGAGGATGTGGATGGCTTGTATCAAGCCCTTGCAGATCTGTAGGGAGCTGCCACATGCACTGAGCCCACCCTGGCCCTCCAGGGAGGGCAGGAACCGCTGGAACATGCTGTGGGTGGTGATGCTGCTCCACGGGGAGAGATTTCCAGCTGTTGCCAAAAGGCAGCGCTAGCTGTTGCTTCCTTGTGTCAATTCAGACGTAGCAGATATTTGAATAAGCAAAAAAACCTCTGAAATTTACTTTAGGAGTTCTACTTGTGATAGCTTTAGTTCGTGTTCCTGATGTAGATGAGATTCCCATCTCTGCTCTCTGTTGTTTTTTTCCAAGAAAAAAAAAATAAGTGGAGTACTGCTGAGGGGACCTGCATGCTGCTACCCCCATGTCCCGCTCGGGGCAGAAGGTTGTGTGAGGGGCAGCAGAGGATCTTCCAGGTGCGTGTGGAGCAGAGCAGCTTGGAGGAGGGGCTGCACTGATGTTTCTCAGCCCTGGAGCTGACTTGGGAACCGGCTCAAACCCCCAGCAGAAATTCATGCTGCCCTGAGCAGATGGGCAGAAGAGAGTGTGAAATTACACTAATATTATTTAGCGTAACTGTAAGGTAAAAGCTGTCTAATACAAAGCTGATGCTACACTGACATTTTTCCTTCAAGCTCTACGTGCTCCCGGCCGTGGACATTTACTGTGCAGACTGCAAGTCAAGCTGAAATGCTTGAGACTGCTGACTTTGTGGTCTGAATGAAAATGCAGCAGAGGCTGGGAGCAGACCAAGAGCGTAGCCTTGGTGACCCAAGTGATGTAGACGCAGTTCCCCAGACAAGCTCCTCACACTGTTTGGGTAGCAGCCTGTTTTATCTTGGTGTTCAGTGTGTGTTTGTGTTCCTTTTCCCCTCTCCAGCTATGGGAGACTTCCATTTAGCTGCACTGTTTTCCTGGGGTGACATCAGAACTGTTTACTTGGAATTTTATAGAAACTCAGCATCACTGAGTCATTGCACATTCATCTGCTCTTCAGACAATTTGAAAGACCAACAAGAGATGCCCGTGATCACAGAACTTCCTCTCATCTGGAAGGGAAAAAAGCAGTCTTTTCTTTTTTTCTTTCTTTTTTGTTGACTGTTATTTTATGGATTTGATGAACAACCAGAATCATAACAGGGGATACTTAGCCCGGATGTGACGAGGCATGGTGACAGATGCACTTACTTAGAATCCCAACTGCAGCCCGTTTGCCAGTCCCACATAAGAGAGGTTTTTCTCTGGTTTATTGCAGTCCCGAGTCAGACCAGAGTGGAATTGGGAACGCGCCTCCTGGAGATCCCAGCTGATGTAAACTTGTACGCTGTATGCATGAACCTTGTGTTCTTTACTTTCCATATGTAAGGGATAAACAACATACTGTAGTAGAAATTAGCATGCAGGAGTAAGAAATATAGGATTTTTTGTGACAGGATTTCAAGCTTTGAAAGGCAACTATTTGACACAAATGTCAAACAAACAAGGATTATATCTTTTTTTTACCTTACGTGTTTATAATCTCAGTATACAGATTGTATATATGTAAACATTTGATAATGTCAAAAATAGCTGTTATACATAAGTGTATTTTGCCAAATGCCTAAAGAAACAGTCATGACTAACATCATCACACTTCAGATTTTCTAATATTACAGGCGGACATCTTTGGAAATACAGAAAGTACAATACTGTAAAACCGTGTCTCAGAAACTGGTGTTTGACCAAAATCTATACTATCTTTTCAGTATCTTAATACTGTCTTGACAATCTCAATTGTATGGTAGATTGCAGAAACCAGTACAGCAGCACTTTGTCTTAAATCGTCGTTAAGAGGAACCAGCCAAAATCCGTTGTTCAGCAGGATGACCAGTGTATCCTCTCACAGGTGTAATCAAGAATGATTCAGCAGACAACGGAGACAGAGTCTTTAAGTAATGTGCAGCCCAGACTCACTGGACATTTGGGAATACTTCTAAGTAATCAGTTCAGGATGCGGTGGTGTGAAGTCCTTCTGGTGAGAGTTGCTGTGTATTTTTGATAGAGCATTTCAGACACAGTTTTAGATGGCTGGGTGTAGCTTATGAGAAGCATAACGATTTCACTGCACTAGATAATAACAGTGCTGGGCAAGTGGCCAGTTTCATTGCTGTCTTTTATTTGTTACTGGAATCGCCTTTACCATGCGCTTGAATGCTATGTTTGCTGCCCCTGAAGCCCCCTTGACAATTTTTTTGGACATTAAACTGAGTACAAGTGAGTTTAGCCTAAAAAAAAACAAGGTGGGGGGAACAAACCCTTGACCATGACATGTTAATATTGTGTATAAGCGGATAGTTAGATTTCTAACACCTGAGACTTCTAAAGGTTGGTGTGAAACAAATATCTTTTGGGATTTTCAGTCAGTAAGAAACTGGACCACAGTTTATACATCTCCAGCTTTCCAAAACTGACTAATTATTAGGTTCAGGTAGTACCATGGCAGAATAAAACACCCGATTCTGTGTGGTGCAGTTGAATACCTTGCCCAACAGCCGTATGATCAATTAGATGTTATTGTGATGGGAACATCTATGGTGTTTCTGAATCTTCTACCTCTTTCATGTATTTCCTTTAATAATTGAACCCAACACTTGCAGCCTTCTAATATATTTTTTTAACTTTTAAGTCTCTCGATAAAGTCAAATATATGTAAGATTAAGAAATGTTTAAAGATGTCAGCAACTGTAAAGTATGTAAGATTTTTAGAAATGCTATATTTTATGATTAGGCTGTATGTTGGATTATGACAAAATATTGGCCTTGGAGTTCAAATGATTTTCCTTCACAGTTGACAGGTTCTGGTAAGTATTTTGGTGAAAGACAAATACGAGTACAAGTGGAGGCAGACAGGCCATCTGGAAGGAGCCAGCCACTTGTGATTGCATTAGGGAAAGATTCTGCACTTTCGTGAAGAGTAAATGTCCGTCAGCACTGAAGAATATTTTTTGCAAAGATGTACTTTGAGCGTAGGTAACTGGATTGAAGATAGTTGGTAGCATATGGCTCGTGAAATCAGGGCTTGAGCCCTGACAGCTTGGAATCAGTATGTCTGTTACTGATTTCACTGGACTTTGAGCAGGACCCTCAAGGAGTTCACCCGCATTAAGACACTCTGCTAACCTGATAGTTGCTCTGTTACTCCGTGGAAGCTGTTTTTCCCTCACATACTAGTATCTTGTCTTTAGTAACTGGACTGTTCATCACGTGCCTTTTATGGTATTTTGTTTGGATACAAACTGGCATGTAATTTTGAATAACCCTGTTAGATTTCTGTGCATATTTTATGTTTACCACTGTTTACTCTTCCCTTTCCATTTTGCCTTATCAAGAAGCAGCAAGATTTGGCAGACTGAACTGGATATAACGTACTGGCTCTTTGTGTAATGTGCGTATCTTTTTGTTTTGCAAACAAATGGCTCTCCTGACTGTATTTTCAATGTAGTATGTACTTCCAGCTTCTCTCTTGTTTTGGTATAATTCATTTGTAGCATATGATGATACAGTTATGTGCGTAGTGTAACTCTCAACAGTCACTTTCACATGTGGAGATACGTAGTGACTGGAAGTCTAATAATGAGCACTAAGTTGAAGTTAAATAAATATTGACTTTCACTTTGATGGTCTAGAGTGGGAACATCACAAGACCGGCGTTTTTGCAGGATTCTTCTGCAGAGAATTTTGCATCAGGTTGGTAACCTGGAGACCTTACCATTGCACAAAACCCAAACTGGTAGGGCCGTGTGAGCCTGCAAAGCCAGCACAGGTCAAAGAGAGAAGTTGTTTGCTTCCGTTCTGTGGTTTCCTACTTCAAAAAGCTGTCAGATTAATAGCCTTGATGATTGCAAATATTTTCATCCACTGTAGTTACACTGGCAGTAGCAATATAAATTGCCGCATAACACCTCATCCAGTCTCAAACAGAGTACTTGTGTTGTTAGTAAGATAGCTCAGTCATTTTCAAACATGGAGACTCATGCTTTTATTTTCTTTTTCTTTTAATAAACGAATTAGTTACTGCCAGCAATGCTGTAGATGCCTGTTGAAGTAGGGACGTTAACAGTTCTCAGATAGAAGTAATCTTCCATATGAGCATAGGACCTGCAGGATGTACTACACTTGGTGTTACATGTTTCAACATGGTAGAAGAACCTTGTATAATTTAAAATAAAATTAATATGACTAACTGATGGAGACTGGAAAATAGAGATAATAGCCAAATAATAATGCTGCACAATGATGCCACAGTTTGACAAGTAAAAATTGACCTGCTCATTCTGGATTTGTTGACGTAAGAACTTCAGTAGTCCATACTATAGACTTTTGGTGAATATACTGAGGCAGTAAACAGAAATGGTTGTGATTGGTAATTTACATCAAGTTTTGTTATATTTGTGTAAGCAGTTTTAAGGAGGTTGTTAATTTTATACAGCCTGTCTTTGCTTAAGTTGTGAACTTAAGCCACTACTTGGCAGTTACCTGAAGTGTGACATGATTTTGAAGACAACTACTTCCAAATGATGTAAGAGTTCTTGCTTTATCAGATGTTGAACCTGCTCAGCTGATGTACTGATTAGATAATTTTGATTGTGCTAATGAACAAATGGACCATTGAGCTGTAGGCTGAATTAACATCAGAAGGCAGCTGTGTCAATAGCTAGTGTATTGAAGTCCTCTTACCTGAATCCCTCTTACTGGTTTTAAAGGAACTGAGTGGTCTTGTCAACACCAATGTGACAACCGCTTTCAGAACCAGGGATAGTAATAGGTATATACGCTATCACAGGCATGCATACACTACAAATTCTGAGCAAATTTGCAGTCAGTTCGTTAATGAGTTCATTAAAGAATAGGATAGGATGTAGCGTGAAAGAATGATGAGACTCCATAACCCTGCAGGATAACAAGTTAGCTCTTAGGACTTGCTCCATCATCAAATCCTGTACCCAGCTGTTGTAAGCAAAATTATCACACTCCAATGTAAAACTCAGTAAGCCAAGCCTCTCCCTGTCCCTCCCCTCCCCTCTTCTCTCTCCCATCCCCTTTCTGTTCCCACTGAAAAGCATTTCCATGAATGATAATTAACATCCTCTAAAAGCCAAGATCACAAAGCTGCTAAGTCAGTCGCCTTTCCACACAGCGGCCTGGATAAGGTGTCTCTAGCGCTGGTGATACATCTTCTGCTCTTGCTGCAGCGTAGGTGGTGGCTCCTCGTGTCTCGTGGTTTGCACTGGTAACACCACTTGGTGGCTCAGTCATCCCCTCACCCTCTGCCAGTCGAAGGCTTAAGTCTGTGAATCTAAAAGTTGTGCTGTGTCCTATTTCTCTTGCTCCAAGTCAGAAGATCATCCATTTCTTTCTCTTAAGTTATTTAAGTATCTGTGTAATCAGCAGACTGTCTGGGCCACTGTTCTCAACCGCAGTGCGAGGTTATTTACCTCTTTTTGAAAGAGCTTGAGCACATTCTGGTTGCCCTCTGAAGCCAGGTTTTGTCCAGAATGGAGTATCCATCAGACTATGTGCATGGCTTCCAAACCATGTAAGACATCAGCAGTCTGGGATTTGACTTTGCTCAGGCTTCCTGAAGACAACTCCGAGTAAACTGCACACCTGTATACAGCTCGTTACCCCGTGACTGCACGGTGGGGTAACGCTCCTGTGTGCGCGTAACTATTACCCTAATAGAGCAGGAAAGAAGGAAACAGGGGAACTGTATAGACATAGTTGCAATGCAGACTGGACTCTTTAAGTGTGGTTTCAACAGAAATTAATTAATGCCTCCTGTCATCTACGCTAAAAAAAAACCCCTTTCACCTGAATATTTTCCAGGTCAGCTTATGAAAAACATTTCCGGTGCCTCGAGTATGGATGCTGATGTAAACTAAAGTTTTGGAAACAGCAGCTCATACACCCAGCACGTTGTATCTTGTCATTCCCCAAGTTTTCTGTAACAATTTAAAAAAGCACTACAAGAGTCAACGTTACTATGTTATCTCAGCCAAGTGACCAAACCAAGCAGTAAAAATAAGTTCAGAACACAGAAATGTTATTTGCTCAACTTGAGAAACTTTGTACTGGACTTCAAAATCGGCTCACCTAGCCAGGTCTGGTGGGTTTAGTTCTCTAAAATCCAATCTACACCAGTTTCAGAATCATTTTAGCTAAGCCAGCTTTAAACTGTTGAAAAACTTCTGCCACGTAGACAGGCCGTAATTGCAATATAACTCAGAATGAGATGAGGAACATTGGGGAAAGTAAAGCACAGAGCAGTTTAAAAGAAACACATTCTCTAAGGGAGAAGTATAGGTGTCTTTATGCTATTTTTAATTACTGAAGCATAAAATGTCAAAGCAACAAGCTAAGTTGTTTTCTGTTTCTGTATTCCTCTGAATAAAAAAAATAAAAGTTTTAGTTAAAAAAAAAAAAATCTTAACATGAGGCCTTAAGACCTTATATATTCTAACTTTAGCATGGAGAGTCTATTTTTACAACCACATAAGAAATTCTGTATATAGGCCTGACTGACCTTGTAAGTATAGTGGTGCTAGCAGCTAATCATGCAATAGCGTAAGGCTCTGTGTAACAGTAAATGCTGATTTATTTTGATTATTGGTACAAGGACTCCTGCTCACTGCCTGTGTAGAGACTCCGCATATTTTATGCTTGGAAGTACAGTCCAGAACATATTCAAACTGTGAATATATAACCTGATTTTTCTTTTCTTAAGGGTAAAGATATATTACAATAGGTAGTGTTTTATATAGAATACAGTACTTATTTTTATTGTTGCATAAATGCAAAATATTTTTTTCAAAATAGCAAAGCATTACAGAATTTTTAATTCACTGGAGAAAACATTATTTACAGTATGACCAGTTCTTTCAGCAAAGCTTTTGGGGTGGTATTATACCAGTCGGCTCTGCCAGCTTCATTTTGTGCTAATATTTATCTTTGGCATTGCTGTAAAAAAAAGCTATCTGGTTTTTCACTCATACTAGCCCTTATTGGTAAAACATTTAGAGAAGCAAGGAGAGTCATGTTTCGCCACTGGGGCTGGGCTAGCATTAGCAAAACCAGCCAATCTATACCATAATGTTGTCTTTGCTAGTAAAATCCTTTAAAGAACACACCTGATGTAATAGAAACATAAGATTTTTGACAAACACCAAAATGAAGCATTGCAATTTACAACTTTCTAGCTTTGAGTGTGATATTTTTGTCATAAACATTACAGGCATTGGGCTGTTGAAGTGAATGAATCTGGCTTTCATGTAGCTAAACAAAATGTCGCTTTTTATAAAATCAAGTAATTGTAATTTGGGGTTCTAAATTCCTGCTCACTTTTAATAACGGCATCACAGTATCCACTTCGATGAGAGTATTTAATACAAATGCCTGTGGTTTTCAATGTTACTAACATATTGTAACATCAGTAAAGTGACTTCCAATGACAAAGACTGTTCTGTGTATTTTGTTCTCCTAAGTCCTTGTATTTAGCAGTTCCTGTTTTTTAGGTCTCTGTAAAACAAAAAGATGCTGCATGCACGGGGAAAAAAGGCTCATGGCTGATAATAGAATACAGATGCTATTTTTAATAGAATACAGATGTTATTTTTCAAATTTCAGGGTTGAAAATGATCTTGTGAGTGTCACAGTCTTTGTCTTAGGGTCCTGCTGTTCTCAAGACAAATCTAAAATTACTGTTTCTTATGCCCAACTATGCCCAATTGTTTGCACAAAGATCAAGAGCAATCACCCCACTTAATATCTTATAAGCATTGTTCCCAGTATGCCTTTTGGGAAAGAGAAACCCTTAATTCGGAGTTACGGGTAACTGTTTCTCTGAAGCAGGTAACTTGCATATTCACATTGCCCACTGAATCTGCTCTTAATGGAAAAGCAATTTTCACGTGGCTTTTCTTAGCTAATGACAGCAAATTCTCTAGTCACTCCTTTGCAACCGTATTTATTATTGTAGTTTATGTCTAAATATGAAAGAATCCTACCAGTCCCTGTGAATACCATGTGGCTGTTCGAAATGCTTATGGAGAACAAAAAGAAATTCTTTCTTGGATAAGCTATAATTTCTTCCTGGTTTTGGAGCAGTTTGTTTTCCAGTTTTCTCCATTTTGTGTTTGTAAGACCCCTGAAAAAACTGCTGTTAGTTCACACTGTTGTTCTTGCAGCATTTCACTGCCCAGTAGCCGGCTGGTGCCAAACCAGTAATTCAGCCTGGGGGAAAAAACTAAGAAAGACTTGGCATGTTTGTTACTGCTCCTCTTTTATTGCTCCAGACACCTGTTATGCCTTTCATTAAAAAAAAAAATACTGCCCCTCCCAAAAACCCCAAGCCAAGTATGCAAAATAGGCTGAACAATTTTTTCAAGCCAAGCTTTTATTTGTAGGCACAATTTTACTCCTGCATATTATTTCATCAATAATTCTCACAATTTTTTGCGTAACTTTATACCTGTATAGGAGTGTGGAACTTCTGGGGGAAGAGGAGTGGTGTCTCAGATCATTTAGTAAGTTACACTTCTCTACAAGAATGTTGTATTCATTATTGCCTGGTGTTTCTTTCATTAGTAGTTTCAGGCCCGTGGTGGGTGGAGAATTGGAAGAGCAAAAGCAAAAAATAATTGCAGATCAAGGTGAAACAGCTTAAGAAGGGAAGGGAAAAAAAAGAGGCGGGGGGGAAAGCCGTGCAAAGGCAGTCACTCCCCACCTCCCGCCAGCAGAGCGATGCCCGGCCAGGCCCCAGGCAACAGCTACGTTGGAAACTCGCCCGCCCCTACCCAGGTTTGTTGCCCAGCATGAGGTTACGTGGCACAAACATCCCTTTGGTCCCTGCGGGTCAGCTGTCCCCAAACACCCTCACCCGCTCACTGGGGTCACCCCGTGAGAAACGGAGAAGACCCTGAAGGTGTGCAACGACTGCTCAGCAACAGCGAAAACACCCGTGTGTCATCAACACTCTTTCCGTCACAACTCTAAAGCACAGCACCCTACGGGCAGCTAGAAAGAGAACAAATTCCACCCCAGCGCAAGACCAGTTAAACAAAAGTACGAGAGAAATGTTGCGTAGGTAATGAGCATTTTTGTAAGGACATATTGTCCTTTTTAGGGTAAAATTAACAGTGTAAAGATGAATATTTATGCAAAATGGTCTAACCAAAACCCTACAGAAAGAACAGCCTTTGCTTCATACTCAGTTTACTAACTTCATCAGCTGTCAATGTTTTGAACTACAGCAGAACCAATGCTGGCTGCTTCAGTCACACAAACCTTTACAGACTTTGGTCGTTTTGTTGGAAATGCTTTCTGTAGCATTCCATGTCTGCTTCCCAACTATATGTGCGACTGGATAGCGTACAATTAACAGAATGTGGAACTATAATCGTATTTATCCTTTTAAAATTCATTTTTGAGGGCAGAAAGAGAACTAGCTTGTGAAATGAAACTAGAAGCAATATGCAAAAGATTCTGAATTTAAGTAGTAACTATTAGTTGCTTCTTTAGGTGAGACCAACCAGCTTTGAATTTACAGCCCAGGAACTACAGACCTACATTTCACAGTATTCTTAGCAAGCTCGTGTATAAAAAAATCATCTTCAAGCAAGAGTTCTGCTCCTAGGATTATTTCTGTGGTTTGTCCAGTGTGTATATATATGTATCTATAATAAACACACATTTTGCTTTCATTCCTTAGTGCAAAGGCTTCTCCCCAAAAGTGCTCTAAACCACTAATACAAGAAATGTACTCCTTTTAACTTTCTTCCGGCATTCTTTGCATTTACAAGGCTAGCAAAAGAACATCTATCGCTCCTCCACGGTAGGTAGAAGTGACCAAAATTAAGAAAAGTTTCATTAACTTATTTCATTGGAAAAAAGTTTGAACTGCCTCCATACAGTATTGCTGCTCCCTCTCCCCATACAATGTCAATCTTCCCCTCAAAAAGAAAAAAAAAAAAACAACAACCAAAAAACCCCAGTAAACAAAAAACTTCCCTTTTGAAAAATCTCGGGCAAAAAACCAAAAAGTCTTGCCTTTCTGTATCTGCTTTCAGGTAAATACTGCAGCATTGGTAATTACTGCCATGATATGAAATAGTAATCTGGCAAGAATTTTTCAAAGCAGGGTTTGGCCCTTGTACATTAGTTGGCACATAGAGGCAGGAAAGGCTACTTGTTAGCGTTTGAAGTGGCAGAGATAGAAACATTAATTAACATGTAACTCGAGTCTGGCAGCTTATAAGTTCATTGTTAAAGGGCAAGTTAATTTATAAACTGATACAGCGTAGTTCTTGTATGTTTAGAACTGTTTTATCTAGTGACACAGAGCAAGAACCGTACTGGAACAAAAGCCCCCCCTACAAGAGCACACTGCGAGGAGAGCTCTCTGCTATGTGTTCTGGCGCATCCCTGAAGTGCTAATGGCGAGTCTTGCGCTCAGTGAGTGGTGCCACAACCTTCACCTTGAAAACAGCTACCTGTCACATTAAGCAACTTCAATTTACTGATGTTCTAACAGACCAGCGTAAAATGATCATTCCAAAAGCTCCTTCAGTTTGTACACGTGTCTTAACGCTGTCAAAGACGAAAGAAGATGTATCATCTTTTGTCATACACACGATACTGTTTTAAGACAGAAAAAGGTAAGTTGTGCTCCTTGAATTGGGTTTTAAGAATTACAGGAAAAATGTAAACACACCACAGAAAAACTTACTAGCTGCGTAATTTGAGTTATACATAGTGACAGTTTATGAAAAGAAAATAATCTTTAATAGTCACAGATTGAAAGTTAAAGACGACATACATGAGTGGTTTATAGTCATTGTCAAAACTAAAAAAAAAAATACAGAAGTGTGTAAAGTGATACCTTCATAAAAATATGCAGTTTCCAATATTGAGATACACAATCATTGTAAGATTTGCAAAGCAAAACACAAACTGGAATGTTAATCATGATCATCCATGGCTTCCTTCCTTTTGATTTAGATGCTCATAACACACTGTATGAACTGAAAAAAGAATAACCACTTATTAGATGTATGACAGAGAACAAGACTTCACTTTTTCCCCTAAAACACTCATTGTTACTACCCTTTTCTGTAAACAAATTCAGCCTATGAACAAGAAAGCTTTGAAACTAAATATGAAAATTAGATAATAAAACAAAGCATCTCCTTAATAATAACAACAACGAAAAACCCCCAGGAATACTTGAATGTAGGGTTGTCCTTCTCCTGCACAGATGCAGCCAGGAAGCCAAGACCTACAAGCCTGAGTGAGTGCAATTTCTGTCTGTCCCTGCTGCACCTCCCCCAACCTTTCCTGGGAAAAATGGCTACCAACCCTTAAAACAAAAGGAAACAAAAAAGTCACGGAAAGTGATGTTTAGCCAGCAACGAAGCCTCTTAGGTCTTCTTGAACCATACTGATTAAGTCCAGACAAAAATGCACAACAACATCTTACAGAACTCTGTAAAATATGTGAAAACTTTTTGAGACAATACTCAACAAATCCCACAACCTTTGTGCTCTCAGGTAACGCCGTAAGCGTAGGGAAGATGTAGGGAAGAACTCACATCATTACTGTTTGTCTTCAGTTTTAAGTTTTTCTTTAGTTTTACTCTCTAACTGATTTGTTAAAGTTCACTTACATCATCATACTGGAAGTTCACAAAACCCTGCTGAGAGATATCTCTTCTTCTGAAACATTCTGGAAAAATGCATTAAGAAAACAAAACAGAAACCATGTAAGGAGAATTACAGTTTATAATTTTTTTAAAAAAATGTGCTTCACTTTTGAAAAAAAACTTTCATTAAGTTCCCCAAGTCAAATGAATGAGAATTCATGAAGAATACTGCAATTCATTCCAAGACTTAATTTCCAGTTCTTCATTTTAATATTTATTCTATATGACCGTTTTTGTTCTGTTGATAAATAGTTTCCCCATTTTGATAACTCTTCCAGTCTCTGGAATAAACTCTGCATTAGTTTTAAGTCGATTTTCTAATGGGGATTTAAAAAAATCGTAATTTGTAATTGTTCCAGTTCTGCCTGTAAACTCTACTGAAGGAAACCTATTTTGTGTTAAACTTGAGATAACTGACTAAATCAGATTTCATGACATAAAGATATATTATGGGGATGATAGTAACAAGGGTATAATCGAGCATACCGGTGAGAGCTCTGAGTTTCACACAGCAGGCAATGTAATCATCAAATGCAATCTTTCCATGAGTGCTGTATCGCCTTGCGATTGCAGTCACTGCCTGTGGGCTCAGGCTAAATCCTATTTGAAAACAAAAAGTCTATATTGAAAAAACAGGTAAGTTAACAGAATCCAACACATTTTTAATTGGAAATACATGTCAGTCACTGTGGGATGATAACCGGTACTGAGGAATGCTGTAAATCGGTGTCAGAAGCAAGCACTTTTCACAACTTACCCATATTCATCAAGGCTTTCTCCAGTTCTTGACGATCCACTGTACCACTTCTATCATTGTCAAAACTTACAAAGTGTTGCTTCCAGCCATTGACCACAGCCCAGAGTTCTTTAAACTCATTAAACCCCAGCGTGCCAGACATATCCCTCTGATTCCAAAGCTAAGAAAAATGTTTCTTAACTTAAAAAGTTTTAAAAAAGCACCCTCTCCCCAATGGAAATTTGTATTTTTATACTCTGTAGTTAAAAACCCTTTATTGAAGGTCAATGTTAACGATATTTTACTAGTATTAATTTTTCTGGTAGAAAAATGCTAACTACAGCATCCCAGAGCACAGAGATAATACAACCAACTAAAACCAAAGGTCAGAGAACTTGCTCTCCCCACTTCTCCTCAGTGAAACCTGATAAAACTATTTCCTCTTTGTGAATTTAACTTAATTCACACACTTCTCTTTTATCTGCCACAGCGTAACTGTTACCAATAAAATACATATCCGAAATAAAAATAGATGCCAAATGAAAAATTATTTTAAGTTAGAATGATATCAGTGCTCTTGCTTTCTAAGCAGTTTGTTCAAGGTGAGCTAACAACCTTTTCAGTTTCATTTCTGGTTGGGTTTTTTTTGTTTTGTTTTAAACAGCTAAGCATTTGAACGTGACTTTTTAAGTTTTGTCTAAAAAAATTAGGAGCTTCCAACCTTACACACTATACCTAAGTTTCATTAAGTCCTACTGCTGAATGCCATATGCCCTTTCAGTAGATACTTGAGCCTGATTCTTTCAAGGAACAGGATTTAGGGGGACTTAGATTGTATTCAGGCTGTGTAGTACAAATGCTTAACTCATTAGCAAGGACATCTACAAAGTTGTTAAATTTCAAAAGCCCAACAAGCGATTTGCACAAAGCTCTATTCCGGGCTGCCAGACCTGACTCTTCAGAGATTCAATGGAGAAACAGTCCCCTTAGGGACCTCGAGGGACACCACTTATTGCAAGAACATCAGTCACTAAGAGCCACATTTATTAGAACTATTATTTCATCCAGTAAAATGAGTAAGAGTGGAATTTTGTAGTTCCCCAATTATAATGATCATAATACTTATCAAGTAAGAGCTGAATGGGAATTACAAAGCATTTCCCAAATTTTGGGCACCCTCTCCTCTTTGCTTATGTAACGCAAAAATGTTTACATTTCACAGTAAAGGATACATCCAGCATTGAGATCATGAGCCTGCAAGTCTCTAAGTTGAAAGCTGTTTAAATTAGAAAAAGGAAAAATAAGTTATATTAAAAGACTGATTTTCATTTTTGCTTGTCTAAATGTAACACTTTATTTTTATTATATACTGATAACACATTATAATGTATAAAATATTAAATAATTGCTTCCACTCTATACAACCATATCATATTTTGATCCAAGTAAGAGCTTTGAATCAATACTTCTTAGAAAAACTGACAACAGACAATCTGGAGGCAATTCAAGTTATATTTAAAATTAATTTCCTCTTATCTCAATCCATAAAGGTTTTGGGTTTCAGTCAAAGTGGTCATTTCTATTTCACTATAGACACCACTTGAGGAAGCCACTTTTACTCACAGAAGCTTAACTTTGTAAACTGAATGCTAGGTATCCCGACAAGAGAAGTCTTGCCACAAAATTTTCTGGTCAATATCAAAGCTCAATTTAAAAACAAAGCAAAGCATCTTTTTACAAACTGGCTGTCCGTTACAAAACAAAACACTTGAACTCCCCAACTCAGCAGTGGGGAACTAAGGAGGCTGAGAAGGAAAGTCTTCTATGCACAGAACTCTTCCACCATGCAAATAAACCCCCCAAACCTCTGCGGAAGGCACAACTACAAGCATTTTCTAGCAGATGGCATAAGAATTAGTATGCTTTACAGTTGGGGTTTTTTTGGTTTATTTAAATCATTCACTTACGTTTATATGCTCCTGCAATCCCTGACTGGGTGAGACATCTCTGTAGCTCATCAGCATCTATTTGTCCATCCTTTCGATAACAGAAGATGTATCAGCTATTGTTTTAATTCCCTCTCCCAGGCTGGTTATTCCCAATACCCACTCCCTTTTCAGTGGCACTAAATTAGCTATCCCTTCAAAAAACAACTGACTACCTGTCTGCTTTATGACAGAAACTGCCTTTTATAACCCATATTTGTAATGACGTTTCTTTAGTTGGTATTGTTGCAATATACATTAGCTTTCCCATCTAGTGAAGTACTGGAAAATGATAAGGATTCACAGGTTTGTTCTAAACTTAACTTTGAAAAACCCCAAACAAACTCACATCAAATAGTGGTACCATATACTTGAGAGCCAGCTGCATAGAAACCAAGGCACAAAATTTTCAACAGAAAGATAGCTTTCCTGAAAGTACTAATTTAACTTAGTGGGCATTGTAGTCACTTTGGATTACACAATGATGATCTCACTGCTAGAGTAGGAAACCTGGAACCCAGATCATACACACACTCTTCTCAAGGCTGCCTTAAGACTTGCAAATCTAAAACCCCCTTTTTTGGGGGGGGGAATAGTGAGTTGATAGCAGGACAAACAAAAACAAAAAGCAAAGAGCTTTGAAAGAAAGACAAACCAAACCCAGAAAAGATACCCATCTGCATGTTTTGGAAAATTACTCACTTCCAATCCATCCTGCTCGTGGCCAAAGAGAGAAAGCAACTGCCAATTCTTAGAAAGCAATGAGCTGTCTAGAAGTGGAGCTGGAATTCTAGATCACATTCCTCAAACAACCGACATGGAAGTTCGGTTCACAGAGAGTTTAATTTAACCTCATTAGAGGATGGAACATTGTATCAGTAGATATAAAAAAAATGACACAACTTTTGTAAAGCATTAAATAGAGAAAAGACCGTTGCTTTATATTTGAAACAAATCTATTTGCCTCAGCATTTTCCTAATGTTTTAAAATCCAGTGAGCATTTTTTTTTTCTTCTTTTCTTAAAAACAGATACGCTACTAAATGTCATAGTGGGAATGGCACAGCCAGGTAACTTTCAGAAATGAAGTATCATTATTTATAGAACAAATGATAGTTACTATGTTAAATGGTATTTGACGAAGTCTGGAAAAAAGATCAGCAATGTTTTGAGGCTGTGTAAAATTAACGGCAGCTAAACACAAAATTTCTTCCAATCTACTCTATCAGGCTAACTATACAGATGTATTTAGAACTCTACATTCACAGGGTGAAAAACATAAACAAAAGAGATTTGAAATAGCCATGCATATTAAGCAGCAAATCTCTTCAAGGCCCTGGTGCCTTCTGAAAGAAAGGCAGGATCTGCATAACTTGAAAACAGGCAGGAAGACAGAAAAGCATGACTTGTAATCATGATTAACATTGCCAAAAAGACGCTTGGCTTTTTATTTATTTATATATTTATTTAAGTAGACCTTCAGCAGTTAAACTAGACAAGGCATAGGGCAGACTTGCGAGCAGACTAAAAAAAGAAAATGATTACTTACTACAAAGACAGACTCAATTAATTTAATCAAGATTTTAAACAATACTTTTGACTTTCTTCTGTCAAAAGTATTCTAAAAGTATTCCTCTTCTAAAAAAAGAAAACTAACTCCTCAAATCTAAGATAAGATCTCTGTTGTAAACTAGTTCAAAGGAAGCTCAAAGATAACATCATGTTTTGTGTAGGCGTAAAAACAACACAGAGAGCAACAAACCATAGCCAAAAGCTTTACTAATTCTACAGGAAATACTTTATGGAAACTGTGATATGTGGCTTTTTACAGACTTGCATGGATGGCTGTAAAAGCAACTGACAATTTATCTGTTCCATTTCACTGTCTCCTTATGGGGTTTTCACTTCTGCACAGCCACTGGTCTCTGAAACTGACTTTTCCAATTCCAAGGATAACATTTCAAAAGCTACCCAGTTTAATTTCAATAAGGAATGACTTCTACAAACCCAAAGCATTTAAGAGTACTAACTTAAATACTCTTAAGTGCTATCTTGATCATATCCATTAGCTCACCAGCTCCCCAACTTTCCGGAACCATGCCTCACTTGAGAAGCCTGGGAATGGTCCTGCCACTTCTTCTCCACAGGGCTGCATCCTGCTTGTTGTTGCCTCTCTTTCTCTTTACACTAGGGGCTTACTCCTTTTTCCAGTGTCACTTACTGGCTCCACTGCTGATTCCTGGCACACACCTGGGTGGCACTGGGACGCAGAAGCAGCTGGCAGGCAAGTTGTCGGCATGTTTGGCAGAATTTAGCTTGGGCTGCACCTTACCAGAGAGGTCTGCCTCACTACACATAGGTCATTCCAGTGTTCCCCTTTACTACAAAAATACATGGTCTACTTATTTCCATGAGTAACATTAAAGAAATAATATACAGACTGCTGAATTCAAACTTTTATGTTGTGGCTACGTCTACCTGTGGGTAACAGGCCCAGGAGCAGAGTTTCAGATTTGCACACACCCTAGAAGTGTGCTATGAACAGCTACACATATGGGCAACAGAGACAAAACTTCTGCTCTATAAACCTAACTTATTTGCTCCTAAACTTTGAACTATAGATCAAGAACAATTTATATCTAGTAACATCCATAATCATACACACAAAAAAAAAGCAAGCCACAAAATTACAGGAAATAAATTAAAAAAAGCCATGCAGAATGACAGGGAGGAAAAAAGAAAGGCCTCAAAGTTGCAAACACCTTTTCCTCTAAAAGAATAATCGCTCTATCCTACTAGCAAACCCAGACACTTGCACCCCTTGAGACTGTTTTTCCATTTGTTAGTCTATTAAGATCATGCAATGCCCTCTTTCTTATTAGCATTTCCTGCTCTTAGCCAGGCCCTCTCCACAGCCCACGCTTCCCATTGTTTCTGGCTTCTTTCTCCTAAGGCTGACAGCATTCCCCAACCCAGAGCTGAGCCGCAATTCAGTTACATTTCATATAACTATATATTTCCTGCATATACCTATATAGGAAATATATATTTCCTGCATATACCTATATAGGAAATATAACGTGTACATGCATGTGCATGTACGTGTATGCATTTACACACACATACACACACTCTGTAGAAACCAACAGCATTATTCAAACTGTAGTTATTGTGTATATGTAGCTATATGGTATACATATATATAGCAGATAGGCTAAGTAAAACCATTCTGGGTTTTTTTTTTTTTTTAAACTTGAAACAACAGTTTTCCTCGCTGCAAATATTAGGCGTTTCTCTTACCATAAGCTAATGTAGAAATTATTCCCCAGAAAAAAAACCCCAATCCAAGAAATAAATAACATTTTATAAGTTTACCTGCCCTGCTACTGCAGCAAAATAACCATACAAAGGATCCTGAGCTTGTCCAGGGAATGCTGGTCCTCCTGGGGCTCCTCCATACTTTAGAAATCAAGAAAAAAAATTAATTTTAAGTCAATGATTCAGTTAAGAAACTGCAGTGTTTGTACTTCAGAACCAACTTGTGTTTTGATAGACACACCATGCAAAAATGTCAAACCAACCGAAACAGAAATTCCTTAAAACAAACAAACAAAAACCTCCCAAGACACAATCTTGGTATCGATATACTAATCCATTATAATTTAAGCGGATCAGTGCAAAACCTTGCATGGGAGCAGTGCACTGATCTAGCTGGCGGATCTCATCAATTTTAGCCTACTACAAAACAGCAAATGGAGCGCTGAGCACTACGAGGGCACTGCACATTTTTCTTTCCACTTCAAAAAAAGCTGAGCAAGACAAGACCTCTAGGGAATAGAACTGGAAGACTGTGCATTAAGCGCGGAAATTTTTAAGTAAACCTGATGAAGTGAAAATCACGGAATGACACAAGTTCAGCCTGTTCAACTCCCATCGCTTCCCCTCGGCGGGCCCGAGAGCGGCCGCCGCCCCGGGCGAAGGCACCCCCCGACCCCCCGCCGCCTCAGAGAGCCCGCCGAGGCGCCATGGCCGAGCGCCGCCGCCCGCCCACCCGCAGCAACCGAGGCCGGTGCCCCTCACCGCGGGCGGGACGGCCCTGAGGGAGGGCGCGGGGAGCTGGGGAACCTACCGCAGGCGCCATGGCCCCGGCCCCGGCCCCGGCCTCAGCCAGGCGGCCCCGACTCCCGGCTCAGCGCGACCGCGCCCCGCCAGCCCCGCTCACCCCGCCCTGGCAGAAACCCCCGCCGGGCGCCGGCTGTCCGGGAAACGCCATCTTCGGCCGGCACCTGCACCTGCCCGTCCGGCCTCGCCCGGGCGCAACAACCCGGCCAGGAAGCGGGGGACCCGGGAGGGGCCGCGGGCTCCGGAAAGGGCCGGGGCTGGACGCTCCGACACCCGGTGCGGGGTAGGCGGCCGCCTCCAGTCACCGGGGCAGCCGGGCAGTACGAGACGGCAGCTGAGGGGCCACCTCCTCCAGCCCCCCCATCGCCACCGGGGTGGTACAGGCCGCCCGCCCGGGGGCGGCTCTTCCTCCCCACAGTAACGGGGCGCCGCCTCAGGGCCCGCCCGTGCCGGAGCGGCGGGCGGGGCGGCCCCTTCCCTTTCGTCTCCGCTTTGCGTCGCTGCGGGGAGGCCGGCGGTGGCGCCGCGGGGGCTGGAGGCGAGGAGGAGTTAGTTGGGCTGGTCTGCGCGGTTCCCTGCCAGCAGCTGCCCGGCGGGCAACCGCAGTGGCGGTGGTGAGCGCCGCACGGCTCGGGAGGAGCGGCCCGGGCAGCCCGGGGGCTCGGTGCGGCTGCGGCGGTGTCCCTGTCCCTCTCCCTATCCCTGTCCTTGTCCCTGTCCCTGGCACGCCCCGGGGGCGGTGGCGGCTCCTGGGGAAGGCGTTTGGGAAGCACTGAGGGTGTTCACCGGTGAACGGCCTGTGTGGGTGACAAAGTATTTTAAAATCGCCCTCTCGCTGTAAGCAATAGAAGGGTGATTCGTGTCAATAAGATAAATAGGTAACGGGTTCTTAGGAAAATTCTGTGCTTTCTGTATGCAAGGGGGCTTGCTTGGAAAATGTTGCTCGACCGCATAAACCGCATCCTCCCTGAAAATAGAACTGTCGGATCAAAGACTAGTGCTATCTGGTTGATAGCAGGAGGAGGTGAATAGAGCGTGCGCAGGAAAAGAAGGTTGAGAAGTTTAACCCGAAAAGTCTATACAAAGGTCACCGAGGAAGACTTCTTACTTCATCCCACGACCCCGGCCCAAGAGCACCAGGAGGCAGTGCGCGTGCGGATGGGGCTGAAACGAGTCATTTGAATACAAAGTGGGAGTAAGCATACATATGTATGAGATGTTGCAACATGCTAATGAATATGTAAAAGCATCCCATATATACGTGGTTGTGTTGCTTCACACAGGTGTGCGAATTGGAGGAGCTGCGACTCCCTGCGCACCCAGCGCTGTTGTTCGCTTCCTGCCCTGACACGATTAAAAGTCGGTTGCTGCGAAATTGAGCAGTGTGGATTGGCCATCATTTATAACATCGCGATTCACAAAAATTGCGAAAACGCCCTGGGAATGTTCAAGGCCAGGCTGGGTGGGGATTTGAGCAACCTGGTCTAGGGGGAGGTGTTCCTGCCCACGGCAGGGGAGATGGAATTAAAGGCTCTTTCAGATTTCCAACCCAAACCATTCTGTGATTCTATCAAAAAGGCCATAAAGGCCGTAAACTTGCTGGTTGGTGCGTAGGTATCACATGTATGGCAGAATGCATTATTACATTAAACACATCCTTTTTTGGTACTGTAGACTCCAAAGTCGACACCTATCCCTGGTCCCAAAGACAGCAAAAATAGCTAAGCTATACAATTTTCCTTTGGGTCTGTAGGTCCCAATTCATATGGAATGAGGGGGAATGGCAGCGTCCCGCTAGAGATAGGAAGCTGTTTTGTGCTGGGTCCCACCAGCAGTGCGTAGTCTGAGGCCGCTCTGCTTTTGGAGATAAGCTGGAGGAGCCTCAGCTTTGACTGAAGAGCCTCCTCCAGGCTGGAGGAACTCACTGGTACAACCCGTCCTTTAATCGTACTGACTCTTCCTTTGCTTCTGTACCCCAGGAAGCAACAACAGCTGAAATGGACTCAGCTTGGTCTGAACAGGAGCGTTTATTTGCAAATGATTAAACTTCCTCATGTTGAGAAGTATTAAGTTGCAAGAAGATGAGAAATTATTTGCTAGAGTACGTATGACTGAAACGAATCTACTGATGGAGACCTTGCAGGGTAAATGGTCTACTGTCAGAAATCTGAAAGCACAACATGTTTTCTGTTTGTCAGATTAATTTCTGAAGAACTTTATAAATTTGTGTAGGACCTTATTAATGCTCCATGGGAGAGGGTTGGGAAGCAGACGATCTTTAAAATCTCTTCCAACCTAAACTATTCTGTGATTCTACGATTAATTTAATCATGCTAATCTATAACAAATTTCTTATTAAGAGTGAGTTACTCTTCTTAGCTTCTAAGTCATCCAGTAAACAGGGCTTTCAGACAATATCCATCTAGCATATATTTTTATTATTTCAGCACCAATTACACTGAAACTGTTCATAGTTGCCAGTAACATGAAAACAAGTATTGTGGTGTTCTGTGAAATTTAGTATTCAATGGAGTTGCCAAATGAATGAGGCAAATCATTATTTAATACCTTCATAACCCAGGATAGCATATACGAAGCTCATCTTTTCAGGGCAGCTGAGAAACGAAGTAGTGAATCTCGCTAGCTTTTCGGCTTAAGAAACACTTACCTCACAGGAGTATTTGAATAAATGACTGTTGATATCAAACTGTGCAGTGGTCAAATAGTTTTGTTTACCAGACTAAATCACGTGCAGTGTAGGTTATTGGAGACACTGTGCTTAACCTTGTTACAGTACATGTATTAATGTCTGGGCAAGAAGCCTTCCTAATTAAAGCAGGATCTAGGTATGGTGATAAAAATATTAAAGACTGGAAAGATTGAAAATAAGGCAAAGAATGTAAGTGATAAGATTTGAAGTTGTACACTGATAAGCAAAATGTCAAATAGTATATATGTGTTGCCAGTAGCTTAAAGATAATAGGAAGCAATTTTTGACTTAGTGAGAAAAAACCAGATAAGGTTCAGACCAGTTGGTAGATAAAGCTACTAAAACTGTATAACTGTACCTGTATAGAAAAGGTAGACATGTTTCTTAAGTTTGGGGAGTTTTTTGTACTTAAACTCAGCGTAAATACCTAGTCATCCTCCATTTGCAGTGCTTCTACTGAGACTACCGGTAATGAACACTGCACTCAGTAGTTAATATTTGCAAAATTATTTAAATTCAACCACACATAAGCAAAAGAGCTAGGAGACAGATGTAACAATGTGATGTATTTTATATGGTTTGTTGGCTAGGCATTTTGTTTGCACTGGTACATTTGTTTATTCAGTTTTTATTTGAAGAAAAGGAAGGCTGCAAAGGAAGGCTGTTGGAGGAGATTAACAAGTACACATCTGCCTTCTGAAGGGCTGCTGAGCTGTGGTAGCCTTTTAAGTTACAACAAGGTCATCACATTAGAAATACCTCAGTAAGGAATCTGTGTGGAATAAATAGCTACTGATTTTGCAGATCTCAAAGAATGTGTAATCCCTCTAGTGGGAAGGCTGAAGTCAAGCAACACAGAGTGCTGGTACTATTGCCTTTTTTGAGATAATTCATTATATTTTCCTAAGGAAAAAACTAAGTAAAATAATTTCCTTCAGAAAATTAAAATTATGTATACAGTTTACATTCTGTAGCTTTTGCTGGATTCTTTGTAATATGATACGAAGAAGGAACAGAGATGTAGTGATAGAGCATTACTGCCTTAAAAGCTGATCACAGGTCACATTCATTGTATGTACCATGCCTTCTCACAGCGAAGATGGGCTAGCATAAACCCACTGCAAGTCACACTTTCTGCTTGCCCCTCTTCTCTCCCTCTGCCCCACTAAGTCTGGATACGTTTAACCCTGACATGAGCTTTCACGGGTTGTGGGAATTCAGCCACCCTGAACTGGAAGCCTTGAGCCCCACCGTGCTGCCAGTTACGTCCCCGTCTGGTGTAGTGGCTGGGAGCTCGGTGGCAGCATGCTGAGGTGTCACGCTTTCCCGGCAAGCCGGATGTGGAATTTGTCCTTTCCAGAACTGCAACAAAAGAAACTAGTGAGGCGACGGGGAATTAAAGTGTAAAGTTCAAATTTCCTGAAGTGTTTACCTAGCACACCTGAGGTGATAAAAACTTAAGAATATTGCTTAAGAAGGGACAAAAAATAATCTCCTACCCTTTTAATAGCCATAACTTGAGAAGAGGCATAAACTCAAACAGTGGGAACATAAATATAGTCCAGACCAGAAGTTCTTAATACAGTGCCTCACTCAGTGCCCAGAATGAACGGTGCTCCACTGTTCTGCTGCTTTTTCTTCTCTTTGATACCACCCTTTCTTTTTCTATTTCCTGCACATTATTTATACTCAGTTCTGCACCCGGCTATTTTGTACGAGGTTTTTCTGTACTAGCCAAGTTTTATGTTGGAATCGTCAAATAACGTACTTACAAGGACAGGGCACAGGGGAAAGGCTTTTCTGTCTCTTTATGGGTAAAGACAGTATGGAGATTAAAAGTTTTTATAAATTTTGATTGTCCAGTTTGAGCTACCTGAATTTTCTTCAACTCTATATGACTTCCATACTTTTCCATTCCAGTTCCAACCACTTTAACAGCTGGTTCAGTGGTGACCAACTTCCTTACTCCATACTCCTCCTTTTGTTTGTTTCCTCTGTGTTCAGCACTGTGGGAACGTTTCATCAGTCACTGGGCATCAGCAAGAGTATCACTGAGGGCCTAAGACAAGATGACCTTAATTGTGGATGGTGCAGCTAGTGAGGTTTTGATAATGAAATTTTTGAGGCTAACAATCAGCTTTTATTCGATGCAGTACAGTAACACAACTTACTACATCTGTTTCATTATAAGTACAGCAGTTTGTGCTGTATTTATAGCAGTTTTTGTTATATATATTCCCCAGGCATGAGATCTTTACAGAATTAAAGTTAAAATGTAGTTTTTCAGTAACAGCTTTAATTTCTAAGATCTCACAGCGTGCAGTCGCATGGTCTTTAACTAAAGTTGTAATTACATTATAAAGATATCTGAAGATAACACTGATACATGCCTGTGACTTGGAAAAGGCATTTACAGTTCTGCTTACTTTGCATAGTACTTTACAACTGATCTTTATTCCTTTACCATGTACCTTATTTCAAAACCTTCCATACTGAAAACTTGTGTCATTTAAAACAGATTGATGAGAACTAGAGCAAGTCATGCAAGCTTCTTTAATCCTTTGGCTGAATAACATGGGGTCATGATCCAGATCTGGTCTGTTTTCACCAGACAGAAGCCAGGCTATGAAAATGAACTGCATATAAATGATTGCAGCACAGAACAAGTTCAGCAATAAGGTGTCTGATTTCCTCTTGTACAGCATTTTTTATGATCATATATGTTCTGATATAACTCAGAATATATATTATGCTGCTTTACCTTCTGATAGGGTAGCACGCAGCTGTAGTGGCTGGAAGATAAGCATTAGCTTTTAAAACCCCCAGTTGCAGATGGATAGAAAGTGCTGCAAAGCCTGATTCTTCTGAAGCATTGTCGTGGGTATCCAGCTACAAGAGGGTATTCCTGGTTCCACTCCCTATTTTCTGAATGATTTCTTTAAAAACGTGGGGCTATCTAGTGAAAAATGGACAAATAGTTCAGGAGGCCAAGCCTGAAATGCATGACCTGTGGGCTAAAGAAAAAGATCCCACTTGTTCATTCTCTTAATTAAGATTTCAATTGCACAGTGGCTTTGTTTTAACACATGAGCTGAAGCATGTTATTTTACAAAGTTCCCTCCAGCTAGGAATTTAGAGCACTAACTTGTTCTCAGGTAGCCTAAACCTCTTCACTTTGGGGGTGAAACCCCTAAGCATTAAGGATTAGGTATGCATTAATTATGCAGGAAATTTGCACTGTGCTGTTCTCCCCACCATGTTTTGCATTGAGCTCAGTTCTGTTGGAGAACTTGGGAATTATGCTCTGCTTGGGTACCAAAATGGTGGTATGTGGGAAAGAAGCTCAGAGCTGGTTAGTCAGCCATGGGGCAATACTTCTAGGCAGGAAACCAGCATGTAGAACATAGAAATGGAATTTCAGGTGTCTAAATTTTGTGATTGTCACCCATTAGGTACCTTATGTCCATTTGGGCTCTCATTCTTACCTCCTAGGTTTCTTGAGAATTTAGGCAGATAGCATTTATTCTCTCCATGTCTAGCGCTTGAACTGAGTTGACACCACTGCAGCGCTACCAGAATTTGTCTTTGTTTGCTGATCTGTAATTTCCATAATCGATGAGACTGGCAGAATTACTGGGGAAATGTGTTGGACTGGTTTGCCTGTGACTCACCCAATAGCATGCAAATAAATGACTCCAGGAAAATAGAGTTTATTTTTTATGTGCTTGTTTAGGTGCCCCACTACCACAAATGATGCAATGGAGTTTCTGGCATTGGGGGAAATCACAAGTTTCAGCATGCTTGGAGTAAAAAAGATGGGCCGCACCCTGCTGAGAAAAATCACTTTCTTGATCATGACATCTCCTCTTGGGGCCTGTTTTGTTACTCTTTCTGTTACTATGTGGGGGTTTTGTTGAAAATTCCTCAAATATTGCAACACACATCCCTGAGTGGCCAAAATGAGATGTACTTGCAGTTCCTGTCACAAAATTTTAACATGCTTGAGTACACTCTTAAAGCAATACCAAGTACACACAGAATTTCTTCCTCTGTCTGTGGCTTTTGTTAATATTTTTTCTCCCATGTATAGTCCATATGCTGTTTTCCTTTTTCCTTATATTAGCTTTTTTCCTCCTTTTGTTTTGTTTCTTACAACCTTTCTGTGATGCTAAGGATTGAAGGAATCAGCCTATTGCTTTCCCAAAAAGTGCCCACCAGATGTCACACTGGTACTTCTAATAGCGGCACATCAACCCATGCATAATGGTTTTCTAACCTATACCCCCTTTTTACCATAAGCTCAGCGAAAGGTAGAAACAAAACTCACCTAGACAGGCATCAGGTACCTGCTGCAGGAGCAGCCCCTTGGGTCTCCGTGCTGATCTCTAATAGTAAGAGCTGTAATATTCCTGAGCCATTCTTTGTGCCAAACTCCCAGTTAAAATATTTTAACAGTGGTTTAGGAGTTTATATATAGGTTTTTCTATTGGAAAAAACTTAGAGTAGGTTTATGCATATATTTTTGGAAATCCACTCTGAAGTTAATATCTAAATGTTTGGGTGTGATAGTTCTAAAGAACTAGATTGATTAAGCACTGCAATTTCTAAAATTAGTGAGCCTGCCACTTAAAGTATTCCATTTTGCCAGATTTTATGTGAACTAGATCACAAGGAACATTCTCCTCCCTCTGTTGGGGGTAAGACTATGTAGTATGGGAAGAATCTTTTTGTCCACCTAGAAAGAGTGAGCACATAAGATCATGATTTATCAAATAAAGTCAGTAATCATTAGCCAGCTATGTATAATAATCATAAAACCATAGAATCACAGAATGGTTTGGGTTGGAAGGGTCCTTAAAGATCATCTAGTTCCATCCCCCCTGCCATGGGCAGGGACACCTCCCACTAGACCAGCTTGCTCAGAGCCCCATCCAGCCTGGCCTTGAACACTTCCAGGGGTGGGGCGTCCACAGCTTCGCCGGTCAACCTGTTCCAGTGCCTCACCACCCTTAGAGTAAAGAATTTCTTCCTAATACCTAATCTAAATCTCCCCTCTACAGTTTGAAGCCATTACCCCTTGTCCTATTACTACATGCCCTTGTAAAAAGTCCCTCTCCAGCTTTCCTCTAGGTCCCCTTCAGATACTGGAAAGCTGCTATAAGGTCTCCCCAGAGTCTTCTCTTCTCCAGGCTGAACAACCCCAGCTCTCTCAGTCTGTCTCCATAGGAGATGTTCTTCAACCTTCTTACCTTCATGGACCTCCTCCGGACCTGCTCCAACAGGTCCATGCCCTTCTTGTGCTGAGGACTCCAAAGTTTTGTATCAGAAAGATCATATTTGATGCATCGAGCTTCAGGACATGATGCAATGGCTATCAGGACAGCTGGTGCTATACAGATTGTTCTTGTTTCAGGTTTGTCAGATACAGGTTTTTTTGGGGGGGATGTGCCTTATCAATTGTCCATTTTTTTTTGTAGCTGAATCCTTTCATAATTTGTTAATATGTACACTATAGGTGATTCTTCCTTATTCTTTCAGTAAAATGATTGAGTTTTCAGGAAAATAAAATAAGGTTTTTACATCAGCTCTTAGTAAAAGAAAAACTTTTGGAACTTTTAGTTCTGTTAGTAAAAGAAAAACTTTTTGGAAACTATGCATAGGGCTTATGAGAAAGCAAAAGGGTAAAGAGACCAGGTGTCCTGTCAGTTGCTGTACTCTGCGCTTCAAAAGTTTAGGGTGCTCTAATTAAAAAAGGTACAGAAATTTGGGGTTTTTTTTTTTTTGGTGGTTTTTTTTTTTTTGGTATATTGTCATTAACAGCAATACATATTTTTGTACAATCTACTTGCTCCAGGAATCTTTACAGATGCTAATAATCACTTGCTGGTTTGCATTTGCCGTGTGCACGCTTGACAGGAATGAGTTGGCCTTGAGCTGTCTAAAAGCACTGTCTAAGAGCAAGTTTACAACAAAGCTTTCTGATTCCCTTTGAATTTTATTTAAGCAAAAGTTAGTACAATCAGTTGGTGGCAGCAAACACACACACATGCACACACAAAAAGGCTTTTTGAAGTTTGAGGCTGGTCTCAGATGTGGCAGCTCAGTCTGGGCGGTGTCTGTCCGTGGGTGGGTTCCCATGGCTGGCTAAAGCGCTTGTGAAGCCAACAAAGCTGTGGACGAGCGGAGTCATCTCCACACTCTTCTGGATCAGGGTGTTTGTATAACTCTCTAAGGATGTTCCCATCTTCTTCCCTTTCTGCTTTCATCCACAGGTTTTATGTCTTCATTAATTTCCGGTGTTTTTCATCACCTTTCATATTAGCTAATACCTAGTATGACTTTCTCAGGATTTAGCTTAAACATAATATCTCCAAAGCATTTTCAGCCTCTCACGTGCATATTTCGTGTACGTACTTCACAGAACTGGTCAAAACTATTGTTCTTATCATGTTCTAGAGTGGAGGCTAATGAAAATATTAAAGACTGGGAAAAAGCCCTAAAAGCCACGGTCTAATAAAACGGCAAACATATGCAGGCCCGAGCCAACTCCACAGTAGTTCTGACATGTAAGTGATATGATAGCTCATGGCCAACATTATCTTGGATTTAAGGGGGCCCAACTCTTCAGAGGTAGTGGGAACAGTGAGTTACACCTGCATAGTCCTATTTTGCACAGGAACTTGCGATGATGCAAAGATTGAATCACTGAACAGTCTTGTGAAGCTCGCTGCTGAAAACCTGCTTGGGAAAGGTCACAGATATTTATCTCCATGCTTGTGGAAGTGGCCAGGCTTTTCCTGTCTGAGAAGTAAGTAAATCTGCTTCCTCTAGAGGTTTGCTTTCCTTCAGAAGTGAGTTGGGGGAGAGGGGGCTGGAGAATGAGTATGGATTAAGTGCTTTTTTTGTTTCCCTCATGAACTCTGTTAATAAAACTAGTCAGAAAGCGATTCTCTGCAAACACTGCCCTCTTCCTCTCTGGAGTAAAACACGGAGGCATGTTAAGGAGTATCGTTATCCTGGCTGAAAGATCTGATTTTAAAAGTTGTCTTCAATGTATATAGACATTAGGGATGAGTATCTTGTGCCCAGTGAAATGGTCTTGATTTTCTTCTGATGCAGAAGTTAGAGCTCAGGGTGTCAGCAGTGGTCAGATGTCTCTCTCTACCTTTGAACACTTCTCTTTACCTCCCTGTAAACAAGTCGTCTTCTTTTCCCTATGAGTCTTCCCACTTACTTAATTTGTAAAATTGTTAGGTAGAACTTCCATAATTCAGCTAATTACAGCATGAATATTCAGCAGAAGTAATCTTATTTAAGCATTTATTACATCCAAGATTGGATTTAAGGCACGTTCACAGAGTGCATTAGCACTGCACCTAGCTCTTGCACTAGGATCCCTTTTTAGCTTGTTGCTTCTGCCATCGGTAACAGATTAAATTTCTTTCTTTGTTTGTTTTTATTATTTATTTCTAAAAACTGGACATCCTTAGTTAGGAATTTATTGTTTCTGTATTTCCCACTAAATTTATTTTTACTGTTTTTCCTGGCACATCTCTGACAGAAACAGTGTTTGGACTAATCACTGAAACTTCTGTCCAGATAGCTAAGGGGAAAATCCATGACTCTTTATTTACACATACTCTGTGCTTGTGCTAGAGTGACCTACTTAAGAAACTCTTCACTTTTTTTTTTTTCTTTTCTCATAACCGTGTGGGGAACGAAGCAGGTGATGAAACAGCATGATCCTTTTTTCATTTGTCTGTTTTTAGGAACTCTCAGGAGAATAAGCAAAAGGTATGCAAGTGGTAGTGTGCACACACTCATTCACACATTTTAAAGAATAAACAGGCATTTTGTGATGCTGCGTAACCTTCTGCATTACACAGGCAATTAACATTTCATGTAATGCTGGTGTCCCTATGTCAAGCTCAGTGATTTAGGCTTGTCTAAAGCATCTGCACCAGTATCCACTTTTGACCTAATGTTTCCAAAAGACAGTGAATCCACCCATGCTAAAGAATATTCACCTGTTCACATGGGGATAATTATTCTCACTGGTTTTGTCTTCAAGGCACAACCAGAAGTTTTTTAGTTGAAATTTGCATGGCTTTAACTCCAAGCACTTTTGTTGTATCTTTCTCATGCTGGGATAACGCTATTTGATTCTGGTGCTTTGTCTCTCTAATGGTTCTAATACTTCTTCTAACCTAAGCATTTACAGCTTATTAGTCTTCATGTTCTTTTCTTTGGAAAGAGAAGTTGTAATGGAGCCATATATTTCATTATATGTGTTCTTTGAAAATAAGGGCAACAGTATCAAATGTCAAATACCTAAAGCTGGGAAGAACTGAACAAGTTTCTTTACTCTCAGCCTCTGCGTAGAGCGATTTAAATAGAGTTGCACCTTTATACCAAGTCAAAGCTGCCTACGTACACTTGTGGTTTTGTCTGAAGCTTATGTGATACTCCCTGTATGCGTCTCTCACACCTGCTGCTCTGTTAAACAATCCCAGAGTTGGGTATCTTTGTATAGCTTGGATTTTTTCTGCCACTTCATAAAGGAGCAGCTTTTTCCCGCTTCTCCAGTTACTGGATTATGAAATGTCATCATTAGGATAATGACCTGGATAAGTTTTCTTGCATTCATTTCTAACTTTTTATGCGGAAGTGAATGAATTGCATTCCTGTAGTCTGTAAATGTAAGGAGTATTTCCACATTCTTACACCGTTTGTGGTGTAATGGACTTTTCTGCAGAGTCTTCATTGTCCTTTTCACAATGTGAAACAGTCTGCAGCAGCTGCTCTCTGCAGCAGTGGAGTAGCTGCCCTTCCCTGTTCCTCTGAAAATCACAGGACTGTGTTAGATCTTTCTCTTGTCCTCCCTTTGCTACTCCCCTAGCATACTTGAACAAGGTTCATAACCCTTTCTAGTATGTCCTCTGTGAATGGTTTTCAGCCGGTGCTTTCCAGGCTACATCTCCTTGGGCTGGAAGTGTGGCGTGCAGTCTTTGTTCCCCAACAATGACCTTCTGCAGAGCTGGATTTAGTGGTGCCGTGGCTGAAAATGCACTGTTCATCAAATCGCTTCCATGTGTGTCTGTCCTCGTTGCCCATAAGGATTTCCAGGGTACCCTTGCACATTTCCTCAGCGATGATTTTATGTTTGTTTATACTTGTTACATGTAATGGTGGGCCTGCAACTAATTCCTGAGAAACTCCCTAGAAAGTCCCCTTATGTGGGAGTTGTTCTCCATAGGAATTTACCAGAGTAGGCAACAAAACCAGTAATCCTACAGGTAACGTACTAGCTGTTTCCACAGAGTTAGTAACAAATTTTTATTAGCATTTTTTTTTTTTTTGTGAAAAAACTCTGTTCAAGTTGTTCAAGTTACTGTTAATATTTTTGGTTTTTACTTTAGTTATTTTTTTAAATTTTAAAATAAAAANCCTGAGCTTCTTCTCTGAGGTTATACATATATGTTCCATATGTAGCCACCATTCTGGACACTTCAGATAAGTCATGGAAATCATAAATTATGTTGCCTGAATACTAGTTAAAAAAATTCAGGCTATGTGTGTATATATGTATATTATTATATATATATTGAAGTAGGGGTAATCAGCTGTCAAAATCATTTGCCAAAAGTTGTGCTGAGTTTTCTAATGTTTAAATCAAGTTCAGCAGTTCTTTTGGAATATCTTTAATTCAAGAGTTTTCAGCCCATTTTAATGGATTACCTGCCAGCAATAACAAATGGTAACTTGGATAAAACTACATGTTGTCAGGACGCTTAAACTTTACAGCAATCTGCATTACCGTTGGAAAATTTGTAGGGGTCTGTGAACTGAAAAATATGACAACTCCTGATAACTCAGAAAGGAATTGATTCAGGCAGTGTCTACAGCCCATGTTCTGCAGGAAGAGAGAATAGCTAATCACAAGGTTGCCTTCTGGCTCTCTAATCTGTAAAGCTCCTCGTAATTAGAGAACTATCCTCAGCTTCAGGAAACCTGCTTCCAATTCCTTTCTTTGCCTCTGACTTCCTACGTGATGTTGTACGAGTCCCTGACACAGGGATCATTAAAGAAATTTGGGATATGTCTGTAATGACAGCTAAGTGTGAATCTAAGTGTCAGTTTCTTTGTAAAAGACAGGGAAAGCTTGGCTTTGCCAGGAAACTTGGGTGTTTGTTTGTTTGAAGAAGACGTGCTAGAAGGTATTCAGTGATTCAAGGTATTCAGTGGTGCTTGGTATTCAGTATTCTCCCAAAAGTCAGCATGTAGCTGCACAAGCCCCTTCATCCCTCTGAGAATTCTGTCACTGGACAGGCGGTATCCCTCAGGCCCTGGCAAGACTGAGTGTCTCCACTTGTTGGATTTATTTGTCGCGGTCACGCTAGGAAGGCTTCGTAGTAAAACAAAACTGGAGTTTCTGTAGTGTGACTTGAGGTTTGACCTTTCGACCAATCCAATTAAAGATGGGATTTGGTTTCCAGTCTTTACTTACGGGATTGGAAAACAGAAGCTACAAGCAAAACAAACAAACCATAATCCTGTATATATTTAACATAATTCCCTGCAATTACTTCCGCAGCCGTCCCCTATTATTGCCTGGGCCAGTTCTGAGGGATGGGGACACCGCATTTGTCCTGTCCTGGGGCTCCCGAAGCTCTGGTTCATCGCTAGCCAAGCAGGGAGGGGAAAGCTGCTCCGTCCCTTCCTTCCTCCCAGGGACTACCCCTCTGGCCACCTCCTCAGTTCCTGCTCACCCTGTCCAGATCTCACTTGTCTTCTTCATCGAGCGTTGGAGGGTTTTATTTGTTTCAAATTTTCACACCACGTTAGTGTTTTACCCTTTCTTCAGTGAGATCCTGTGTTTGATTTTCCTTTGGTTCTTTAACTATAAAATGAAGATGATGGTGTCTTGCACTGAAACAGAGCAGTCCATCAAGCAGCCTCTGTCCTGTACCTGGCCATTTGGGCACTGGTATCTCTCCTGATTCTTTTCCCGGCGGGAAACAGCCTGGATTTGCTGAGTTTGCTACTGCTGCTGCTCAGCAGTGAGTGGTGTGGTGTGGAGTTGCAGCTACCTTTGGAAAGGTTGTTGTAAAGGGTAAGAAAATCAGCTGATTTGTACCAATTTGAACTGGGGAAGAAGGCTATGGTGGGGGGATCCTAAAACCTTGGTTGGACTCCAGGGCTGCCAAGATCAAACTCTTCATTTAATTGTTTGTAAGGTACTGAAATACTTGGTACCATGCAACCAAAAATGTGTGACATTTTCTGTCATGGAGCCAGCAGGAAAGTGGAAAGGCAGATCTGTCTTTTTCCTTCTTTCCTTCTCTCTCTCACATCCTAATAAATTTTTGACTTTCATTCCATATACTTTCCTCCAGAATGATTCTTTGAAAATACCTCCGTCCCTCTATGCCAGCACTCAGTCATAGATAATCTGTCCCAAACATGCCTGTTTTGGGACATTGTGTTATGGTCTAGCAGTGTTTAACCACTTGTGTCCTGCAATGCTAAGCATATTACAATAACATACATTTTTTTCATTTTTCATTTATCTATTTTCTGATGTCTTTAAAGAGAGATTTATAAAGACCACACTTTCTCATCTTCCGTAAAACTAGGGAAAAAATTAATGGGTAATAAACTAGGAAAGGCCTCTGCACTGATGTTTAATAGCTTGAGTCTACCGATTGCAGTTAAGCTTTTCCTAGATTAAATCTGAGCAAGTGTGAAGAGAAGCATGCACAGAGAAGGGGCTGTATTTGAATGAATCTCAAATAATAAGCAAATCTAGATGTGGAAGTAGAAAGAGAGACAGAAATAAAGGATGCGTGTGAAACCATATAAACAGAAAATCACCACTTCTGATTTGCAGCATTTGGAGATATTAGCTAAGTTTTTTGCAGTTCTCTGAGGTCTGTACGTGTCCTCTCAAGGTTCTGCAGTGTATTTTCTTGTAGCACTGAGGTTCTTTATGAGAAAATAATATGTCAGATGTCTAGTTGTGTCAGACCTAATATTTACTCCAATTCTGGATTCCCATATTCAAGAACATTAAATTAAGGCCATATGCAACAGTAAGAGATGTGCAGTTTTTCTTATCACAGCAATATATTAAAAAACCCCAAAATCTTGAGGAATGTCAGCTTCCTCCAGGGAGCAAATCATTCATGTTAATGTCAGGAATTAGAGATACAAATGGAGATCCACAACAGAAGCATGTATAATGCAGAGGAAAAAAGTCTTGGTAGGAGAGAAAAGGTTCCATAGTATGTGGAAGAGAAGCTGTATTTAGTCTATTATGGGAACACCAAAGATTTATTAAATATTTTAATCATAGTGTGGAAGAGCAGCCAAACATAGTTCCCGTGAGTGTTTATACTATTCACCAGTTCATTATTTGGACTAGTAAATCAGAAAAGCTCACCAGTGTTTGAGACAGGGGATGGTCTCCTAAAATCTTGTGTCTGACAGGAGGCAAGAAGAGCAAAGCTGCAAAAACCTGACATGCTGGAAAAAAGGGGCTTTCTAGACTGGGTCATGAACAGTCATGTCTTGGAGTGAGAGCTGACTGTTAGATAAGGCGAAGGCGGCTGGCAGAAGGTCGTGTTGCAGAGCAAAATTAAGTTGCAGGTCTCAGGACATGCAGTGCGGTGTGGTGGAACTAAAGGCGATTGCTCAGATCCCCGTGGTTCAAGATCTGTGGTGTCAGCTGCATCCTCTGGGGCCAGTGCATACCTGACATCCCATTGCTGTCTCAAGACCCAAGTAAATCTAATTAATTAAGATACTTTCTTTTCAGTAATAAGTCAACTTTTTCTGTTGAAATGGATATTGCCCAGGTATAACAAAAAGGCAAAAAGAAGTCAAATTAGCCACATCGTGCTGGGTGTAGAAGTCTAAAAATCACACTATGCTGTGATGCTCTCCATCAGAATAAATCTTTCATATTGCAATGAAATCCAACCACAGTTGTCATTGTGACAATGTCCATGGGACCATTTATTTAAAAAGCTGTAATTTATAATTTCCAAGTGTTGACCCTGATTTAGAAGTAAAGTTGAGCATCAATGCTTTATTCCTGCAGGAATTCTTAGAATATGTGCACATAAAGGCTCTGCTTGGCTTCTGGGAACCATATGGAAAACACCAGTTCCAAAATTAATTTTGCGATCCTTCTGATGTCTTCTCTGACCAGGTTTTGTCAGTACATAACCCTCCCCCCCCCCCAAAAAAAAAAAACCCAAAACAAACTAAGAGCTCAGCCATGAGAAATGTATACAAGCTAGCAACAGTCTTTATAACACTGGCTATTGTTTTCAAAATATTGCCATTGAATGGTTTTAATTTAACTATCATGTAAAATTAATGAAGTAACTCTTTTTTTGCTACAACGTTCAAGAAATAGATATGTAAATTTGTGAAGCCAGTACTCCCCAGCTGCCCAAGAATAACAGGACATGAAATCCCTCACTTAGACTGGAAAAACAAGTGCTGCTGGAGATCTGACCTATTATTATCTACCGAAGTCAACAAAGAGCCTACTGCTGACTTCAGATGGGAGAGCTGTGGATCTGCTCCTGAGAGCTGCTGACCGCACGCACTCCGTGCAAACAGCCAGCGCTGTCTCCTCGGTTTGTACACAGCAGATATCGGCGCTTTGTTCTTGGAGTAAACAGCAAATTGCAAATCATACCTAGCCGCTTGGCATTGTCAGTAAGGCTGGGTTTGTGTTTTAGCGTAACAAGGCAACGCGGTATCAAGTCTTGAAGAAGAGCTTTTGTGTGTCCTGCAGGAGCTACAGCCCTGCGCGTGTTTGAGACGATGGTTTAGTAGTGAGTAACTACTCACTGCACCAACTACTGTCGGGCGGCCGTTACTTTGCACTAGTTCTCAGGGAGGGTGAAGAAGACCTGGTTTGGCCTGTCCTTCTCTTTAACACGAGGCACTCAGAAACATGCAGGAGCCTGTTCGCTGAGAGGAAAGGAGGCACAGAATTTGCAGTGTTTTTATTTCATAGAGTGTAGCTTTTAAGTGGGTGTTTCTTGCCATGACTGTTGCAGTTGAACCTCCAACCCATAGGTTCAGCTGTGAGAGAGACAAAAGGGCGTTTTTAAAGATGTGTATCTGGATAGGCAGAAACCCTGAAAACAAATCCTTTAAAAAGTAGAAACGCCTCCTCCCTCCCCCACATCCTGTGTCTGCATCTTGGAATTGTTACTATCTGTAATAACATAAATCTGGAGTAACTGCCACTGAGACCAGAAGTTGGCCCCACAATGGTAGATCTAGAGGGTATTCACTCAGGCTGCTGCTACTTATTTTCTGCTCTGTCTGTCCCTTTCTCTTCTTTCTCTACGCATACACAAACCACACTCTTTCTGTCTTGTTCTCCTTCTCTCTCGCTGGTTCTTCTGCCTCTCTCTCCTCTTTCGGGAGCTGTAAAGAGGTGTTATAGGCATCCTCGCAACATCCTTGTCACTTAGGCCCTTTGAGCCCATATGCAACCCCTTTTGTGTGAATGGTTCCATAAGATTAACATGGAAAATCTTTGATGGAAGCTTGAAATGGAGTGACAGTCAAGGAAAACTGTTTAGACCTATATAAGCATATGTACATCAGTTTATGACACGCCAAGTATGAAGTATGAAGTAGGCACCAGTGCTGGTTAGTAAGAGTGCTTGGTGCCAGACTTATTTCCAAGAAAGCTGGCTCTACCAACTGCTGATACACCAGACTCCTTTACACTTCTTTTGGGGGGGGGGATTAAAAGCAGATTCTTTCTAGGCCAGGGATGACGTGAAGAGGGGATGTATGTCCAGAACTAAAAAGACTCCATTGATAAGAAATGTTTTGAGAAGTATCTTTCAGATAGGTAATTTTTTAAAAAATCTGCTTGATAGTGCTTGTTTGAAAGTACAGTTAGCTATACCAGTTAGCATGCTCATACTTTCATATTTGTGAGTACTTATCCCCTGTATGAACAGGGAGGAGAAGAACAGAAAGACAAAAAAATGGAAAGCAATTATCTTCCTATAAAAACAAATACATTTTGCCTTTTCTTTATTCTCCAATGCAAAGGAGGCTGTCAGATCTGCTGTTTCCAGTTTAACGAGAGGTCACCATCCCACGTGGATCCTGGTTTTCCGTGGCATCCTCAGCTCATTTTGATGACTAAGCAAAGATCTGCTCATGTGAGCATCCAAGGAGCGAACAAAGATGGGGGAAGGTGAGCCCAGGCAGCTTGCTGAGGACAGGATCCCATTTTATTCCTTGACCCAAGGCCTTCCAACACCTTTGTGCAACTGAGCAGACCGGCAGCTGCATCATATCAAAAGAGGTTCCAGAAATGATAACAGAGCTCAACACTGTAAAAAAAATTCTTTATTGTGGTTGAAATATGTGCATTTTCATAGAATGTATTTGTAATATTGTGTCCAATGATTTGTTTTTTGAAAAACCAACAGTATTATCTTCATGAAATATAACAATGACATATAATACAACTCTCTGATATAATAGGATTTTCCTTCAGTTTCTTTCCTTACAGCTCACTGCTTACACAAAAAATAGCTGACCATTTTTTGCCTGTACACGTAGAGAAGCTTAGGCTTGTGAGCACATCTCACATTTGTCTGGCATTTTGGTCTCTCCTGCATCCGCCTGCCACTTGAGATTCTAGCAGAGCAGTACAAGCAAGGGTTCAGTAATCCTTGGCCCATACACTTTGAACCTTAGAGTTCCGGTACAGAAACCAAACAAATCTTACTCAACTATCTCTGAGGTATGAACATAGTTGTCTTTGGATCAGATGTTAATGGAGGATAAACTAATGCTGGGAGGAAGAGAGTTCTTCCTCAGCCAGCATCCATCCTGCCCCCATTCTATGGGTGCTGGTGACTCCTCAGAGTGGAAGCAGGGTGTGTGTTTGTGCACGCGTGCATGTGGATCTGTGTTAATGTGTGTAGGTGCACGTAGACCTGAGTCCCAGTGGGCAGGATAGGGAAGAGAAGCAGATGCCATCTTAACACCAAAGGTTACTCCGGTTCCGCCCCAGCCCTGGAGGGGGTTTGCAATGACAGAGGATGGACACGGAGCACCACGTACTTCTCTCACACCCTTCTTAGGAATGGTGGGCAGATAGGCAAGGGGCAATATACTGAGCAAAAGAGAGGGCCTGCCCCTCTGTGAAAGCATGCCTGCGGCGCAGGAACTCAATGGCCTCATTTGATTTGTATTTTAAGCTTGTCACTGGGGTGGCTTTATTTTACTCAGGGCCTGACCAAGTTTTTCACTTTTTCTCTCACTCTCCAGATAAAGAAGACTCAGGACTTCATTTTGATATGCCTTCATATTTTTTTCCTTATTTTTGATAACACAAATTAGTCTAATTATACAGCAGACTTGTTGATAATGTAATTTGACTGTTCTGAGTATTGGGGATTCCTCTCCCAGCCCTGTCGAATTCGTGTGAGAGGTTTGTCTAGACAAGGAAATATCAGCACAAATTTGACAACCAGTACAATGCATGGAATGATGAGGGAGAGCATATAGGAATGTGGAAGATACCATCTGTATGATGACGGGCTCAGGAACCACTTTCCACCATAAACCAGTGTGTGTGCAGTGCACAAAACCAGTGTCAGGTATCCCAGTTTGGACTAGGAGAGAACAAAGGAAAGAACAAAAGAAAGAAGTGGAGGTTAAAAAAGTAAATTAAACCAGAACAAATGCAATTTACAGGACAGAATAAGCTTTGTGGAATGTGCCAACTTTGGGACTAACTGGGGACTGCTGAAATGAAACTGTTTTATATAATATAAAGGCTCTTATTGTTTTTAAATAAGGATTAATTCAAATGGACCTGGGTGAAACACACGTTGTTTTTTTTCTCCGTCAACAGTCCTGGTTATTTTTGCTAGCTCATACATACTGCCTAGTGGTTGTCATATTTGTGAAAGTGCTGAAATTCAGGGGAGAGATCCAAGCTTTTATATGCTCTAGTGCTAATCCATCCAGAACTACCATACTGTGCAAGTTTTTGGCCTTGATAAAACATTCATTGATAGTAATTTCCCTTTCCCTCGCCTCCCCTCCCCTGCCAGCCCAGCTCTTGCAGAGGCACGGCAGCACGCACCAAGCTTCCTCCAGACGGGGGGCTGAGATTATAGTGTTACCAAGGGCAGCCTGTTTATAGGCACAGCAGTTTTTAGAGTTTCTGCAGATTCTCTTTAGATGCTTGGTTTTGAGAGGAACTGAGTTATAAAATCATTTTTCAGACCCATTTTAACTGAATTATCTTGTGAACCAAAAAACTTTGTCCTGTAAATGGCTAAAATTTTTTGTGATTTCGTATAATTGTGGAATTTGATAATTCCACAATATCAGCTTTCTGTTTGTCATTTAGGAGCTCATATCTTCCCATTTTTTTCTTGTTAATGCAGTAATCCCAGTTGTACCATAAGCAGCCATCAGAGCAGTCGTGTTTTTTCACAGGTGAGCTGTATAGCCGTGTAGATTTTTTTCACTGTGTGATGGTGGGTAGTGCACACATCATATTTGGAGACAGTGATGGAGGAAAGCCCTGTCTCTAGTAAACCTGCCTGAGGTCATAGTTTATAAAGGAAGAAGGTTTTTTTAGAATAAGCCTTTTTCTTACCTGTACAAATCGAAATTCTCTCCAGTTGACATTGTTGCTGACTGAAGGCAAGGAAGTTATTCCCAGAAGAACAAATAAAAAAAATCCTAAAATCCCCAAAGCCAGATAAGAGTCACTAAGCCAGGCTTTAGTGGTGTTGAGTGGTTCTGTTTTATTGTTGAGTGCCTGAAGAAAAGAACACCAGGTAGATCTTAGTGATAACAGTTTTAGGATCAATATGCAGAAAAAATGTGCTTTAAGGTAACTAGGAGATAAATGTTATACACTAACTCTCTGAAAATGATTGGAGATTTACTTTGAAGCCCCACTCAAAAAGCAGAAGAGGCATTATGTTACACATATGTTCCATGTACCTGTAATTGCAGTGCATGTTTTTATACTGCTGTAGACCTACTATTGAGGACAGTTATGGGATCCTTTGTTGTTAAATAAGGCCAGATGGTCAAAATATGTGCCATTCTTAAAGGTATTTGGAGAAATAGGTAAATATGTTTCTTTAAATTACTCTTAATATTTACATTTTTCCTGCTTATTTTACTAATATGTAAACTATCTAGGAGGAAGACTGAGCATAGAAATCCCCTCAACTCAACATAATATCAACAAACTTGGTATATACCAATGGTTGAAAGGATCACAGAAACAAGGAAAATAACCCTATTGTAAAGAACTTTAGACTGTCCACATGAATTTCTGAAGCTCAGGATAGAAGGCAGTATTTGTAACAGAGCCAGAAGAAAGGCAGATACAGTGCAGGGAAAAAAAACTTACCTGGGAGACGGTTTGACTGCTGATTCTCCATCTTACGAAGGATCGAATTGGGATAACAAGAGTGAACAAAACATGCAGAGAAGCAAATGCCAAGGCTACTAGTCCAAGTTGTTTCCTACACAGCATCCATTTGTCCAGCCAGTCGGGGAAACGGCGGTATTTAGTACCTCTGTATAACTGAATAATTGCAGCAAGTACACCAGGAAGATAAACCAAGGCAAGAAGGATGAGTGCCAATACAGGGCAGATCTGATTTGGAATGGAAATTGCAATAAAAAATGAAACGTCTTTGTTTTCGTAAACATAAGGGTAAATTACATCACGAATCAAACAGTAGAAGAAGAAGAATGCAGTTAGGCCAAGGGACAAAAGGATGGGAAACTTCCACATTGGAAAGAGCTGCAGAGGGTAATTTTCTATTTCCTGAGCAGCCAAGAGGGATCCCTGATCTAATGGAGTGAGACCCAGTGCACGAACAATATCCATCACCATTTGTTTAGCTTCTATGTCGTCGCCACAGACAAATACCTGCAACCAAAAACAAACAGAAGTTTCATTTAGACAGGCTTTTGTCGTATCCTCTACTGCCATCCTGCCTGGATATGGATGATGAGCACAAGCTTCTCATTAGGCTACTCATTGGCTTCCCTGCTGGCCTTAATTTATACAGGCAAGAAATAGCCTATAGGTACTTTCTTGGCCAACAGGTACAAGAACTAAGACTATGAGTCTTTTCATTGGGGAAGGAAATTGCTTCAACTGGCAAAACTTTGTATTTGAAAAGAACAATATATAACACACTTAGTACAAGTCTTTGCCTAGAAAACTTGGCATACTCTTCGGAAGACCTGCAAGCAGTTTGTAAGCACAAGATTTTGTAGGAGTAAATAGAAGCAAAATTTTCAATAGGAGTAAATAAGAGCAAAATTTTCAATTGCTGCTACAGCAGTCCAAAAGGACTCCAGGCAAGTGGGGCCAGAGTTCTTTAAAATGTGATTGCCCAATCACAAAAGGAAATATTTTCTTTCCAAGTCAAGTAAAATAGTGAAGAAACTATCTTATCTGTGAGCGTGCAACACAATGCTCCTTTTGGAACTGGGAGAAAAGGGGCGATTTCTGCTCTCGTTGATATAATGAAGGAGTGTAAAGTCTAGGCTTGGAAGTCCTTGGCTGTTTAGTTTAGCCAAAATCATTTATCTGGCAGTAGAAAGCAAACCTAGCAATGGTTTGAGTAGCTGGCTGAAACCATGTGTTGTAGAAGAGCACTATCTCTCAGAGCGCCAGAAAACAGGGTAATAATAAATGATTTGTCTTCGAGTAAGCTGCTGTGATCAGGTCTGTTCTAGCTGGCCTGTTGTTAAGGAGCTGGTTAAAATGGTTTGCACAGTGTTTTTGTGTTAAACTTCTGTGGCGATGGATTCTGATTTAGAAAACTTTATTAATTTGTTCACCTTCCATCTGACTTGTGTTGCTGCTACTTATTCTATTGCCCCATCATATCCCTTGCCTCCCTTTTTTTTTCCCTCTCTTCATTTTATTCTTGCTTTGATGTATTTCTTCTATCTCCTTTCTCTTTAACTTTACAATGCTGGTGAACAACTGATGCAGCCCTCATTTCCTCCTGAGTTGCTGTCTCTTTCTAGCTCTGCTATCTTCCTTTCCTTGCTTCTCTAGTGTCTCCGAAGACCTTACCAAGTTTGGAGGCAAGCTATTGATATTCCTTCTCATGCCATATTACAAACCAATTGTAAATTTTAGCTCACATTTAATTTCAAGTGGACAATTGTAGTGAAAATTCCATCTCAGCCCTGTCTGATTCCTGTGTCCCGTGCGTGTTTTGTCCAGCTGTTGAGAAGCCATACGACATACAACTCTGTGACACACAGGAACCCCCTGTTGCTCAGTCTCACCTGCCGGCTTGCATCCAGTGTGCCCGACTGCAAGGCCCAGGCTGAGACCGTGTTAAAGGCTTTCACAACCTTCGTGCCGGGCACCAGCTGAGCAAGGTACTCTGCGTTGGAATCGGGGTACTGGTTTATTTTTAAGTTGTTGCTTATGTCCACCAAGACTTTTCCACGGAGAACTTCTGCCAGCGATGTAAGGAAGTTGTAATGTTGCCTCTGGATTGCTATAATGATGATGGCGGCTTTCTGCGCTGCCTCTGCGTGGCTCAACACCTCTGCATCCTTGGGAATCAGGCTGGATATCTGTGTGCTTCGGCTTCCAAACACGACAGGGTAGCCTGCCTGAATCAGTTTATGCCCCAGCGCTCTTCCAAAATCTCCAGTTCCAAATATGCACACTGTCTCTCTTTTGTTTGAAGTGTTAGGAACCAAAGCCATGATGTTGGAAGAATTTTTATTCATCTGTTTAAAAAAAAAAAAAAGTAATAGGATCAAACTAAGCACAACACCAATCTTTTGACAATGAAAGGTTAGCATCCACTCTGGCTATACAAAACAAATATCTGAGAGTTTTCTTGCCTCTTAATGTGCTTCCTGCACACTTTTCTGAATACTCACTCTCAGAAGATTTCTGTACAGGTTTTAAAAACCAGTTCTGGATATTTGTCGCTCCATCGCTTACAGCACTCTCTTTTCCATCCATTGTATGGATTTTAACATTCAGCTGAACTGCTGCCATTTTCCTCTCTCAAAGGGAAATCAGGAGGAAAGGATACAGGAGGACAGAGAGCAAGGGTTGCACACATTTCGGAATAATTTTTGCTTACTTACATTATGGAAAAACATTGAAGAGGTGTGTGTTTCTAATCTGATTAGAACTTGGAAGGTCTTTTGTAAAATAATTGAAGAAGAGATATTATAAAAGGTAGCTACAAATCTATCTGTTCTCAGTATTTCCTTAATACGACTAGTCAGTGCCGGTTTGTTTTGTTATTATTCTTCAATTTCCTGAAGAACGTCCTGTGAAAAATTTGGACAGTGGAATTGAAATATTTCATGTTGAACATTTATTTCTGATATTTATACATTACTCATAATAAAATTCTCTTTGAGGTTTTTATCTGTCCTCCTTTATCACTGTACCTGGAAGCTTCAAAGTCTTTAATGTATTATCCATGCCATAGCAGTACATATGCTCTGTACTTGCAGCGTGAGACCCGTGTTACAAATGCAGAATCAAAAGGGTCTGCTGCAAAGGTCTTCCAGTAGGTCCACACACTGGTGTCCTCACTCTACAAAAAGTGAACTCAGACCAGAAAGCCTAAGGAAGATCGAAGGAAGATCTCCAGCAGGTGATCTGGAGAGACCCCTCTGTTGGACTGGCCAGTAATTTATTACTTAGAGCGGCCATTTCATTTACAGGAGCCGCGATTCAAGTCTTTCCCTGCATCACAGGTAACTGTCTTAATTGAAGCTGTGGAAATAACTGATTTTCCAATTTGCAGGAAAAAAATGCATGGAATGGTTAGCTAGACCCAAAACGATTGCTTTGCTACTGCTGTTTATTAACACTTTGCTTGCATTCATTTGTGAAGCACCATTCAGAATGAAACTTTGCTGTTTAAAAATACTGAGATGATACTCTTCACTTTCTTTTTTTTATTTTTTTTTTAATTTTTTTTTTAATTTTTCTCTAGCTGGAACAGTTTTTGCTTTTGGAAAGTCTGGCATGACTTTAAATTGTTTGACCCAAAACTTGCATTTGTTTGGTGAATAAAAAACCCAAGCCTGAACTTTCCCCTACCCTGTTGTGACCTGAAGTGGAGTCAGAGATGCACACACCTTTTTGGCCTGTGCTGGAAGCTATAAGCTTCACTAGCAAGATAGGCAGAGAAATGCTTATTCTGAGAATTATATGTGAAGATTTAGGTGTGAACTAGCTCTGTATGTAGCTAACTAGCCCTCACTTGGTATCAGTGCCTGCTTTGTGCTGTTCTTGCAATGAGCTGTGGGAGCCCTGGGATTTAGAAAGCTGCCAAGGGAGTTTGTTTGTGGTCATTAGGGGAAGGCATCGATTCAGGCAGAGCAGGGCCCGAGGATCTGTGTGCTCGTGGCCTGTGTGGCTCGTGCAGGTCCCACGGGAGGCTTTGCAGCGCAGTGGGGTGTTAATCTCAGCTCTTCTGAAGCTGCAGTCCCAGCTACCCAGCTGGACTCTGTGTACTTCATCAGGTAACACACTGAGCATGAAAATAGATCCTCAAAGGGATCCGGCTGAACGTCTCTCACATATTTGTGTGCTCTGACACATGCATACCAATGCAAACTCCTTTGACGTATTTAAAAATCATTCTCTGAGGGCTTTATTAATGTCCCATGAGGCTCTAATGTGACTAAAGCTATAAAATTCCTTTCTGGAGATAGTCTGTATTTCAGAAAGAAGAGTTGCATTTGTAATATTAATAGATGGTCCAACTCAATACCTAATAAGACTCAACTTTCTTAATTTTTCCTTTTAACAAAGTAAGTGTGTATCTATAATGAAAAGGAAAACCTATTTGTAACACACGATCATCCAGTTGAAAACTTCTGTATTTGCCCTCAAGTAATCATTAAGTTATTGCTGAGTGAACTATGCAAATCATTCTCCTCTCCAAAGTAAGACTGGAAAAAAAGCAAAACTCAAATGGATGTTATCAGGTAATATATTTGTTAGATCAGTTAAAGTTACGTTTTGTTTGAGTTTATAAAAGAAATGGATTCACCAGCAAGAAATAATTCTGTAAAGTGCTTCCATTGTTTACTAGTACTGAACACCTCATTTGCTTGTGAACACTGAACTCATCTTGCCAGACAAGAGAAAAGGAGGGAGATGAAAAGAAAAATTAATGTAAGGAACATTCTTTTTTTCAATATACAGTTCCTTGGAGCACTATCTAAGATGTAAAGGGACTTGTACAATGCAGTGAATATTATTCCACAGGAAGCTGAAGAGCGTTAATGCTGCTTTTAATACAGTGGTCTAATTTATCTTAATATCATTTTTAGCAAGAAAGACAGTTTGCTTGAATAAAGTAAGCAGAATTTACCTTTTCTTTTTAACAATTACTTAATGGGGATGCCCATAGCTGTTACAATGGTACATATTATATATCAGAAATAAACTGGTCACCAATGAATTTTTTAACAAATTAAGCTGTTATGATGGTACACATTATTTATCAGAAATAAACTGGTCACCAATGAATTTCTTAACAAATTAAGTATATTGTACAACTGTTAATAATTTAATAGCACATCTGCTACTTCTGAAAATAACATGTAAGACCAAGCAAGTGTGCTTTTAAATCCCAGGCCTTCTGGACCATGCCTCCTTCTAACAAAGAAGGTAATTAAATAAGTTTTCTCCTTTGAATCCCTTTTTTCCTTCCTTCCAACATGCCTTTGTGCCAGCTGGCTGTTGTTGCACTAAAAGAAGGTTGTGGGCTTTGCAGTGAACTTCCAGAAGTTAATTCAAGAGGTAGGTTATGGGCACACAGACAATGCATAGATAAATTCTGGCTTCGCTGTGTGTATTTGAAGAAAATGCAGCCTCTGGTGGCAACTGGGTGTCTGTAAAGTCAAAACAAGGAAAATGGCCTCCCAGAGTCCATGACAGCAACAGCTACAATGCGAGAAGATATTAATTTGCTATAGGACAGCATGTTTTATTGTCATCCATCGGTGTGAAGGATGTGAAGCAGACATACATCACGGGGAACACAGGGCCAGCCTGGCGTCCAGGAGCTCAGCCCGAAGGCTGACACAGGGGTCTCAGTAGGCAGCCAACAAGCACTGGGGTCTGCTCTGTGCTCATGGGTTACGCTGAGTGCTCTTGAAGTGCCAGAAAGCAGAAATACCAGCAAAGAAATATGTAGTACTCATTGCCTGTTTTTTATATATGTAGCCATATATTATCTGAGAAAAAGCCACAGATATTTGTATCTATACATAATATTTTTGATATATCCATTCCTCTAACATCAGAGCACTAGTGATGCCTTTTGTTATTTGAAAGATAATCCATGTAAGCTTCTGTAATCATTAACTGTGTCCTTTCTCTTCTGCATTGTTGCTGTATTCTTATACACCAAATATCCTATTTTAAGGCAAATGCTGGTAATCTCTGAGCTGATTACCACCAGGTCACTAATGATAAAGGGAGGCGCTGAAAGAGAAAAAGAAGCTAACTGTGCAAGACTGTCATTTCTACCCACTACATAAACACTAGGGAAGCTGAATGAAGGTACAACGTTTAGTTCAGCAATTACATGTAAATACTTTGGTTATGTAGGAATTCGAGTGACGATAGGCACATTGCCTTGTGCATGGGAAAAAGGAAGGATTTCCTAGCAGAAGCAATGCCACAGATAAAGTACAGTGCCAAAAAGTGGAAAGGCAGAGGTGGGACTGGGACAGACTGGGAAGTATAATGGAAAGATCAGAAAGATGTAACATGAAATGACAGATGGGAGATCAGTGAAATGATTCAAAAGGTAGAAAGACAAGATGAAAGGAGCAGGAAAGAATAATTTTGCTATTTACATTTAAAAAAGAAGCAAAACAAATAACTCTGGTAGTGATCTCAAGAGATTATCTAGTCCATCTCCCTCCCTAAAGCAGGATGATCTATGTTTAAACCAAGTCTGACAGATGCTTGTCTAACCTGTTTGTAAAACCTTCCTGTCCTGTGGATCCTCAAGTTTTCCTCGCTTACTGCTTTCTCCCATACTATTAGGCAGATTTTCTTATGTCTAATCTGTATCACCTCCTCCCTGGTAGACACAGGTGCCAATTTATCTCCCTTCTCTTTCCAGCAGCCTTTGTTGGATATGAAAGCTGTTACCATTTCACCCTTTTCTTCTCTAGATAAAACAACCCCAGATCTTTCCCTGCAACTCGTGCTTCTGAGAGTGGCGATCTTTCTCATGGCTTTCTTCTGATCTTTCTAGGCTAAACTGCTCCAACTGTTAATTAAAATTATGGTGCTAAAACGGAATGCAGTACTCTTGCTGAGATCTTACCAGATAGAAAAAGATTGCTTCACTTGCCTCATAGACAACACATCATCCCACTGTCACATTTGTCATACTCACAACACAGCTGATTCACAGTCAGCTTGTGATGCAGTAAGGCTATGAGACCTTTAACAAGGAGTGTGTGGCAACAGGAACCAAGATGTGGAGTGAAATAGCTGGTGCTAAGCACATGGTGTTCACACTATCCATGTGTCAGAGATTTGCACCTTGGACTAGCTTCAGTCTAGCACCACAGCCTGAGTGCCCATTAGCAGCTGCAGTGCATTGAGGTGCACCTAAAGCATGTCTTCTGGCTCAGCTTTCGTGGAAAGCTATCTAGTTTCATACGCTCCAGGAGCTCTCTGCAGTGTAAAGCAAAGTTTGGTAAGTGGTGATCTGCTTCTACATCTGATCAGAACTGGAATACTAATGTAAATACATCCTGTTACACCCAATACTTTAATTGGATTGCTCCCATGTCAATTGCTTCATCCTTGATTTCTGGAGTTTTTTCTGACTCAGAGCTGTATTGTGCACTGGTCCCTGTTGAATAGCACCACATTTTTTCAAACTGTAGCTTCAATTTGTCAAGATCATTTTGATTTCTAAGCCTGTCCTCTAATGTGCTTGCAGCCCTTTTCAACTTTGTCAGATTGTCAGCTTTAATAAGCATAGTGTCTATTCCAGCATCTACGCCATTTAATGAAATTCTGGAACAGGACTTTTACCAGGAGAGACCCCCTGTATATCTGCAGTAAATGCAGTCTTCCATTTTGACGATGATTAACTGAGAGACCGACAATGCTTCTTTGTCTAGTTCTGCAGAACTTTACCTTATATTAGTTTAATCTAGGCTACATTTTCCTAGTATGCTTTTTGAAAATCTCTTAACACTTACCGTACGAAAAACTTCACTGATGTCAAGTTGTATAGCCTCTGTGACTCCCAAGGCCTGTTATCCTGTCATAAGAAGAAATGAGATTGGTTTGGAATGATTTGTTCTTGATTAATCCATGTGCCTATAACCCATTTCTTTCTTGTCTTCTATTTGCTTCCTGTATTTGTTTGAGAATTGTACTTAAATGGATTGGGCCATGATTCTGCACCTCCTCTTTCTTCTTACTTTTAAGGATAGCTGTTATTCTTGTCTTTCCAGTCATTCAAAACTTTACCTCTTCCACATGGTTCTTAAAGATAGTTATTAATTGCTGTGGACGTGCTTCAGTTATCCCCTGAACCATGTGAGGTGAATTCCATCAGCCTCGCTGATCTCAGGTCATTTAACTCACCTAAGCATGGCCTAATCTCTTCTGTCACCTAGCTGGATTTTCAGTTCTTTGCTGCTGGTCTAAACCTTTTTATCACCATTGACCCTTCTAGTGAAGAAAGACCAAAATAGATATTACAGAGTTGGCTTTCTTGGAGTCACTAGTCAATAACTTTCTCTCAGCTGAGTGGTGGATCAATTCTCTTGTTGATTTTCCATTAACATTTTGTGTTTATACAGGAAACTTCTTGTTATTTGAGATGTACCTTACTAATTACATTTTTGTGTGTGTGCTGTGGCTTTTCAAATCTTATCAATGTATTAGTACTATTCTTCTGTGCTTGTCCATAGATTTTCATTCGTGTATGCTTTTTGAGTTTGAAGTTTCTGAAGAACTCACAGCTCCAGCCATGTGGCTGTCGTACTGCAGTCCTTCCTCTACGTTGCAAACTTTATGTCTCTGCTTTTAACATAGTTTCTTTCATGAGCTGTCAAATCTTCTGACCTCATTTCCCTCTCGAATTGTACTTCTCATGGAATGTCATCTTCCCACCTTCAGAATTTGGTATAATCTACTTGCTATTCTATGAGATCGACAAATTAATTTTTGAGCACTTGATCTGATCTGGTGGCCTGTGGTGGCTCCCCGCCATGACAGAACCTCTGTATTTCCCCCTCTAACATTTTCTAAAACCTTCGACTAAGTCTGTGTTCTTTTATCTTTTGATTCAGGGCAAAAGTTTATAAGATGATGCAGGATGTAAGTACTATGAGAAGATAAATGGCCAAAGCATTACCATGAGTTTGATCCATAGCCATGTAAAAGAAAGGTTTGTAAGTAGAATAAGAAGAGAGTTAATGACCAGCACAGCTGTGACCCCAGTAAGTTATGGTGTTGTCTACTGAGGAGCTAGTCTCAAGATTTGTAACAATGATCCGTTTATCTTTTTTTTTTTCCCCCTTTTTGAGCTCCTTTTAAAAATCACAATCCCAAAGGTAGTCATAAAGTTTATGCGCAGAACAAATATTATGGGAGCGTAACTTTAAAAAGTGAAGTATCAAAGGCCCTCTTTCTATGTAAAGTGAATATTTGGACTGCTATTTCCTTGTAAATATCATCAGGGACTCTGTTACACTATGCAAATAATAAACAGTGCTAGGCATGAGAATGGCTTCTCTGGAGCAGCTTGCCATTGTTTTAGTACAACATTCTGGAGGCAAATAAAGGTCCTGACATAATACATTTGGCTGATTATATAGCATGCTGGGGGTAGATTCATCTGCATGAATTCATATACAGTTATACATGAGACATGACAACAGTATTGATTGCATGTTTCAGTGATTCATGTTATAGAATACTCATATGAGCAGGCTGTTTTCTAGGTTCACCTTTCCAGAAAAAGCTTGTTTCTCTAGATTTCAAAATGGTTATTTTTCTATAATGATGGGGAGACACCGGGGTTGACACTTTGAAGCTTATTAAATTTAGTGCATTGCACAGCGGAACTCTAATAGTATCCTGCTGCATGAACAAGTCCATTCTTCCCTCAGGTTCACTAACCTTTGGTGTTTAACTCTGCTTGTACAGTAGTGATATGGGGACATCTGGATAAGTGGCTTGAGTTCAGACTATGGCCTCCTGTAGACCTCATTTTAAGCTGCTGAAGTGACTTCTTACATCCCACTTTAACTCCACTGCTCTTTTAACACAGAGAATTTGTCTGCTTCCGTCTTCTTTTTTCCCCAAGTCTTTTGTCATTACAGCAAGGATCAGCTGAACTTTCTCACACAGCATCCGCATATATAAGTCCTTGAGCCTCTGCTAAAGGTCTTTTTCTGCCAAAGCTCTGGATCTCTGTGGTCAGAAGGCCCCTGAAAAAATGTAGTTCCCTACAAGAACTTGTTTCCATAGTTTGAACCACACAGGCAGGGCCGAGCACATTGCAACTCATTTCACCAACAGAGATTCAGAACCTGTCTCTTCCAAAACACTTTGAAACCACATTCTCACTACTGTGATGGAGAGAAAGGCCAGCACGCTGTCAGAGTTGGAGTGATTACACATCTTAATCCTGCTGGGCATCTGTGAGCTGATCTTGAATTGGCATTTATGACCGAGCTGCTGAAAATAAGACCTTTGGAGGTGTCCCGTGTCCTGTGGACCTTCCTCATACCTCTTTAAACAGACTAAACAGGTTCAGTCAGGTTTGCTTCCCCAGTGCCTCTGTGTACACGGGATCCATCCCTACCTGATAAACGTACATCCTTCTCAGTCACGGGTGGGCTGCACTTGTGGTAACCACAACACTTTGACACCATGGTAATGGTGTGTGCTCATGCTGGTGGCAATGAAGAACGGTGCCTACAACTGAGCGTGTCAAAGGCACTCGAAGTGGCTGATTTTTTTCATGTTTGGGTGGTTTTTTTAATTTTTTTATTTGTCTGGTTTTTATATCAAGTCCCTTTTTTTTCATTGTTTCCTTCAAATCCTTGAATACCTGTGGAGGGGCATGGTGAACTTCAACCATAAGTAAATGAGTACATATTTTTGTTTGGTATTATACTTTTTTTGGTTGGTAATTTTTAGGTTTTTATGCTGTCAAGTTCTTCAGAATTGAACAATGTCTTTCAGGGATAGAGTTAATTATTGTTGCCTTAGCTGTTTATTGCACGTACTGAGAAGCAGAAGTCACCCCTGACTGTTTTGGTGGGGTATTTTTGTAAACAAGAATCCCACTTTGTCTTGCAATCTATGATCAAAAGGTGTATATTAGATACAAGTGCCCTAAAAGACTAAAATTGCATGTAGTGCCCATTAAATATAGTAGAGAAAGAGAGTGATTAATACTTCATTTCTTGCATATGTAGTACTGCTGCTTTGGAAGTATCTTTATGAAGAATTTCACACATGTAATCCTGGTGTAGCTTGGAAAACAGGTGAATCAGTAATCAGTAATCCTGGTGTAGCTTGGAAAACAGGTGAATCAGTAATCAGTAATCCTGGTGTAGCTTGGAAAACAGGTGAATCAGTAATCAGTAATCCTGGTGTAGCTTGGAAAACAGGTGAAATGTGATTTAAAAAGTCTCCTCAGAAAGACATGTACACTACTCTGAGGCAATCTCATTTATTTAAAATTTCATTTTACCATTCCCATAGAGAGACAAAGAACGCACTCTATAACAAATACTGTTTCTTATAAGCTGGCAGTTGTAGAACCAAATCTGCCCTAAATTATAAGTTGCATTTTCTACTGCTTGATACACCTAAAACTGAAAGGCATGTGGCTAAACTACTCTCCCATGATTAATCCAGTACTTAAGCAAACAAAGAAAATAGCAGAATAGCTCCTAACAAACGTATTACAACAAATTATTCATGAATTTTCTTTCAAGCAAATGAATATCTGCTGTTCTTCTCAGCAGAAAATCCTGGGCTCCAAGTTTTGACAAAGCTGATAAAAAATAATTGTTTGAGACAATAAATCCTCCTACAGAGGACATTGCATTTCCCACATCTTCACTTTTTATCAGGAGAACACTAAAGCTGCCTGGAGGCTCTTCAAATAGATGAAGTATAGGCCTAAATAGATGTGCTTAATGTTGTCTAAATCATAGCAAAGTACTGAGAGAACTGGAAATCTCACCACCTCCAACTGCTCCCATAAACACGTAAGACCCAACTATAACTTGAGTAATTTCCTCAGTCTTTTCGGGGCTGTTGTACTGTTCTGAGTTGTGTCGGTATTAAGCTTTAATCCGGCCTAGTCAACTGCAAGGAGAGTGAAAATATTTCATAAAACACCTGAAGGTGAGAAAGGGTGAGAAAGAGAAACAGACCTGCCTATAGCACAGGGAGCACTGGATTTATCCTAGTTGGCCCAGGAGATGTCCCGAGACCTTGAAAGACATCTTTTCAGATCCACTGTGCATGGAGAAGCACCTCCTGGATTCCTGCTGAGTTCTCCCCTCACTGGGAATCTATTCTTCTAAGCGTCTTTTATCTGCCATTTAGAGACATTAACAAATAGCTCTGTCTCACAAATAACACTAGAAATAATGAAGCCTGGCTTCCTAGGGGTTTGTGTTTCGTGGCTGATTACAAGTGCTGGTTGAAGCTGTTTCCAATCACAAGGGATGGCTCCTATAACATTTCTTCTTATGTGGATTTTTAGGTCTTTTAAACTTATATAGTCACCATATAGTCTTTCTTTTTTCAGGACTCTTCTGTGGGGTCTTCAGCTACCTTTTTTCATGCAACATAATGAAAACAGAGCCCTCTCTCCTCCTGCTATATTTGTTTGAAGTCATCACAAAAAAATGATTGAGGAACACACATAAACATACATACACTCATGTACCTCTGCATGATGAGAGAAATCTCACTTCCTACAGAAATCAGGCTAAAGTAATGGACACCCTAAAAAATTTGTGATGTACACACCCCCACGTGCACATCTGTACCACCAAAAAAGAAGGAAACAAGTGAGAAATGGCTCTTCATTTGTGACCCTGTGCCATTGTGGTCTGTCAAAAGGCACGGAAGACAAGGCAGGGGAAGTTATTTGGGCTGTTTTTACTGATAGCACATCAGTATGGAGGCTGGAATTAGCTGGCATTACATCATCAACCAACAAAAGCTTTCAGAGCGCTAAAAATGCAAGAGTTCAAGCCACATATTTATTACAAACTCTATGAGCGCGTGACAAGCCTGACTCTTTGTCCATTTACGCTAATGGAATTGTTGATTTTCAGTTAGCTTGCCTTTGGACCAGGTTGGCACAAGCGGGAAGGAAATGAAGCCCAGTTGCTTCATAACACCCGTGATAAAATCAAAAGCGAGGTGGCTGCTGCGGCACAATGACGATGTTCTTGGCTGTCTTACGCTCTTAGAAATCTGAGGAGTGGGAGGGAGAGTATGATGAAAGATTTAAGAAAAAGGATCATGAATATGAAGTTTTCTTGCCAAAACAAATATATGTGGATTTGCAACATGTCTGGAATGGGGCCAAGCAGATTTTAGAGAAAGTTCATTAATCTGTGTTCTTGCTTACACAAGCCTGTAACACTAAAATACTGTTATAAAATACTGTGTAAAGACATGTGATTTAACAGTGGATAACTTTATCAGCTCCCTTATTCACTTAGTATGAAGTTCATTAATTGTATTTACTTGCTCCTTTTGGTTTCCTTCCTTTCTTTTGCGTGGACTTGAACATTTTCCTCTCCTACTTGACTGCAGTCAAGTGGCATCTGCAGAGACACGCCTGCCTTCAGGACAAAATGAACACTGATATTTTTAGAAAGAAAGAATTTGTGTTCCTCACAAAAAGAAAGAGACAATTTTAAATGCTGTTGCGTTTTTCAGCAAGGAAAAATTATTATCAGGCAATCTTTTAAAAAATAGTTCTTTCTCGAGATGGAAGAAATTCCCCTTTGTACTGAGGCAATAATTTCAGGAGTCTTTAAGAAACATCCTTAAGCTACAGGCTTTGAAAATTAACTTCTGGGAAGCCTGAATTTAAAAACATGCTTTTAAACTAAAAAAAAACCCAAAAAAGAGGTGAGATTTGCCAAAAATTTGCAGAAATTTTGAGGGCAGCATCCTATACTAGTTAGTTTTTTTGGGGTTTTTTGTCTTTTTTTGGTTTTTTTTGGCCAAAGCTCCCTTTGGTTCATCTCAAGTTTTGCAGATGCCCGAGCTGCTGCTGGTAATTCCGTGTCCTGGCAAGCGGGGACGGGTGCATGCAGCAGTGGGTCCTTACCTCGGCTCCTGGCCCAGGTGCTGGTACAAATGAAGCCCCGCTGGCCGGTCATTGACTGCTTGCGGAGCACGGCCATGCCACCGAATTGCTCGCAGAGCAGCACAGGGCAGCCAGCCTTACCCTGGGCCACCACGCAGGGGCACAGGAACCCTTACACAGGACCTCTTACAAATCCCTGCTGCCTCAGCCACCTTCTGCAGAGGCTGCCACCTTCAGAGAGAAGTCACCCTGATTTGTGTCTTCTACTCACTCCTGGGTCTCAGTCAAGACGACTGGGTATCTCTTGTTCCTTCCCCTGTGAAACAGGTGGGGTCAAGGCAGAAGTTATGCTCTTGGTTCTGCACTTTGAGACCATGCAATAAGCAAGAAAGGAGCGTGCCAGGCCCTATCTATGCAACTGGAGTGAAGGAAAAGGTGGATATCTGGGACACGATGTGGAGCAGAGACAAATGAAAAGCTTATGTGCTCTTACTAAACTTAGCTGAAGAGGAAGGAAGAGGGTGCCAGGAGATACGAAGCAAAATGTCATGCTGCTTTTGTAATTGCCTAATTGGACAAAATAATTCCCTCCTGCAGGGTGACCCTTTCTTCCAGCTCCAGCAAGGAAATACAATGCAAAATGATGAACTGGGTTTTCTGAGTAAACCCATTGCCTTTATTGCATTACCATTTTATGCTATTACGATTATTGCATAATTACCCACTTGTTGTGAGTACTCATGTCTTTTTACATATTTCCTGCTCTCTCAGTCTTCGTAGCTTGGGACCACCACAGAGAAATCCTTTGTCAAACATTCCTGTGCACTAATGATGCCAGAAAGTGTTTTGCTCTTTGGCAATCAACCTCTCCACTAAATTTCTTAGCACTTAAGGCTTGTTTATCTAGAGGCCTACAGAAACTTGCTCATACAGTTGGTATTGCTAATGTGCTGGTGACAGGCAGCAGTAAAACACTTTGATCCCAGTCCTCAGGTGCTGTAACTTGTCTGAGGTGGATGGCTGAGCCTCTTCCACCGTTGATCAAGCAGTTTGTAGCAGATTATTATAATTAAGCACCTTTGAAGTGCCAAGTTATATGAAGCTCTGGTGCAGTTCAAGTTGTAGAATTCAAATGAAATTTATTAATATTCTCATTTTTATGGGATATCATGCTGTTTATGGAAATGGTTTTTCTACAAGTTCAGATTTGTCCTGGTGAGGCTGCTCCGCTTGGGAAAAGCAGATGGAGGGAAATCATCCAGAGCTAAGAACCTGTCCTCGTTCCTGATTTAATCTTAACCTCGTGGTTTCCTAAGCGAGTCATGGGATCTGCGTCTCCCAGTGGAGGTTTAGACCTAGCCCTGTTGCTGAACGAGGACGATCTGCGTGACACACAAAGCAGCTCAGCCAAGCATGAGAAGAGTGGTCCTGAGCCAGGTAGCCTGAACTTGTGCCTCCAGCACACTGCCACCACCAAAGTTACACCATTGCTCCTGTCAGGAGAGGGTCGTCTCAATAGTTCAGAAAAGTAAAAAAAAATAGCTTGAAGCCACCTTTGCAATTGTGTCTCCAGGGCTGTACTCAGTAGTCACTATGAGGATGGCAGGCAGCTTTGTCAGTCCTCTAATTAATGTTTTTGCTGGCAGCTATTCCCGCTCCTCCTCTTTGTCCAAGAAGCACCGATATAACCAGTGCTTACCCGAGCTGCCACCCACTGCCTGCCGCAGCCCTGCTGGAGCACCCTGCCCAAACTACGGCAGCAGATAGGAGAGCGCGGCCGTTGGCAGCCCAGAAAATGCTCCACAGGGACATTTGAGAGTGCACCCATTTCTCACGGCCCTGTCTGCGACATCAAGTAAGTGAATTTACTGACTATTTCATTGGCCATGCTCCCACTAAGGGGAATACATGCTGGAGAAATTTTGAAAAAGAAGAAAGTATGTGGGTCTAAACAGTGATGTTGAAAGAGGAAAAAAGGCCTTAATTTTTTGTTTTAGGGCGTGTAGGGACAACACCCCCCCCCCCCCCCCCCCCCCCCCGCCACGTTCTGACCCGCCCCCACCAACCCACCANGGTGACATTCAAATACTTGTCCCAAACTTTTCTTCCCAAAACCCAACTTTCAAAAACCCAGGTCAATATGCATTAAAATATAAATAGAGTAAAAATGAAGTCAAAATGCCAACATTTATAAAATGTCCCACAGAAAATAAAACGTTTAAAATGTTCCAGTTCCACTCTGCTAGCACTGTAGCTAAGAACAGAATGGGAGAAACAGTTGGCTCAAATCTTGAAGTTACCAAATAAAAAGGTTTTAATAAAAATAGACTGGGAAGCAGTGAGGGAGGCCTTCAAATATGCAGATTTTAACTACTCTCCCTGAAAGCCTCGGCTGCTGTCTGTATTTCTGAGGAACTGGGTTTGTAGGGACGAAAAGGTGGTTCTGAGCACCTAACTCCCATGTTAGGCATGTTACTGGGTTTTTTACTTTGGACTAGCTCTGGTCTGGTCCTTTGAGCTTAATTGCCATTAGCAGTAGGATTGTTACATTTCACCCTAAAGCAGCCAAGACTGCATGTCCCCAGCCTGCTCTGCAATGTGAAACATGGCACGGTGCATGGCAGAGGGCAGCAGGTGCAGTTCCTGGGTAAGCTCCTGCTCTGAAGTAAAACACTGACATAGGCAGCACACTTTGTTAATAATTTCTCAACATGAAGTAGACCCCTTATCTGGTTATTTTTGCTGCCTGTGACTAAGAGAAGTAATTTAAAAACATGCCATCTGCCTGAAATTGTACGAATATGAAGAGTGCTTAGTATGCTTGTATAAGAAAATTCCAATATGGAGGAAGAAAGTGCAGGAATGGTTGATTTCTTGGTGACTTGGAATATTTTGGTATGTCATTACGGTACTACTTCATGATAGTCTAAATCATTGCTATTAACAAATCTAGGAACTTCAGAAAGGCCACATCTAAAAAAGAATTTACATCTTCCACTAATTGCATCATTTTATAAAGTCTCAACAGTCTTGAAAAAATTGGCCTATAGTCTGAGTGACAGTTTGTGTTTGCAGATTTAAAGGGGATATGAAATTTTCCTATATCAAAGCTGAAGAGGAGTTCTGACAGCTGAAAATGTTCTCTGAATTAATAATGTGGAGCTGATATAAGACAATATTTAAGAAAAATCCATTTCGTTCTGCAGAGTTGAAGCCCCTTGCTTATAAAATATTAAACAGGATTAAAATTGGTATGCTGCTTGAACGGGAAGAGAAAACATGAAATCCACATATGAATCCAGAAGTGAAAAGAATCATTAGTTCCAACTGTTATTAATGATAACTTATGATTTGGGGTAAATCAAACACCCTTGGAGTACCTGCACTTGCTACTAAAGTTCAAACCAGAATTTTGGCTCCAGCTTAGGAAAGAAAATCCACTTTCTAGCCTCATCATTAAAAACTCGCTGAACAGTCTTTGTTTGCAGAAGCTTTCTCCACTTCTTTAACTATAGCAAACACCTCTGGAAGATTAAATAAATTTGTTATCTGCTATGCAAGCTCTCTGAATACCAACTGGCTAGTCCAAAGTTTTAGTTTAGGACAAACTTTACAGATACAAATCCTTCTCTATGTCTCAGTGCTTCCTTACATCAGCTCTTGGTAACTACAATGTCAGTATAAAACCAGGAGACATGCCCTGGCTTTGTATTTTTTTGTCTAGCTGGGAGAAAGGCTGGGGTAAAATTTTATGAGGAGACTTGAAAAATTAAGTTCAGGCCCACCCAAACATCTCAGGTTGACAGTTTAGTCATTCTGTTCCCCGTTCCCACCTGCAGAAGTGAAAGAAACCTGTGGCTTGTCTGTGTAAAACTCACCTGTGCACTCAACCTTCTGCAGTCCCCCTAGGCAAGCCAGGGCTTTCCCAACCAGTGAGATGCTGTTTGTGATGGAGCAGGGGAAACTTCAAGAGCTGCGAAGAGGTCCTGTTGTCCAGAGCGGAGTGCAGAAACCCTGACAGCCTCACTGGCATTTATTGAGTGGAAGCCGGGGCGAGTGCACAGGGGAGGGTGAGCTGAGGGGATGTTGCAAGCCTTGTCTGTCTGTGCAGGGTGAAAGAACTTCCCATCAGTGTCTCAGGGAAAGTCCCAGCCCTTGTATTTACAGCTGAGGTGAAGTTGTGGTTGCTTTTGTCATGCTGGCACTGACTTGCCCCTTGGCTATTGGCCAGAGCTAAGGTTTGGCTGCGTTTCCCAACTCTTGGAAGACTAACCTGAGAGTTGCAGAAGGCAATAATGTTGTAAAAGTGCAAAAGCAACTATTTGCCCGGAAGGAGAGCTACTTTTTTTGTGTTGTGACTCTCCTGTGCCAGTAAGAATGTCCCATCAGGATGAAAGGAATTTGGCATGGAGATGGTTGAAAGTGCCCGATCTCTGAGATTCTCTAGATATTCTTGGCAGCTACAGTGATCCTGTGGAGCCAGAGCCTGCGATGGATACATATTGAGAAATGAGTCTTTAAGGGATAAGCCTGTGGGAGCTCTTGATGTTAAACATATGTTTGGAATGGGACATGATTCAAAACAGTTGCCTTGAGCATCACGAGATCACTGGACCGGATCATAGTCCAGATTGGAGAAAGGAGCTAAGAGAGTCCCACTAGCAATGAGATTTTGTACGTTTGGAAAATTAATTGAAGGTTTAAATAATATTGCACTCTAGATCTGCAAGCAATGTCTGCCAGTAAAGAGGAAGAAGGTAAAAAAAAAAAAAAATTATATCCGCTTGTATTTGGAAGACTTACTGGAAAATAACTAGGAAAACACACTAAGAAGGAAAAGGCATAGGATCATCAAACATAGAAGTAATCTTTAAAAAAAAGAAGGGACAAGAAAAGTTTCATTTAGAACAACCTGACTGCACTAGGGCTGAAGAAACTACATTTTAGATCTTGAGTTCTAGAGAAGAGATCAGATCATGTCTGAGATTTAGGACAGAAACAGGCAGTTTCTGTCACTTGTGCACTGTGACAAAGAGCATGAGCCAGTGTGATGCCTGAACCACTGAAAAAGATCCAGGGACTGAAAAACGTGATATCACTTTGGAAGAGCTTGCAAGAGCCAGCAAGGTGTACGTGGCATGGGCAAACCGAATGACCTGGCTTAGAATTTCTTACAGCAGCAGAGGGCACCAAGTCAGTGGAGATATCTGGGGTTAAACAGTGTAGTATTCATTTTCAGCTGGCCCATCAACTAGCATGCTACCAAAAATAGTGTTACTACACTTAAATTAAAACCTACAGGGAGTGGAAAGGAAGACAGTTGACTCGCAGAGCTTAAAATCACAAGGCTAACTCTACAGAAGATACATGAGAAATAAATGTACAAATTCATAATAGATGGGGAAAAAAGGCAAGTGCTCTGCACTTCAGAACATCAAGGTGATCTAGACATTTGGATCCTGTGTAAGGATATGAGCAAAAAAGCTGAGAAAATATTTGAAGCCATTTCCCAGTGCATCAATACCTCATGAATGTGAAATAATGTAGGAAATGTAGGAAAACTGTCCAACAATTCTCACACCTGTGTGAGCCCTTCATATTGTAAGGCCATGCTTTACGAAGGAGCTGGATACACTCGTTGCTTTGGGATGACTGGAGGAACTGACAGAGTAGTTCTTATATTTATAGAAAAGACGAATGAAACCCCTTGATTGTCCACAGACAGACCCGAAGAAACAAAACTGGTCTGTTGGACTGCCAAGGGGAGATATGGTCAGTGACAAATAACTCTCTGTCCTTAGTACATCATGAGGCTCCTGGCGGATATTCATATTAAGAAAAAGAAAAGAGCAGGTTTTTTGAACCTCCATGAAACCTTTGTGAGCTGCACTGTTTTCTCAGATGTCTATTTAGGCTGCATTTGGCACCTGAGGAAAAATGTGATAAATTTTTCATACCTTTCAGGTTAGTAAGATTTATACAGATGACATTTAGATCTGATGAAAAACACTGGCTCAGAGCGGCTGTGGAAAGAAACTGTGCTTCTGGGCTGAAGCTGGACAAGCAACACTGTAAATGCCATGTAACACAAAATATAACATACCTGAAGAAAAGTTAGCACAAACCTCAAGTAAATCACCAGCAAATATTCAGCAATTTGTGTTCTCTGACAATATTTGGGTGCTGAATTGTAAAGAGAAACGTGTACCTAATATAGCTTCAGATCGCTGTTGTGATGATCTTGGATGTAATTATTGAAAAAATTGAGAAATAGAAGGAATTAATTAGACATTTCAGATCTAAGAGTAAATTGTCCACGGAGGATTTCAGGGCATATGTTGATGTAGTCCTTTTAAACAGTGTGGAAAAACCAAACGATCACAGTAGTTTATGAGTTAACAAAACTTAGGTGTGAATATACTCAGACAAAAAAAAAAGATTTAATCCTAGTCATGGAAATAAACAAAACCATACATTTTTATTTACTGAAGGCCAGTGCTATTTGAAACTGATTATAAATCATACGGAATTACCAAACAGAGCCTGGCCAATGGTTATTTTTCATTATTTTTTAGTTATGGAGTGTGACTTGCAGCTTCAATATAACCTTGAAATTGCAAGCAGGATTTCCAGAGCATTTGACAATGGAACCAAATCCAGAGAGATATTTGTACATCACTCTTATTGCAACAATAGTTACTGAGGCTGAGATGCTTCAGAAAACAATCCGTATCATGAATGCAAGATTAAATTTAGCCTGAAAACATGAAAGTGGTAAATTTGACAGTACTACTGGGAGAGATTTTTCAGCGCATATGTGCGGATAATTTCAGGATTCAAATGTATAAGGAAAAGGCCAGGGACATCTTCTACGTGAGCCTCATTTGAGCAATTGTGTTTAGAAAGAGAATAAGGTGCATCCTATGTAGCATGGCCATGGTGAAGCCTGTATCTGGTGAAAGAGTTTACAGAAAACCAGGAAAAATCTGAATCGCTTATTTGCGCTTCCTGTGTGTTTGTGTTCCAAACCATTGTTCCCTTTTCCTGAGATAGCCTTGCTAGCTACTACTATTTGCCCCTGACAAGAAGAATCCAGAAAACTGTAGTGCGTCTCAAATTTATCTTCGTTGGCCTAGCATACCTGACAATAGACAGCCGTTCAGCAACCATTCAGCAGGGAATTATGCTTTTTGAGGGGTTTTGTCCAGTCCCTCTTGCTCTGTCCAATAAAACAATGGAAAAAGAAATGAAAATACCATGCAGAAATACAGACACAGGTGAATGGCACGCACGTCGATGTCCTCTGGGGCCCTGGGGGCTGCTGATGCTTTATGGGCTGTGGGCTGCCAGGGGAGGAGACCCAGCCCCAGTGTGGAATGAGCCCTGGGCCAGGGCGTCAGAGCGACCCGAAGGGGCAGGCAGGGCTGCTCCATCCTTGCCCTTCAGGGAAGGGCACTGGTAATTGTCCTCTCAGTCCTGTCCCTGCCGTGGCTCCGCCGCAGCAGCCTGCAGCCCTGCTGCAACCCTGGCCGGGCTCGGGAGGGGAGCGCGGGGCTGCTGCTGGCCTGGTTGCACAGCTCCGGGGGTGGCCCTGGAGGAGGAACGGCAGGGCCACCAGTCGGCACACACAGCTGGGTCCAAACCTCCCTGCTCCAGGCACTCTCCCTGGAGCGGGTCGTCTGGTGTGGGGAATACCCACAGGCTCTTTCCTCCATCACTGCCAAGGGCTTTGCTGTGACTGCAACCCTCTACCCTCCCCCGCAGAAATCTGCCTTCGGGAGACTTCTCTGGGCTGCTGGTCTTCTCCCAGGACCTCCATCAGATCTGGGATGGGAAGCAACCAGGATTCCTGCAGCCACCAGGAGGCAGGAGGTCCTTGCCACCCCTCCTGCACAATCTCCACCTCCATGTGCAGGTGGCAACTCCCTGCCGTCCCTCCTCTGGCTCCCCCAGTACTTCTTATAGCTTCTGGCTCTGCTTCTCCCCTCACCTCTCCATTTTTGCCTCGCCCATCCAAAGCCCCAGTAAATCACAGGATCTGCTTGCTGACATCTGTCTGGCTCTGGCCACTCTATCCATCTCGGCCACCAGGAGGATGGAGCTCAAGAGGGGGGATGCTCTGTCTGTGGGTCTTGGCTCCCCTCCCAGATGGCCAAGCAGGACACCCCACTTGAGGCAGCAACCCCCAGCAGCCAGCTGGGACTGGTGCGCTCTGCTTTGTGTCCCTCTCTGGTATGCATTTTTGAGCTCTCAACCCTCACACCTCACCTTTCTCTTTTTTCCCCCATTTGTTGTCTCTCCAATCGTCACTTGCCTGTGCTCCTTTTTTTTTAAGAGGGGAAAAAAACCCAACAAAAAACCACAGTGGTGTTACAAAGCTGCATGTTGTTTGTAGGAGGTTGTTTCCCCCAGCTCAGAGATATTGTGGAAGAAGAGATGACAACCTTCTAAAAAAAACCCAGAAGGAAAAGAGAAGAGGCACAGAGCCTGTCACTTTGTGCTGCAAAATCTCCATCAGGCAGCAAACGCACACTGAGACCAGGGAGTCCCAGGACACACAACGGGACCGCTGCCCCTGGGAGAAGCAGTCCTGGTGCCCTCGGGGAGCCAACATGCCCACAGGGAGACCACGGGGCATCTCAAAGGCTGATGGAAATTTGCTGATAAATGCAGTTTCAAGGTTGGTGATAAACATTTGTAACTCTCTGTTATATCACTGTTTGAAATATGCTTGTTTTTATGTTTTCCTTGGCAGGGAAGGTATAGTCTTGGGATTGTGCCTTAAAGTTTTAGCATCTGAAACAAAAGTTCTGGCTATAGCATTGTAAAGCCTTTCTTTGTTATGTGCAGCCTTCACAGACTGGAGAACATAATAAAGCATGTCTTGTGCTAGGTGCTTATCCTGAGGTCCAAAATTGCAAAGGTATTCAGAATGGATGTCAACACATCTTCCAGGATTTATATGTTAGAGATCACAAAACACCATCAAGTGCACTGGTTAACCCAAGTGTCAATGATGCCAGAATAGCATGGATTTCTACCTGGAAACAGGACATGCAGTAGCATGATTTAAAAATAACCTTTGTCCTGTATACTCTGCCCCCTATTGTGGCATTTCTGCAGAAAGTATAGTCTTTGGGAGTGAAAAATTTGGTTCTTAGTGTTTAGGGATAGCTGACTTGATGTCAGCTTTCCCAGAGCCACTAAACATGTGATTCTTGTACGCTTCACTGTGGGGTTTCAGTACAATGGCATCATCACTGACTGGAAACAATTCAGAGTAACTTCATGCTCCTTTGCCCTGAAGCTATTCTATGAAACTTGATTTAAAAGAAAAAAAAAAGAAAGGTGTTTAGGAGGAAAAATAGATCATATTTCCCTTTCAAATAAAGTCAACAAACTTTCTTGTACTTTGCTTGACACTATTTCATGTGATGGTTCACTTTCTTCATGTGCTCAGGCTAAAGCTGTTGACTGAATGTTTGCTATGAGTTTCTACAGAGTGGGAACATCTAGACCATTGCTGAGCATAAGATCTAGACCTTTTGTCAGCTTTAGTTTTCTTTCTTGCACAGTGATTTATCTGTAAGACTGTGAGGGACACACCGGGCATGCGAGTGGGTGAGCAGCACAGGTCGCTTGAAGTTGCAGACCAAGATAAACAGCATTTCATAAGTTGCTCAGCAAGTGAAAACACAAGCCAAAAATATACATACAGAGATGAGCTATGGTGTAATCAGATGTTCAAAGCCAGGGAACAGGTGAGTTTTTGGAGGAGATAGCTATTTCTAGCTTCTTTCTTCCTATATAAATCACTACCCTCATCCATCCAGTCTACATAACCAAAACATGCCTCTTCTCAATCACCTTCTGAGAAAGTGTTTGAGAAGGGAGGAGAGTGAGAAAGGCAATCATTTTCATTGTGGGGCTGACATATGGGAGGCTTGAAGTCTGTAATGACTGAAGCATTTCTTCATTTGCTGTTCCTGGCTTGGCCAAAGCTCTCTTGGATTTTGTCTATAAAGTTAATATCTGCAAAGAACTACATTCACATATGTATGTGTGAGATGTCTCAGGTTTTCATTGTGTCTCATTAGTCTTCAATGCACAGGAGAAGATCAGTAAAGATGATCCTAGAGGCACCTCTTATAATAGTGTCAGTAGGAGATGGGAAAATGCAACTGTATAAACTGTCCATTTTTAGTGTTACTTTCTATTTTTGGCTACCAGCCAAAATGGCTTTTAAGTGGGGATTAAAGGCATTGAAGACACATGCAGCTAAAATATCATGTTTTGTATTCTAAATAAAGGTAATTTTGTTCAGGTGGTGTTTGTCATCTATTCACAGAGTGACACTTCTATTTCTGAGCTGATAATACCATTTGGTATCAGCCCTCCTTGCTGTCTCAGCAGATAAAGCTATCCTGTGACCAGAGATACCTCTTGTGCATGCATTTGTGAAGGCTGCTCTGGGTTCCTGCTGCATTCAAGCTTGTTGCTGTGTTTCTAATTAGTCTTTCCTTAAATTACAACAAACATATGACACTATTGGTCACCATTTCTGGGAACGTATTCTGCTGATGACAATGCCTACCAGGATGCCAAAACATCCTCTGACATCTCACATATAGTTACTGTCTGATGTGGAGCAATATGCAGGATTTTAGCTTCCTTACATTTCACAGATAATTCAGCTGTGATTTTGTATGAGATGGAAAGCAAAATACTTGCAACCGAAGTATTCTGGGAAGAACATCCCGGTACAGTGAGAAAAAAGAGACTTCAAAGCACATTGAAATGTTTCAGTCAATGGCCCAAAGCAAAGTCTAGATTCTGAGCTTCTGTCTGATTCTTTCTGGAGTTGGAAGGGTGTGTTTTGCCATGGGATATGGGGATATGAACATTGCACAAATGTGATGGTGACACACTGGGAGTACTTTATTTCTGTAGAGTGACCTTAGCAACTAGAGACACCATACTTCAAACTTGACAGGAATGGCTCCCATACTTTAGGTTATGTGTTCATAGCCAATACAATTTCAAAATGGGGCTAGGAAAAGAAAGGCTAATTTAACAAATATTTATTTATAGACTGTAATGCCTTTGAGCTGAATTCTACTTAGGTTACTATGAATATATTCTCATGGTCTACAAGCCATGTGTGTCCAATAATTCCTTCCAGTACAACTAATGCTTTGTCTTAAACGTTTATTTACAAACACCCATAAGTCAGGGATGATGATTTTCCCCCTGCTTAGTACTTCTAATTTAACTTGCTTCCATTCCATAAAGCTGAACTGTCATATTTAGGGGAAGTTCACAAGAGGCATTTGATGTATTCTGGAAAGCTGGATATCTCTTCTGGAAGTTTATATACCTGCAAAATGTTATAGAGCCTTCAACTGAAATTATTTTTAAAATTTCACTTTTGAAAAAAGCATTTTGTCTTTTTCCCACATTTGGGATACAACCATATTCTGAAATGTAGAACTGCTTGTGAAAGAGAAAATAAGCTTTTGAACTTCTGCCCATAACCATACCAGACTGTTGTATCCTATTTATGTAGTGTCTTTACAGCTATTGTCTAGCTAATTAAAAAATGAGCTGCAAGGAGGAATATTATCCCTATTAATAACAGCAGAGAAACTACAGAGAGATCAACCAGTCAATTTGCTGGACTTGGAAAGAATGCAAAAGCCCCAAAGGCATTTTGAGCCCCTCAGTCCAGCAGCTAGGTAGTCACACCACTGGCATAGCCAGACTTTTTGCTGAGTTCAACTGCTGACAAAATCACCCCTACTGCCAAAATGCTCAAACATATGACCAGGTCACAGCAGCTGAAGGAATTACTACATACCAATTGAGCCATACTATCTCTTCATGCTCATGTCTTCACTTATTCAAATGACTACTACCACATTAGTTTAAATCTCTTCCTCTGAGCTCTGCAGGTCCTGAGTTCCCCATCAAGCTAGCTCTGACTGCATGTGTGTGGTATGTGTCCTGCTTTAATCTTTCCTGACAACTTGTAAAAATAAATTTTCCAGATGCAGACTTCTTAATAGATATTTCTCAGTATCATCCAGCACAGGAAGAGGTTGAAAAGGATCATTTTTCTTCTGGGCTAGTTAGGCATACAGAATATATTTTTGTTCCCTCCTTTTTTGTTTTTTTGAAAACAGGAACTGCATTGTCATGTGAGCAATAACCAGCAGACACAGACAGAAATAAAAGTTAGCATTTAGCCTAGGATAAATTATTCTGAAATCCTTGTAGCTATGCTACCTTAAGAAGAGTAGAACTTCTTGTCCAGTGATACATTTATGATATTACAATTAATCAGAGGAAAAGGATTTGTACTGCATTATGACAAAGAGCAATAACAAGAGGACATGAAGATGAATAGGCTACTTAAGTGAGTAAATGACTCCTGGTGCCAGCCTGGCAATGACAGAGAGGACTTGAATGTCTTTGGTGTTATCAGGACTCTGAGACTCCTCAGTAGTTTTGTTCAGGGCTTCTGAGTGCTTATGATATCACTGGCCATCATTGCTATACTTGGCCGCCAAGCAGAAGACAGAAGAGGAAGTAATTTCAACAATGTAGGGTGCTGGTTTCACTGGGTAAGATAGTTGTCTGGATGACTACTCTCATTTACTTAGCAGGACTTGAGCATTGTGGCTCAGATTAACGAAAGGAAGGTCATAAATCAGTTCTTTAAGGAAACCAGGTTGCAGTTGCCAATGCTATGTGGAGAGTGGGTTGTGTACACAGCAGCTTTTGCCAGTGCTAATGCTGTCACCTGGAGAGCAAGTGTAAAGCTGGGATCAATCCAAGGGTGAGCAGACCCGGGTAAGTATCCCATCATGTCTCTCCTCTCTCAAATCCCAGAGGTAGGACCTTGGCTGGCTGAAAGGCTGGTGCTCAGCTGTCTTCATCTGGATTGAAAACATAAAGCCCTCTGACCTGTCTTCATTTTTTTTTTGTAGAGCGAGAGAGTGATAACACCTAACCCACTTGAAAGGATGAGCTTGAGTTCTTCAGCAAGAATTGTGAGATGCTATGAAATGACATAATTCTTCCAAAAGGTCTTGCTTGTCAGAACAACAAATGTTCAATCCTCAAAGTCTCTTCCCTTCACACTTTCCTCTTACTGACCCCACAGTGCTGACCATGCTCTCTCTGCTCCTCCTGTCTTTCTTCTAGCTTCTCTGTTCTTTAAGCTTTTTAAAAGTACACTTATGACTAGCAGTGGGCTTTTCTCTGGTTTCTTTCTCGGCTAGTGTCTCAGCTACATTAAGATTATTTTTTGTGAAGGTAGTGTTTACAGCTAATTCAATAAAGAGGGAATGAGAGGTCTCCCAGAAAAAGTAAAGATGCAGACTTTCAGGTTTCGCAAGTAGTACCTCACAGGCAGGTGTGCTCTGAAAATATGCTGACAGCAGCCCTAAGAGACTTCATATGAAAAAGAGGACAATTACTACCTAGTTCTATTGGACCTTCTATCCTCCATCCCGCTGGTCCACTTTGTTATTTAGAAAAATCAAAAAGCAAACAGGGAGAAGGTTCAGGTAGGCTGTAGGAGATGCCAGTAATGGAACTGGAAACACCGTCATGTATTACAGTAAAGCTATTGTCCTTCTTGACCATTCTCATCTGCATCCTGTTATTTTTTTGAGAGGTTATTTAAATGTGCGCATATACCTCAGAGGAGTATTCTGTGTTTTGCATTTTTTTTAAGAATGTCAGGAAGTTAAAATAAATATCTCCATGAAATTTGCTTAATAATAATTTTCAGAAGCATTTGTCATATTTCTGCTAGCAAAGTCAACTGAAAGACTAATTTTAGCAATGTGAAAAGCTGCTTCTATTGTGACAAAAATTATGGCCTAAGGGACAGAGCCACCCCCTCTAGAAATTAATACTTACAAAACCACATTTCTGTCAACAATCTGATGGCAATGCCATGGGAAGCTACTAATGGGAAAACAGAGCTGTCAGAATAAAAAGTGTTCATCTTCTCTAAACCAAGGAGCCTTTATTTATTCTTCCAAGCAATAGGCACAACTGAACTGTCTCTCTGAAATCTCTGTCTCCTGTAGATAATACGCTTGGTTTAGTACTAACTCATACTTCAACTTCTGTCTCATGCACTTGGTATTTTTTGTCATCCTGTAGATCATATGCTCCTGGGAATAACAACTTTCTTAATGTGTTTTTGTGTTGCATCCACAATTACAACTAAGCTTCATGGGTACAAAATACACCAAACAAAACACAACATGCAATTTATGTAGGCTAAAACCCAAACCTTACGTATCAATCCAATAATTAATTAACATATTAGCAGTCTAATCAGAGAGTTATTATTTAGTCCCATTTTGATAAAACCAATGCTCCAAATTTTCCTGTTACTATAGCTCGATCCCAGTAACGACGCAATTGAGATTCATGCACACAATTTTCTCGTCTCTACTTTTTTCTCTGGTGTTATGCTCACCCTTCTGTCAGTCCTCAAGAAGCATGGGAGAGAGTTACGGTGAGTTATTAGCGTCCCAGGTTCTTCAGTGGAAGTATGATGTTGCTGAGGATTTCTTCCACCTTACTCCAGGATCTGCATGGCGCTATTTTTATATGTTTCTTAGCACGTACTACACGTTGCTCTTTCTTCATTGGTCCACAATTCCACTTTATATCTAAATATACTATATATAGTATGTTTTAATTACCTATGTTGAATATTTGTTCTTTGTTCCCTTTGTTATCTCTAAAGCCAGTTTTACCGGCCTCCCAAGGGCTTAATGACCAGTAATTGATCATTAGTGATTTGTTTATAGCCCAGGAGCCTCTGGTTACAGCCGGTATTCACACTTAAAAGATCTTTACTATAATCCGTTACTTGCATATACTTCTAGGTCATAGCTGCCTTTACACAAAATAACTACTACTCCTCTACTATCTATTACATACAGAAATCTCAAAAGTATTATAACAATAGGCATTATAATACACAACCCTACAAATATAAGTTAAAACTTAAACAAATTAGGTAATTACCTGGCAGGTAAATAATTTCTGTTACAGATCAGCTAGCTAAAACAAAGCTCCAGGCAGGCCAAGACAATCCAAACAAAGCCATCGTGACATGTCCTAGCTCCAATGCTTTGCAGACCTGACAAAAGTTATGGGCTCTTACTAGCACTGGCAAGTAGTGGAGCCTCATTACTTGGCTACTGCTTCTAGGCAGCAAAGAAGACTTGGCCAAGGGTCTCGTCAGGCTTATGAGGTGATAAGCAAAGGAGAGGACTCCTGGTGTTCCCAATCAGGTGAGGAGATGGGTTCCTATGTTGTAGATTAGTTTGTATAATCTAAGAACTGCTAGTTCTGGTTCCTCAGTTGTGCAGCACGCTGCAGTCAACAAGCCGTGTTCCGACAGGACGGCAATATAAAATCTCCTAGGTGGAAGGGAAAAGTTAAAAAAAACTTGCACAATAGTACCTTCATTTTCATGCCTAAATCCTACTGAGATCTGTGGTTTATCTCTTCTGAGGAGCCTGATCTGACTGGTCTATAAAAAGAGTGACTATAGAAGTCATGGAAATGAGGGCACAAGGAGGTTTTCTAGCCACCTGCTTTATGGGGCAGCACTCCTTCCAGGCTGGAGCCTTGTGTCCCAGTTCGGCTTCAGGCTGATTCAGTACCTGCCCTGGGAAGAAGAAGGTCAGGTTTCAAATGGGGAAGAAGAAAAGCACTGTGGTGGACCACAAACCCTTCTTCTCTGTCAGCACTGACTTTTCATTGGCTCCTGTCCAGAAGCATTGTTTGAATCAAACACAAAAGAAAGCAAAGGTAAGTACAGTGCTGATTTTTATTTGTTTCTAAAAGTTTGTGTTAATTCACAGGCTTTGTGCTGTCTTAAACGCAGCTTCCTTTTCAGGCGTTTGGGCGAGAGCTAGGGCAGACGAGATGGAAGCCTGGAAGGAGTGTTGCCTGGACACAGGGTACATTTGTGCATCTCCTGGTTGTCTGCTGAGTGGGGAAGCAGACTGCCAAATTTCCCTCACAGCAGTGAAAACCCTGCTCTTTGCTATGATGCTGTGAGCTAAGAGCACTGTCAGGGAATGCTCAGGTGGATTTCTTCCCTCCAGACACATATTGTGGCCTTTTCTGCAACGTGCAATAGCTCTACACAGTAAAACTTTGGTGTAATAAATGACACGAATTGTAAAACATCTGCCACTAAGGAAAGTAACCATCCCAGATAGATGTTGCAAACATAGTGGAAACTCCTGCTGGTTTATTATAGCCAGTTTATAGGATTTATTTCTGTTTCTTCTGACATTAGCAAAAAAGAAATTCTCAAAACATTTCTAAAACAGAAGAAAGCCATTACATATTAAATTACATCTACCAGAATGGTTAATGCAAGCTTCTCACATCAAGAAGAGAGGTTGGATTTAATAATTTTCTTAAATTCCATCTCAAATCATCAGAACTGCATATAGTGAATAATTTTTGTAGTATATAGAAGAATCTGCAGTAGATTTTTATGTTCTGCTTCTTATGTAAATAAGCTTTGTTTATAAGATCCAGGACTATAAAGTCACAGGGAAAAAGGAATTAAGTGATTAGGATAATACACGTATTTCTTCAAAAAAGGACAAAGGGTTTGCTAATCCAGTCCTTTACAAAAAATATAATCCTCATAACTTCCTGATAGCCATAAAAAAAAGAGTTACGGTTTGGTCTTATAGAATGTAGTTCCTACCCTGTATTGGCAAGTCTGTTATTGTTTGACATTCAAACCATAAGTTTTTTGGAAATATTTATTATTACATTTTAGTCCTATACCCAGGTGTACACTTAACTGATGCCCACTTATGTCATGTTGATATGGAAATGTATTGTATGGGCTTGCTTCACAAGCATCACTAGGAAATAATCTTGAAAGATCTTTTTCCCCTTAAAGGATTTTTTCCTGCCTATTTTAGCAGTAATTGGGAAAAACAAGAATGGAAAGTCAAATAATCAAAGCAGAAATTGCCCGGTTACAAGGGCAAAAGTTCAACACGGTGGTAGCTGTTAAATGTATCATCTTCACAAAAAGTTATTAATATTGATCATCACAAAAAGTGTTTATTTGAAGTGTGCTGAGATATAGAACACAGAAGAGACATACCTTTTAAGTGAGAGTGATTGAATGAGATAAAAAAGCATAGTATCAGGTATTATTAAATAATTAATTTTGCAATGATCCATTATAAACTAAGAAGTGTGTATGCATATAATTGCAAATGGATGCACGAAAGGGAGATGAATGATATGTTGGTCATTTTATTATAATTGTGCCATCTGAAGCCTACTTTACAATATACATAACCAGCAATCACAGAACAAAAATCTCAATCACGTACTTAAAAATCTTGCAAATTGGTCATAAAAACGTACTTAACTGGAATAAGGCTTTACAATATATATTACAAACTAGAAGAAAGCATGCCACATTCAGTGGGTCTCCCTCACTGTTTCTAGAATTATTGTTCTGTTGTAAATAGACAGATAGCAAATATAGAAATACAGGCGAGCAATGGAACTGCAAGTGTGCAAGATAGCAGTGCCGCTGAAGTAAAGACAATAGTGTCTTCAAAAGAAAGCACATTGTGAACATAAATGAAAATATAAATACAAAGAAGGCAATGTGGACAGTCCATGAAACTAGTATATGGTCCTGCAGACGCACTGCAAAACATTATGAAATACATCTGCAGCAAGTTTGTACAGGTGGAAGTAACACTATGCTAGATTTATAGTAAGAAAACTAAGAACTGTCATAAGAGATATTTTCTGTAAAAATAGAAAAAAATACACCATACAGCAGAATTTTCTTCACTTACAGAGATTTTGTGCTGTTGATATATCATTTCGTGTTATAGATACCTCTGCTATCAAACACTTCCTGAAAAACTCTGAAAGGAAATCATCAGTGCTGGATCACCCGGCCAAACAGGATGAAGTAGTTCAAAAATCACACGAACAAACTGAAGAAATATTGAAAGGTCACCTTGGTCTTCTTTAGCTGAAAAGCAATATAGAAGTCTACTAAGGTCTGAGGAGCATATTACACTGTTGTAAGAGCTTATTCTTCTCCCCATAACCAAGACAAACCACCTCAGAACAATGGAAATACCTAAACCAACAGCTATGATGCCTTTAAAGCCTTGTGCCAGTGTTTTTAGGGTGTGACAAATACTTGGCCCCAATCAAGCCAAACAGTTAAACCTGGTATCAATAAATGTTTTTGATATCTCTTTCATAGTTGAAGCAATGTGTTGATAATAGCTGCATTTTCTTTGCATCTTCTATGCAATTTCTTATAGAGTGTCTTTAAGCAGTGGTATTTTGACATAACTTAGCAAAATACTTTCAGTCCAGCCTTATATTGCTCTGGGAGCCTAATGGTACTTGCTAGCTCGGTAGGTGGGAAGACCTCATTTGCTTCTCAGAAGGAGGCTTCGTGAGAGGTCAGATATGCAAACCAACACAATATACATTTTGGGATCAAGAAACACTCTAAATGAAAAAATAATTTGGATTTTCCAGGAGAAATAGAAGGCTAAACTTTTTGGCTCCCAATGTATCAGTTATACCTGTTAACTCTAAAGACTCAGTGATAGTGTCACCAGTACTTAATACCTTAGTATATTTAAAATTACATGAATCAGTAACCTGTTGGTGAAAATTGCTTCTTGCCTTCATCTGTGCCTTGTAATATTCTAAAAAATATTGTGTAAGAATTGTCTTTAATTTTAATTACAGTGATATGATATATTAACATTAATATTGTGCTGGTGGACTACTCCTCTTTTAATTTTGGCCAAGGATGCAAATTGCCTAAGGCCTAGTTATGCTCCCAAGAACATTCCCATCAACTTTGGCGGTGGAAATTTGGAAATGCTAATTTATGTATCACCTCATCACACTGGTTGGATTTTTTTTTTCCTGTGAGTTACTCAATGCTTCCTGAGTTTCTTTATGTGCTCACAGGTGTAAGTAGGACTGCAAGATCTAGCTCTAGGTAATTGTATTATCCTAGCTTTAAACTGGCAGGTTAATATTACTCAGGAGGGGGTTTCACACAAACAGATAAAATCCTACGGGATTTTACTGGGGCTCTGTTAGCAATCCAAATAAGGATAAAGGATATATTCTTAAGTCATACAGCTGTGTGAACAATTGAAATCGATTGGAGCTGTTGTTGAGCTCACTTGGATCCCTAGTCACACAGATATTTTTGGAAACGATTACACAGCTAAACTAGCAAAGAAAGCATTAAGAAGGATTATGCTGATATTCCAGTTTCACTGTCTGGGGGTGAAACTGCATCTCTTATCTGCTCAAGAGCAATAAAACCTGCTCTTTTAGAAAAAAAAAAAAAAAGTGATCAATAGAGAAGAGATTTCCTTGTATAATATGTTTAGGTGTAACCCAGAGATTTGGCATGAAAAAATTCAATAGAAAGCCTCATGACTAAATCATTAGAAAAAAGGAATAGATATTTATTTTAGAAGATTGGCCAATTGTTCCCTCAGTTTTAAAACGTAGTTGATTTCCTATTTGCTTATGCTGTTCCATTATCGCTCCTGAAATTCTCTGCTTGAGGGCTGCAGTTCATTCTCCTGCTTGCCCAGTCCTGCAGCCTGCTGTACTTGATGCTGCTATTAAGCCTTCTGTTTACTACTGATTTCAGTAGTGCGGCTCATCTTGATAGCAGGCAGGTTTGGCAGCACTTTTGCAAGGAGTGCAAAGATTTGAAAATACCCTGTGTCAGAAGATAAAGCCCACATCAAATAAAGACTATTTCAAGTTTCAGTAATCTATTTAAAATGCCACTCTGATGGCTTAAAAGACTCTTATTACCTACAGCTTAATTGACCTAATATGAAAGCATTTGATTTCCATTTATGGCACTGTTATAGCTGACTATTACTTGAGCTGTCATTACTGATTATATCAGCGCTGGTGTTACTAATTAAGGCTGTTTGCAGAGAACACCCAGCTGCTCCAAAGAGCGGGGCTGCTTGGGGAGCAAGGGGCAGGTGGGTGGCCGGGGACGGGCGCACAGTGACACAGGGTGGTGGCTGGGCGTCTGCCAGGCACGGCAGCACCAGGGCTGCTCTGAAGGCACGGGGTGTCTTTGATTTCAACCGAGGTCTGCATGCGGAGTGGCACGTCCACACCGGCAGCCTTTTGCCACTCAGGAGCACCCTGCAGAGGAGGCACAGCCTCGAGGATGAAGGTAGTACCAAGATGCTATTGCAACAGGATATTTAGCTGTATGTATAATAATTATATAATTGGAGAAGGTCTCCTGCATCTCAGTGTCCTGCTGCGTGTTGTTGCAGTCAGCAGTACTTACCAAATCCCTTTGTAAACTTTTCAGTCTCCGTTACTACCTGGCTTTTGATTTCTGTCTGCAGTTCTTCACTTAAGGAAGCTGCTCCAGTACCTTATTGTCTGATGCCTGGGAAATTTGGCTCTAATTTCTGGCCTAGATAGGTCAAAGTGATTTCTAATACTTAGTACTACCAAATGTTAAGATATAAAAGTAGCAGTTCCTGTACGTGAGAAGCAGCATCAAAAGAGAAGAGAATAATAAAGGACATGTATGTACTTGTTTTCTTTTGAGAAGAAAAATGCTGATACCTCTGCTGTGATTGATAGCAATACAAAATACATAAATATATCTGCAGTTCCAAAAGCTGCTTCTAGCCATGACAACCTTGCCTGGACTGATGAATGTACAATTTCTGTAGAGATAATATAATAACGTATTAGAAACATCCTTTACAATAATAATGACTGACTCCATTTGAATGATCTGAAAGCCTTAAAGAGGAAACAAATGTCTACTGAAGACACTGCAACACTTCTGTGCATGACAGTTATAAATATTTTTTAAAAATCTCAACTAGTTTGTTGGCTGACAATTCAATTATTCAACCTTGTGCTGGAGAACATCATAACAAAATTTGTCTCTGTAGTGACACAACAGTAAATCTAAAATAAAAGATGTCTTTGGAATGAACAGAGAATCTACTTGTTAATTTTATTTATGTGATATCAAAGGGAAAACCAGCCATTTCACCTACTCATGTGATATTTCTCGCTCAGCAGTCTAGCGCACAAAAATGTAGGAATTTCATCCTTCCATATTAAGAACTGCCTCTTTTCTGACTGCACAGTAGTTCTTTGTGTAAGGTTTATACTGCATAAATGTTGGGAAATTAGCCTTTAAAAAAACAGGAGCCCCAAGGGGGACCTGCATGAAGCTGCTGGAGACAGAGAGGTTCCTGTGGTGCTGATGCCTGAGCATCAGTCCTGAGCTGATGCCTGCCTAGCCCAGCCAGGAGCCATGGCACCATGGATGTGGTCAGGAAAATGGCAGTCCTGCCTGGGATTCCCTCTACAGACAAATCCCCATGCCTTCTCCACACACAGGGTGGTGAGGCACAGATGGAGCGGTTCTGCTTTTTATATTTTTCCCACAGTGACCAGCTTCAAAAGGAGAATTGGTCATTATCACCGCGTAGTATCGAATACGTACTGAACCCCAGGAGGTCTGACAGGAGGCGAACCAGGTGTTCCGCTTTGTTTTAAGCAGGCTCTGGGCAGTTGATCCTAAGGATATGACTGCCGCAGGAGCAGATGTGCTCCCCTCCAGCCTGGAGGGGAGGGGAGGGTATGGACAGCCTCAGGTCAGTGTACACAGATGTGTGCAAGGCAAGTGGTATGGGTTTGATGGAAGGTGGGAATTCTTCTGACCACACTTACCTGTGTGGTAATCCAGGTAAATCCAAGCCTGTCCAGGGCATATGTAGGAGATCTCGTGTTCATGGCGCCCCGTATGTCATGATACAGCTCCCAGGCCCTTTACAGTCCAGCCTTGCTACCAGTTCACTCTCCACTAATTGCACATGAGCCAGAAATGACACTGAGTCATACACCTTGAAAGATCTTCTAGGTCGCTGAGACCTGTTTCTGTCAGTATAGTGTGCAGCCACCACTCTGGGACCTCCAGTAGTTTAAAAGTGACTATGATTCTCCTCGCATAAAATAGTGCAACATCATTACTGATGGCCATCCCTTGATCTAACTGTTGGTAGTCCATCTTTAGTCCTCCAGGTTCCTGGGGAGAAAACAAATCAATACATTCATTTCAAAATGCTTACCCTTATATGCTTTTGACTGTAAGGCTGGGAGGAACCTGGTCTGCGCAGACCAGGGTGCAAAACTGAAATTGAAATATGCTTAATTCTTGAAAGATTCAAACTCTGGCCTTAAGCTCACAGATACAAAGGGCTTCCTTTTCTTCCTGCACTTCCATCTAGGTGGAAAAAAAGAGGGGGGGGGGGGGGGGGGGAAAAAAAAGGAAAAAAAAGCTAAAAATCGCTACTGTATAGGCATAGGAGTTTTAAGGGAGAGGCCATAAATGATTGTGGAGAAAATAAACACCTCAGAGGTTACACACAGTGCTGTTGTTCAGACTGATGCCCAAAGACCAAAAGGGAAGAAGTCACACCAGCAGATGAAAAGGAAAGCCATAAAAGAGCAAAGAGTTCTAGTTAGGTGGGTAGCTGGCGACCGCAAGGAATACAGGACACATCTGAAGGTAGGTGCACTTTGCGTGCTGCTCCTGCAAGAGCTTGTTTTCCATGAGGCAGCACTCTGTGCTTCCCAGGAGGACAGGTATGGGCAGGTCTGCAGGGTACGCACCATGAAAGGGACGTTGGAAAACTCAGCCAAATGTACAGATAAAGGGGATCTTTCCAGAAAGTTCTGTCTTTTGACTTTGTGTGCAAATGCTCACACCTCACGTTTAACAGACATAGTGCACAAAGTTGTTCTTTCTTTCTGGGTCTCAGTCATGGGTCAAGGTTGCAGAAAGGGATAGACCTGACACATTACAGGGGTAATTCATGAGTTTAGCAGCTACTGACATGAAAATATGGCAACATTTCTTCAGCTCTTGCATTACTTTGCATTCTCTGGCATTACTGTTTCACTCGTGTCACACTCTACAAAGAGGTTCTGTTATAGATGTAACTTTTATAGAAAGCATTGTGCCGACAGAGATTAAAGGATTACAATGTAGATAAGACAGGAGAAAGGAGTAAAAGGTGTGTTTCCAGAAAAACGTAATAGTTCAATTAAGTGCAACATGTTTTCAGGGGCTACTCTACTCCTACTGATAATGTATATTTCTTGTATGGATGGCAACAGATAATACGACTGTAAGTTTTGAACAGCACCCTCAATGAATAAAAGTTGGACTTTAATATTCTACCATATCAGCAATAAACGGGGAAGCCAAACACTGTATTTATATTGATTCCTTTCTGAGACCTGGTGAGAGAGCTACCGGTGGTTAACTTTACATGCGCTATCGACGCTCCCTTTGCCAGCAGAGCTGGAGGATGGAGCTGGTGATAAAGGCTGAGGAGGAGGAGGGCAGTATGCAGAAAATCAGGAATGAGTCAAAGAAAACGCTCACGTCTTGACAGATGACGTTTTGACGAGCACATAGGTCTCAGTTCACCTTTATAAGTGCAGGTGAACTTTGTGAGCATGGTGAGGTGAGGTGAGGTGAGGTGGGGGCAGCCAGAGGGGGGCTGAGCACCACTTGATGCTGCCGGTGTCCTGCCCTTGTTCTGGGGCCATCTTCATGCCCAGCAGCGGTATCGTGTGGTGCCAGTGGTGCAGGGTAAAGATTCACTGTAGTCACTTCAGAAAAAGTATGTAGGTACGCAGGGCCTTGTTATTGCCTTTTATTTTTTGGCTTTGTGAGAAATAGAAGAGCCTGCCTTTAATCAGCACCGTCCAACAGTGCCCTCCTGTGCAGGTAGGCAGGTCAGGTCTGGACAAGCAGCAGGGAGTAGGGGTCGCAGTCCTGGGAGTCTCTGGGCTGGGTTTCCGCCGGACCTCTGCGCTTGCAAGTTTCTTTGAGGGATGGCTAACGTGAATGACATAGGTGGGGAGATGAATCACAAAGAATGGAAGATTAACACGTTAGCTGAAAAGAGAGTTTGGTGGTACATGTGGAAACACTTTGGGTTTCTTACTAGCTTTCTTGCTCTGCGCATGCAAATTATGCTTTACAAATCCTTTGCTGCACCCTGCAAGATCTAGTGTAATAGCAAAAAAGCGGGGGATTGCTCAGAAGGAAACGCAGTCCTGTTAATCACTTCCTTGATTGTATTAGTATGTTCTTTATTTAGGCTTTTGTCAGAAACACAGTTTTATTACTGCAAATATTACTACATCCTCTCAGTATTCCTGTTTTATTGAGCTCTATGACATTATCTTTATTTTGATGGTGGTTGTCATTATATATCAATTCAAACAGGTCCTCAAGGAATATTGTGCTCAGGTTGTTTTCTCTCATCACAGTGGGCAGCTGCTTTTCTTTTCTATTTTCTGTTAAGGTGCCATTTCTTTCAGTCACAAGGGTGTGTTTTTGCTGGTGTAGATAATGAGTGCAAGATTAACTCACAAGGCAGGCACTTGCTGGGAAGCTTAGCATTAGCTCATGAAATAGAAACCTAACAGTGTAACTGCCTGTCCTGTAAAAACTGAAATTAAATAAGCTTCCATTGTTACAAACCAAACGGACCACAAACTGTCCTGAGAATTATACATTTACATTCTATTAAATGTATCATTTATCTAATAAATATATCATGATTCTTATGTATATGAATCATATCTTTCTCATTTTTTAATATATATATAAAAATATATCCTAACCCTCATAAATTTTAGTGACAATTTTGAGGTCTCAGCATTCATGGCTTCTCAGCGTTCCTCAAAAGAAGCAGCTGGTTTTCAAGAAACAAAACAGTCAGCAGTCTTGTGCCTAGTTTTTGGAAAATTTCACCTTCATATTGTGAGATGAGTATCTNAAATAAATATATACAGATTAAAGCCTGAACTTTTTTAAAGCAGATAGTCTGAACCTGCCTGAACTGTTTTAAAGCAGATAGTCTTTTTAAAGCAGTTAGTCTGAACCTACAATTTTTTACAGCAGATTTCCAAGGTTTTAAAAAATATTTATAAATAAGAATTGTATATTTACTTACATGAATAGAGATAAAATTATTATTGCTATCACTTCTCTAAAGTGTCTGGTTTTGCAGTTCCAAGAGGCTGGAAATTTCAGAGACTGGAAGAAGGCTGAACTGTTCTGGCATCAGATCTGGTGCTGTTTTTATCTGATTCCTCTCCTAAAGAGAAAGGAAAAGGCAAAAGGGATTTTCAATTCTCCTCGCTAGCCAAAACTAACTGGATGTTGGCTCAAAGACACAAGCGCTTACACCTATAAAGGAAAACCAAAATAGGATATGGATGCTAAAGCCAGTTCTCCCCCACATGAGAAAGGGCAGCTGAGGCTGTCGCGGCCATGGTCACTCTGACCTGCAGACAGATATGCTCCCACCATGATGGGAATGACTGATCTCCATCTAAACCCCTATCAAAGTCCCTCTACCCCTACTATGCCAACTACGCAACAAACAAGACAAATGTATTGTCTATACAAATGGCTGCAGACTACGATGCTACTGTCATTGATTCCCATTCACACATTTGTCTGCGGCGAGGCACTGCTGTGTCTCAAAGAGGCTGAGACACAGCTGCAGATAGTAGCTTTAGTGCTTCAGTTTTCAGCCACAGGACGTCTGTCATGATGTCTACTGTGGCATGGGCATATCTGCCAGTGTCAAGAGAGTTCTCCTCAGTGGGGTCCATGGTGGCCATGCAACCACCCCCCTTCCCACCCTAGTGGAGGTGAGTGTTAGTGCTCCAACAATACTGAATGCAGCACAAAGCACAGTGGAAATGACTGGGTTTGTTAAAAGACATGGCTGGCAATGGAGTAACTCCTGCTTCCAAAACAGCTTGTGAATTTTACATTGGAGAAATTTTTGGATAACTTACACAGATGGTGTTGGGAGTTTGGTGAAAACATCAGCGTCCCATGTAGTGCTGTCCAAGTGAAAGCAGATGTAGCTAGCGTGGTATTTTTCTGAGTTTTGGTTGGCTCTTCCAGTCTCATGTATTTGTAAGTGTCAACTGAAGTCATGTTGACCTGTTTTCCTGGGGCTTAAATGTTTATATAAGCCAGATGCCAAGCCTGTAGGGTAATTACAGTACTAATTACTACTTTTGACATATATTTCTAGTGATGAGGGTTGTTTCCAGAATGCCTTTGATGCTATTTTGCAAGGGCGCTGAGCCAAGACTTTCTTTTCCATAATATTTTTCAATGCTGACGTTCGCTTGTTCTGTACTTTTAGATGTAGGAATATAACAGTAGACAGTAAAGCAAATTCATCCATAGGTTTTATATGTAATAGGAGGCATAAAGTAAACCAAGCAATAGATTATTGCTACAGGGAAAAGATTTTTCTGTTTTTCTCAGTAGTTTTGCTATGCAATACCCTTATTTAATTTACTGTTCTTGTATCCCTAAAAACAGGACAAGAATCACCTGAAGGTAAAAGAAGTTGAGAATCATAACTAAGCGTAATCATGGCTTTCTTGTCAGTTTCCAGCAGCAGTGTCCTTGTCAGTAATCCCTTCCATTCTTTCTTATTTTTGCTCTCCTTATTAAGTATAAGAGAGTTTGCATATGTGTACAAAATGCTATATCTCCTGCTATTCAGTTAAACAGCAATAATGAGATAATAAAAGCAAATACTGTAAAAAATGCTAAAAACTGTAACATAACAAATGCTGAGGTTTGCTAATGAGCTAAACAAGACCCTCTTTGAACTGATAACTGATAATAGAGGAGGAACTATTATGGATAGGTGTGAAGGGCAAAATTGCAGCAACTGATAGGGTAGATGTGTCATTTCAAAGGACATGGTCTTAAGAAGCTCTCTTCTGAAAGATATGTAGAGAGGTAGAAGTTATGGACCTTCAAATCAGGAAGGAATTTATATACCTTAAAAACAGCAAGGAGGTGCAAAGAATAGCTCAGCATGAACTTGCAATGCCACAGGCTGGGGATGACTGCCAGGAGCCAGCTCTGCAGCCAAGGCCCAGAGACAGCCCCTGTGAACACCAGCAACAGCGATGGCCAACATTGGCCTGGGCTACATGAACAGGAGCATCAACACAAGAGGTCACCCCACTCTACTCAGCACTTGTTAGGCCACATGTAGATTACTACAGCCAGTTTTGGGGCCCCAGCTGAAGAAAGACATCTACATGTTCAGCAGAGGGCCCCCAGAGTGGTCAGGGCTGGAGCACTTGTCCTGTGGGGAGAGGTGGAGGGACAGGTGCTTGTTCAGCCTGGAGATGAGATAACTTCAGGGGGGACCAAAGCCCTTCATTACCAACAAGGAGGTTATCAAAATATAGAGCCAGCCTCTTCACAGAGGTGCATGATAGGAGGGTGAGAGACAAAGAGCGTAAGTTGAACAACGGTGATCCAGAGTGGATACAAGGAGAAACCTGTTCCACATGGGGACAGTTGAGCTGTGTAACAGTTTTACCATAGAGGTTGTGCTGTCTCTGTCCTTGCGGGTTTTCAAGACCTGACTAGCCAATGTCCTGAGAAAGATGTTCTGATCTCACACTTGTCCTTGCTTGAGCAGAAGGTTGGACCGAAGACCTCCTGCTCCCCTTTCAGCCTGAATTATTATCCTGTGGTTCTGTGATCCTGTGAGAAATACTTGACTCCTATTCAGGGATCTGTTTCTTCAGGGAAGTAGGAAAAGTATTGGGAAATCAAGGGGCTAAGGCAGATGGGGAGCATGTGGTGAATGCAAGGCTGGCTGTTTCTTTTAATTTTTCCTTTTTGAAATGGACCTGACTCATCTTACTGCTTCGAGCAGCATTGATCCTTACAGTGTGTGTTCTTCTGTAGGACTTCATAGGCAGGTGAATAAGGATTGCCGGATGCAGCACAGTTTCTAGTGGAGCCGGGTAGAAAACCAACAGATTGTCCAGTGCTTATTTTTCTTTTGTGAATGAGCAATGAGTTTTCTAATGCCTAACTTATTTCCTAATGAGTCTCATGCAATAGCATTTCCTGTCCTTTACTAATAATGCTGGAACCCATGGCCTAATTGCAACCTAATCTGATAGAGTAGCCTCAAATATTGTTTCCTTGTGTTTAATGAGAGAAAGAAGTTAGGTAATGGACAAAGACCCTGCTAGTGTCTCTGCCATCAGCTTAGTCACTAACTGGCATGAAGGTCTGAGCAGGGAAGAACAAAGCACAGGGAGATACGAGACCTGCAGGTGAGCTCAGGCAGAGTTCGTGCATCTCTGGGTACCAGTCACAAAACTATAGCAAATGGACCTGCTGTACTTCTGCAGCTGGTGAACTGGACACTTTGGATGTAGGAGGTCCACAGTCCATGTCCCAGACGGACAGCTCCTTGAAAACTGCGTATTTCAAGTTGCTGAGCTTGTCATACCTCCCAACCCGTCTCTGTAACAGGTGCTGTTATGAAGAAGTGTGAGTTGGTTCACTGAAATCAGGGTGTTTCTCCTTAATTGCAAGCATGTTTGCCATTCTTTTGTCATGTTTCCTTACACTGAGGCTCCCAGAACAGAATTCCCTTTCCTCTCCTAGATCCCATATGGGCTGTACATGCAACACAGCACTGGCTGCTGGGTGTTCCCAAAAAGGTACACCTGGGCAGCCTGATTTCTGATAGCTATGTGGCTTCATTTGGGATATGAAGAGTGAGAAAGAAGTCAGTGTTACTGGGTTGAGGCCAGAAGTTATGTAGAAGCAGAGTCCCCCAAAAGTCCACTCTGTAGGAGGGTTATTTCCCACTGCTACCCTCATGTGGGACCTGAATGACCAGATACACTCCCCAGCATGGGGCCCATGCTATATGGCACTATCTCCACCCTAGTGAAACGTTATCTTTAAAAGCTTCCATCCCACTGTACCTCTATGTTTCTTTAATCTGACACGAACATAAGTGGGAGCCTCAGTGATATCGCACCTCTAGATGGCATGATGATACTATAAAACATCATTCTCGAACATTCTCGAACTATAAAACGTTCGAGACATTTTTTATATATTAAGCAATCATTAAACCATTATCATGGTAAGAACATGCTCCAAAGACCAACACCCAAGACCCATATTGGATGATACTGATTCCTAGCCCTCCTAGCCTGGAGTGATCATGATGTTAATACTGGAGTATGGATTTAAAAAGCCCAAAAGAAAATTACTGGACATGTACAGTAGCCACATTTTCAAATATCTCTAACTTACTCATTTTTCAAATACTAAGAGGGCATAACTCACAATTTATTAAAACATCAGTTCATGATTCCGTTTTTGTAGCAGTCATGTTTGGTTTGTAAGAATTCAAAACAAGGCTGCTGTTGCTGAACTTCTGTCATCATTTTTGTTCTCTAAATGTACTTGCATTTGAAGGGAAATAGAATGCAATACTCTGTGCATACTGGTTATATAGATTCTAGCATATCAGCAAATAAAACATTCGGAGGCACAGAGAATTATTTACCCCTCACTAAACTTATGAAACTCTCAGCAACTTCAATGGGGGCCATCCACATGTGTTTGAATGCATTCCTACATTTTGCTTTTGGGCATGGAAAAAGTCCAAATGATAATTTTCAAGACAAAAAAAACACCTCTTTTTTTTTTTTTTTTTTTATTTAATTTTTTTTTTTTTTTTAATTCAGTTGTTTTTCTGGCTGGTGCCTTCTCTGAGCTCTTCCATTCATAGATATCAAAGAATGCCCCAAATGCCAAATCCCAAGTAGTTGTAACTTTTCAACCATTGATGAAATGAGTTCCATAATGAAATAATAATTTACGCTAGCTGAGGAGATGCCCTGTGGTGCTTTGCTCTGAAAAACAACAAAAATGGGACCTAGATAGGTAGGCATAGAATATTATTTGACAGAAAAAATCCCGTGCTGGTGAGAAATTGCTTATGAAAGCAGTTGAAGAAATGAAAAGTACTTATTTGCTGCACAAGAAAGAGTAGTTCCAAAAATAGCTTTCTGCTCTGTGGTCTCCTGCGACACCAGACAGCCTCTTTGGGTCCTGTCATGTTTTGCAGCAGCCACTCTATGTCTGCCTCAGCATTTAGATTGGCACTTTTTAAACGAGACCTGCCAGGCTGGAGATGAGATACCTGGTTTTGCAGACCACTTAGTTCCTGTGTCTCTGGAGCGACTGCTCCTCGCACACTGTGATAACTTTGTGGAAGAAGGGCAGCATTTCCCAATGATGCCTAAAACTGACTCTGCACTGACTCTGAAAATGAGCTTGTAACTTCACCCTGCAGTAGTTAAATATCCAAGACTACTTTGGTAAGAGAGGTGATGAGATGACCCCACTGGCCTGTGTACCACAGTTTGCATAATTCCCTTATTCCATTACACAGTAAGGAGATATTAAAGCACAAGTCAAACTTGGGAAAGCTGGGAAACACTAGGTTGAAGGTTTTCTTTGCAAAATAAATTAATCTTCTTTGGATTTATGCAGCATGTTACTGCCTTGAACTACACACCCCTTTTTCCCACAGGAGTCCTTGTTCATTCCATGTACACGTAACTATTGAATGTTTCTTTTTTGCTACCTTTCCAATAGTGTTAGGTTTTTAATGCCTAAACAACTAAACTAACTAAAACAAACAAAAAACAAAAACAAAAACCCCACCAACCTCAAAACACAGAAATTCAGTTGTACAACAGTATACGGACTTATTCCTAAATTCTGCCAGTGTAAATGCATCCTCATTCGCCCTCTAGCAGTTGTAAAATCCATTAATATTCTGAATGCCTCGGTGATAGCAGACCCTCACAAGGCAGAATCATGCAATGCAGTGCCAGGCACTCGCTCAGCTCACACTTACGTGATGGATTTCAGATGACTGGCCCTCAGGATAGGTCCATATGGTGCGGTATGACAGACTTTCTGTTTCTCCAGAATGTCTAGGAAAAACAGGACAGAAGAGCAATGCAGAAATTCAGAACAACTGCCTCTGGTTCAGGCTTTCAGAGTTGTGTCCTGTGCCTGTGTCCCTAGCCTTTCCTTGCTCCCTGCTCCTCCCAGTGTGCCCTGATCTGCCCCATCTTCCCATCACTCTGCAGACTCTTGCTCCAGACCTTCTCTATTTTGTTTGCTCTGCCTCAAAAAACAGCCATCTTCTCCACTCTGCTAATAAATTGCCTCTTTTTTTTCCTGCTACTTTTCCTGTTCTTCCCTATTCCTGTACAGATTTTTCTGTGCCCTGTGGTTTCAGTTTCCTCTTCTATGAAATGGCTGGAAGCTGTCTCAGGGACCACAGAGAGCCACCCGTAACTCAACACTCTGAGTCCTCAGAACTTCCTTCCCCACTTGGATCCCTTTGCAGATTGTCTCCACCCTTTATCCAGGGCCTTCATCATTTTATAGCAAATAAATTTTGTCCTGAAACCTTGTAGTTTTGGTTAAGCTTTGAGTTCTCACAGGAACATTGTTATTTCTAACACCTCAGTGCCTCTCGCCTCCTCACCCCGCCATGCTAATTTTCAAACACTTCATTCAGAGCTTAGGGGCATTAATAACAGAACAGCCGAGAATAATGTATGGCCCAAGAATGATGTTTTTTCCTTATGCTCACGGCACTGGTGGAAATACTCTTGTGGCCAGATCTGTGAAGCTGAAGGCTCTGTTGCCTTATCGTGTCTGTGTGAGCCTTCCCAGCGGCAGATGACTGTGGGAGAGCTCTTTGGCTGCTGCGGTGGTAACTGAAACCCATTGGGGTGGTGACTTCTCAAACCACCTGAAGCCCATCGCACTCACCCCACTGGCAATGCCCTTGTTCTGGGAACAGCGGAAAAAAACTGAGCTGAAACTTTAACTGGGGACAGGCATCTGGGACGGAAAACCTCCAACTCAATGGCTAAATTAAAATTATAAGCAACTGAATCCAGAGCCTGATAAAAGAAAGTGTCAGATAACCTTAACTGCAGGCATTGCTAACAGTTTAGCTTATAATAACTTACTTTCTATTTTGTGTCCCTAAATCCCCCTGCAGCTTCACTGTATATATTCTTCAGTGCTTATAACCACCATGTAGTGCTGCTGCGAGCTGTGAAAAGCTGCTCCGCTGAGCTGCAAAGGCTGGAAGGATTTCTATAGTGCTCTGTATGAAGGTGTGTGTGGGTGTGAATAAAGAGTTTGTTGCAATTTGAAAGCACGTTAGGTCCCTGAGCCTGGACAGAGCAAAAGGTATGATTGTAAAGACTTTATCAAAATGTGTGGCGTGTCTCTCTCATATGATTAACAGTTATTTAAAAAAATTGCATGTGCAGCAGTGTAAATTTCAAAAAGTACTAATGTGTTTCCTTTATTTTTATTACAAGAAAATCTCTGAACCTCTAAAAACATGAGGAATAATAAGAAAACTCTCCAGTAAAGGATGTCAAAATTCAGGTTTTGTAATAACACCTAAAAAATGGTGAATCATTCATACTGCCTAGCTAATACATCCTGTTCTGCTGCTGGGAATGTGAAAAATTACAAAAGCAGCCACAGCAATAGCAATACAGTGTTTCTCACTATGAATAACATAGATTGAAGTAGTGATTTTCTTGTTCAGGAAGTCAAACCTTAATGTGTTGTCAATAGTAATACATTGGTCTGCATGGTACTCTGAGCAGATTCAGCACTAGTATTAGGGAGGGCAGCAAAGTGCATGGAGAAAGAATGTAGCTCTGTTGTTTCCTTCACCCTCATTTGTAAGGAAATATAATGGGATTCCCTTTACATACCTGAGAATGGAAATGTTAGTGTATCTTTCTAGAATAACTGCAAACTGATACTTGGACAGCATCGCTGTACATATTTTTGCCTGATTTATATTAAACAATCTTCTTTTTTCAAGAAGTCTGAAATGATTTGATATCTTTCATACTTAATAAGAAGGCTTTGCAACTACAACTGTCTTCTGAATGCCTGGATCCATACACCTTACTGTGGAGAGCCTTTGTGCACCAGAGATAGCACAGACTTGGTGATGACTGTCCAGTTGCTCATCTCAGTCCAAACTAGAAGTCTCTCAAAGAATTATAAGGTCCCAATCTTGTGATATCTAATTCCATTATGCTACATTTTTTTCAGGCATGAGGAAAAATTATAGTTCTGGAATGGATTCTAACCCCTATTGAGAATAATTAGTTCAAATAAATTATTGTCTTCAACATGGATTTTCACTAGTGTAAACTGGGTCTGATTCTGGCTATATTTCTTTAGAGCAGAAGTTGCTAGAGTCTCAAGATAATGGTATCTCTCTGCGCTGAGGCTGTATTTCTGTGATGACTTCCCTGTAATATTCTTGAGTTGAGGGACATTTGTTATCTCCCCAGTGCATTAGTGATTCTTGTAGGAATGTTTAAACCAAGGGGAGTTTGAGTAGAGAATGTTGCTTGGAGTGCACCTACCACCTTCTTAATTCCTTAAAAAAAAATCTGCTTCTGTCATGTAACTGCACTTATCCTCATCCTTATTTACTACTAAGGTCTTTAATATGGCAAGCTTAAAACTTTTCTGCAAATTTCTACCTCACATTATTTATTTTCATTTAAAAAAGAGAAAGAAAAAGGGGCACTTGATCTTTTTATTCACTGGTTTCCTCACCAAATCCCTAAGGCAGCTATTTCATCCCATTTGGACAACACCACCCTGTCCTGATCTTTCAAACAAGCCTGCTTCAAAATCATAGTCTTAGTGCTGCCTCTTCTTCTCCTTCATCTAGAAATGGCTGAACAGACTGGAGGCTTGTTAATTTGGGCGTGGATTTTATGTCTGTCTTAATTTTACCCCACTGGAGGTCAAGGCGTTAACTGGACCCTCGACAATGTCATCTCATAAAATGTCAGAAAATTTACTGCGGCCAGTGGGAGTTGTGAAGTGTATTCGCATTCTGTCTGTGCAGATTTCTCTAGTCCTCACAGTCTTTCTCCAAATCGGCTCCTGTCCTACAGAGCAGCCTGGTAGTGTCACCCATGCCGTTTTTTGCCATTTATTCCATACGGGGTTTTGAGCAAATTCTTTAACCTGTCTGAGGTTCTGTGTCCTCTGTCAACGTGCTGCTCATATGGGTACCGTGTACACTAAGAAAAGCACCATTCTCATTATTTATTATTCATGCTTAATTAAAATGATCTGATATACTCAGTAATAACTTGAGAGCTCTGTTTTTGTGATGAATGATAAGCAAAAGTGGTAAAAACTGAAATTAAGAAAAAGTTGGAAAATGTACAGCTTCAGATCCAACTTTTGATTTTATTTCTGTGGTAATAAAACAGCACTAGTTTTGCCCCTGTAGTGTTGATTGTTGTCTAGGACTTTAAATTTCTGTCATTAGGAAAATGCAGGAGGCAACATACTTGTGCATTTATGAGAAATATAAAAAGAAGGGATCCGACTGTGAGTGCATCTCCCACTGAGCCAAAATTTACTGTGTTCTTCTTTCTTTTCAAATTGGTCTTTTTGCAACATCAAGGAAAAGTGGCAAAGGAAATGAAAGTAGCTATATTTAATACAGTTTTCATTGAAATCCAAAGAACAAAAACTGTTCTTGCTTAAATTAATGCAGGACAGATAAATAATGCCAACAGAGCAATTAGCACAAACAAAACAGCTTGCAATTTAGCTACCATGTAGCACAACTGGTGTCAGTGTTAATTAGTTGGGACAAAACTGCATCTTTGTCACAGGATAGTAGACCTGAAAGTTTTCATATTTTTTGAATTCTGACCTTGCCTGTTAATTACAGGATTCTCTATGTCAGCAAGCCCATGGATGGCAGGATAGTAAAGGACTTCAAATAATGTTCTGAAGACTGGAGAGCTGAAAAACACAGAAAAACACTTGGATGGAAAGCTAGTAAGAGCAAGTGCAAGTGAAAAGAAACCTGAGGCCCTCATGAATTTTGGATTGGAAAAAAAAGTTTCATGCCAGGACATGGCATATTTTGCAGGACCAAGCTGGACTTTTGGTTCTTAGAGAGGCTGGAGTTTCCTGCAGTAAGTACACACACACTGTGATGTCATTGGTTTTACATTTATTGAAATGACTCATTAACAGGAAATAACATATGTCACACTTTGCCAAGGAGAACTAAGAGATTACAAGGTTCTTTCTGAAAAGAGAACTGAGCTGGGGGCTAACATCAGTTCAGGAGAGACAATTATTAAAATTTGTGGAGAGTTCTTGTTGCTTGATTAAGCTGATTGAAGAAATTACTTATGATTGAAGTAATCCCTTGGGGTTTTACATAATATGTTTCTGCAATTCTTCTTCCCTCCCTGCTTAAAACTAGAATGTTTTCTGTATACTTAGGAAGCAAAGTCAAACATGAGGTATGTGGTGAGACTAGGACGCAAAGGAACCTGAAACAGAGGTACATAAAGTAGTTCAACTAGTAGTTACATTTTCTGTGGGTGGTTTGGGTAAGACGATTTAACTCAACTATCCTGTGGCCCAAAGTACTGCTTATCATTAACTGGCCACAAAATAAGTAACCACACATTTAAGGAATTTGGCAATTGCATACAGTTGCATGTTAAAAAAAATAATAAAAAAACCGCATGCAAAACAATTAGAGATAGAAAGTTAATGCAGCATGAAAAAAGTTTCAGCTGGTGGATATCATGCAAACAGCGTACTCATCAACTCACCTGAACACTGACTTGCCCAGTCCTTTCTAAACTGTATCAAAGTTAAACCTTGTTATGTACAGCACTGGGAATAGCAAAGAAAAGGAGGGAGCTGATGTGCCATTTTAAAATTTTCAAAAAACGTAACTTGTGATCTTGCTTAACATGTGGAACATGTACTCCAGTTTTGCCAAAGATTTACAGCATAGTCCTGTAATGTCTGATGTAACATTTGACTCCTTGCAAAGATGGAATCACAAGCTTGTGATAAATCCTGAAGTAACTAATTATTGTGTGTCACTTCACCATTCTAGATCACAAGAAATAAAACGGTTTGACTGTATCTGGGACCTGTCACCTAGAGATATAGTACAGTCATCTTGGCTACGATTGTAGGATGTGTCAAGGTTATGAAGTCAATTGGGTCACTGCAGATTCAGCCCTGCATTTGTTTACAGGTTCTTCTCAAACCAACCTTGATTTCTCCAGCTACATCTGTTATTTCTAGTCATTTATTTACCAGGTAGTCTGAAGAGAGTATTTCAGTTCATAAGCTCCTTGTGAACTGCTTGTTTTGGCTATTTTCTTTTTTGCTAATCACAGGATCTATTTGCTCACCTAAGTCACCTGCAAAAATAAATCTGACTTACTTTCTCCAATTAGATGGTTTATTTTAAAGTGTAAGTGAGCTCCAGGAGATGAATAAGTATGAATAAACATCTTCAAATACAATAAAGTTTATGAATGTTATGATATGTTGTGATCCAAAAACTTTAAAATTATAAAGACGCAGAGTGATTGTGCCTTATTGATTAAATGTTGATTCTTATTTAGTAACTCTACATCCCTTTGCCTGTGCCAGCTGGCTGTAGGAAATGGTCCATCCTGGGCAGTTACAGCAGCTTGGGTTCTATCTTTCTGACTTCATCCAAAGCTTCTTATTTTATATAAGTTTCAGCAGGACATTTCCACTTACCGAGCATTAGGACTGACATATTATGCAAAGCTTTCTCTACTTTTATGGCTTTGCTTTTTCAGGCTTTGTCTTACATTTCATGTAGGTGATTTCCTGGTTGCATAAACATGCTCCTAAAATAATTTGATTACACTTTTATTGTTTTTTCCCCTCACATCACCCTTTCAAAAGCTGGCCAGTTAAATAACTTACATTTCCGATGGCTGAAATCAATTGTTAGGATTAAACTCATCACCCCAGGAAATCATATTTACTAACCTTATCCATTGAGGTTGTAGAGGAGACTAGAAATGGTGGCAGCAGTCTATATTTTTTTGCTGCTCTAGTCAGTTCAGTCTTAGGGTCTGCTTTATCTACCAAGTAGTAGCCAGCTGCTAGTGCCCATCTATCCATCTACAGCAGAAACAATCATAACCCTGAATTCCACAAGAAGGAGGGTTAAATCATGCTGAAGAAAGATGGACTAGAAGATGTTGGTGTTAGGTGCTGTGATGTATTGGTGTCTGACAGAAGCTGCTGTGGTTGCATCCTGTGACTGTTTTCTAACTAGACTTTGCTGTAGTGTTTCCCATCAATGGGTGACCAATGTGTGGGTCTGTCACCACCAGCTGCATCTTGGTCTGTGTCAACCAGAGAAGAAGCCCTTATATTTCCTGCCCTTTTGGAAAAGTTTTCTGCTAGGAAAGTCATGAACATCCCAAAACACCAGCAAGCAGAGTCAGAAAGCCTCTGTGGGAAGGGGGTGAGAAGAGAGCACTGCTGAAGGAAAGGTGCTGACTGGTTTGGCTGAGCAGGACTCTATGGACAGCAAGAATGCATAGGCTGAGAGCTTCTGCACCCAGGGGTGGCTACAGAGAAACACGCAGGATTCAGGAAAAAATGTCCCTCAACAACACATGTACCTCTCTTTACACATTTGAGTTTTATTGAGTGATTTGCCACCTAAAGAGCAAGGACTGCAAGCCACACGTAGGGTTTAGAGTGTCATATGTTCAGAGCACTGATCTACCGTACATTTAGAACAGCAGGCCTTCCCTAGACAGGAAAAAACATGAACACGACATTTACAAACGGAAGTTGTAAAAACTGCTGGGAAATTTATGCAATCTCTTCCTTTGCTATGAGGTTAGGTAATCCCTATTTGTCTGGTGATTTCATAAGTACCAGATTCTCAGCTCATTTTACAGCAAAACTTCCCAAGAGAGAGCAAATTACAATAATACAATCAATATTATAAGGATAACATGCTAATGCTATGTACTCATAGAATAATTAAGTTGAAGGGATCTCTAGAGGCCATCTAGTCAAAGTTCCTGCTCAGTGCAGGGCCGCCTTTAAGGTTAATCAGGCTGCTGATGGACCTATACCACCAGCTTTTGAATATCTCCAAGAATAGAGATTCACTGCACTTCCGTTAATAAGAGCTGCAAGAGCGTGTTGTTGTGTTGGATGATGAGAAGGGTCCTTCTTCTGCAAACATTTACCTATAAATCAATTCATAAATGTTAATATGAGTATATTTTGATCAAAACTCCATTTCTGAATAAATATAAATAGGAAAAAAACTGAAACCACTTTACCCAGAAAAGTGAGTAACCCACTACAGTTTGAACCTTATGCAGGCTGAAGACTGTTTTGCTGCCACGTGTATGATAGAGAATCAAAATCTTAAAAAAGGTCTAGGACAGGAATGTATATTCAATTCGAAGGCTGAGACCACAAAAACTCAGCACATCTATCAAACCACTCAACCCCAGGCAGTGACTGGTATTTGTAACAAACATGCAAGAACTAAATTGTGCTGATTTGCTTTGCTAGGGTTTTCGTGCACAGGCTGCTCAGAGGGTAGCAGCAACAATATTACCTCAGAAAATAGATCATAAGAATCATTGTCAATATTGTAGCAAAAGCTTAAAGAACTGCCAGCCTGAAAGGAAATGGGATATTTATTATCTCAAACTGGATATGGTTATAGTGCCAGGAACCGAGATATTGTCTCTGAAAGAAAATCCACAAACAGTAGAAGGTGAAGAGGTAAAATTCATGTTTGCTGAGGTGACCTAACCTTCCCTAGGGAATATATGGGTTAGGTTTACTGGTAAATAAGCTGGAACAGATGCAATTTTTAATACTACCAGGAAATAAAATGCCCATTATTAGTTTAAGAACATTTAAAATCCTTGCTTTCATTTGAGGATGTGTTCACTGGAAAGAGAGGTAAATAGGTGATGAGAAAAAATTTAAAACGTCTTTCTTGAATACAAAACCTCTCAACAGAATACAGAAGAATACACAAGAAATGTGGTACCTTTCTGATGTCTTTAGAAAGTTCACCTTAAGGTTAAGGCAGAAAGAGCTTAGTAAGTTGCTTTATCTGGAAATCATAGAGCCATAGGAAAAAAAATGATATGGTGGTGCTCTCATTGATCTCTGTAGTAGTGAAAGTGGATCACTTCACTTGAAAGTATACCTCAACCTAAAAAAAAGAAAAATTAAAACCAAAAATAAATTAAGCTCCATATGGTCAGAAATTTTTTCAATAGAAGCTAAAAGCTACTGCTTTTTTCTTCTTTTTTTTTTTTTTTCCTTTTTTTCTTCCCCTGCACTGAGGCATCGGAAGACCTCCGACAGATTCCATTAGGGCAATCAAATATATTTTAATGCACTGTCAATACTTGTTTGGGGACACACATTTTCTGTAGGCAGTATTTTGTAGATGTATGGCACCTGGGATGTACCACAAGAAGATGCCGGAAGCCCAGACAGCAGACATTAAAATTCTGTTCCAAAAGGCATTGGATAATTTTATACAAAGTGGAGAAATTCCAACAGGAGCCATGAAAATGTAATCTAACAATCAGGATATTCTTGCTGGAAGTCTGGGTTTATATTGAGATTTCTTGTGAGGTATGGGAGGAAGAAGGATTTGGATCTGGCAATTTTATATCAACGGTGAGCAAGACAGTAAGCACCAGCCTGCCTGGTGCGCACATGGGGGAAGTCACCCCCTCATATATATATATATTTTTTTTTTAAATGAAGCCTGAGTTGGCTGATGCTTTCTGTGAGTCAGATGGGTTCATTTCCATATGACCAGCAGGTGGGAGGGGTGGGAAAGGCAGACAAGGTAGGTGTGGGGGACATGCTAGCATCAGGTAAATGAGCACCCTGGGACTATGTTGTTCAGGCGCTAACGGGGGTGCACAGATGCCTCCATAATTAGCTGAGCACTCGAGCTGGAGACAAAACTTTGGATGAAGTACCTAAACCTTTTTTCTGGGTCTCAATCAGAATATCACAAAATTTCCTCCAAATGGAAAGAAGTTAGATGGACAAGGGGAGGTTAATTTGAGATAGGTTAGACAAGGAGTAAATGTGTGTGCTTCCTATCAGTATTGCAGGTTCACAGGAGGTATTTCAGAGTGTTCAAGCCTAATTTAAGCTTGGGATGATAAAATGCTACTTCTCTTATTTATAGAGCAGGCTTGTCAGCTCCAGGATTTGAGCAACTGGGAAATTCCTCTCTCAGCCTACAAACTGCAGCCATGAGCTGTGCCCAGAGTTGCTCACAAGCTTGAGGAACTGAGAAGAACTGGGACTGAGAAGAGCAAAGCTGGTGAAGCCAGTACCTCTGTCTTACTCAATACAAACTACAGCTTTTGCCAGGCCGCTCGCTTTGGTTGGGCTGCCTCACACGTGGCAGTTAAGAGCAACTCACTTCAGTGCAGCTCAGCTGCATGATGAAGTGGATGTGTCTGAAACTCCATGCCCACATTGTGTGAAGTCAGTCCACAGCTGGACAGTAAGTCTCATGGGGTCTAAGGTGTTGGACGTCTCCTGTGTACACATGGAGCACCTCTGTGCAGCTGTGCAGTGTGCGTAGAGGAAGGCAGAGAGGTTCCAGTTTGGTGGGACTCTTCTGATGATGGCAAGTATAAACTGTGTGGGACAAGATATGAAATGACTCATATGTAATTCTCATTAAGCCATGAGTTAATCCTGCTGCTCACTTCCCTGGAGTTAGTCTTCTGGGGAAGGCACAGCATGAGGTAGAACTCATTTAGTGGTTATCCTTGAGCTCCACAGGGCAAAGGATTCAGAGCTGGTCCAGAAAAATGTGATTTAGGCACTAAGCACTCTTACAGTGTCTAAAGTGTCCCTATATTCTCTGACAGCGTCAGTGCCTGCCTGCTACAGTGATGCCTACTTCAATTCTTTGTTAAGGCTTCTCTCACGTGAGTTACAGTTTCAGAGGATATGCACGGCAAAATACTTGGGAGACATTAGACTGTGAGCTCCATATGCAGAAGGCTTGGAAAGACGGTCTCTTCAGCTTTGTGTTGTTTTCCTTACCATGGTGGAGCTTTATCACCCTTCCTTCATTCTTCCCAAACACATCCAGTAATGAATGTTTAGTTTGGCCACTGTGCAGGGTAGATTATGATTTATATATACTCAAAGAATCAGACTTAAATGACGGCTCATTTAAATACTTAAATTATTTAAATGTATGGTGTAGGGGGATTTGCCATCCAGTTCTGTGAACTTCACTGTTTCATGAGGAAACCTGCAGCTTTGGAACTGCCAGTCAGATCTTAAAAACAGGATAAACATTTATTTTTTTACAAAGCCTTAAAGAGGAAAAGCCATTTAAGTATAGTACATGTCTCTTCATTTGTCATGTTAAATTAACAGAGTAAAATAGCTTTTGTTAATGTCTATGACTTTAACAATAAGTAAATAAAATAGAATAAAAATATCCTTAATACTTTTAGTGACTCATAATGGAAAACTTAGCCAGTTATAAAAAAAATATGCTTATGCTCAAGATTTCAGAAGTGATCAAGAGTTAATATCTGGGGCTTTTCACAGGGAAAATACTGAAGCTGGACAAAGGTATTGAGTCAGCCTGGCATTGAGCCACATATTGTGTGACAGTAATGGCTGAAGGTCCTCAGTGTCTTCTATATTTCTTTTTGAATGACCTTACAAAAATGCAGCTGCATATTTGGTGTGCCTGCAACCTGGGGTGAAATAGTAAAGGAAAGCATGGTAGTACTGCTATTTTACCCTTTGATTCCTTTGCAACATTAAGTCTTTAAGAACATGTCTTCCTGGAAAAGAAGGGAAATGTTGTAATGAAAATGTCCTTCATCTTGTAATGAAGGACACATACTGTTAGAACCAAGAATTGCTTTGAGTCCCTGCGTGTACAGTCAACACTCAGGGAAAGGTAGAAATGACTGTCGTTAACTCTTGCCTCCATCTTCGTAATAATGTATTTTTAAAGCTGTAATATTTCTGTTTCCAGTAGATGATTTGTGAGGGAACAGGTAAGTCAAGTTTAAAATCTGTTCTTGCTTTGAGTAAGGTAACCTGTGAGATTGTTGAATTGTTGATTGTTAATGGGACTTAGAGAAAAACTGGGAAACAAATGAAAAACAGGGAAAATGAGATAAAAATTGTTAGTATCACATTTGTTTGTTTTTCGTGACTACCATAAGAACTAGCATGCATTTATAAAAAGGCTGAGTGGTCTGCTGTCAAGTAAAGCTCCATCTTACCACTGGACATCTTTTGTGATATTAATAAAGAAACAATAACCTTGTTCTTCAACCACTTATATATAACTTGGTATTTTGCCCCCAGTAACAGAAGGTACAAGATGTATTACAAAAATACAAAGTTGGAAGTTATTTAATATTTTGACTACACTGATAGTTTATTTTTTATCTCCTTGGGTGAGAAGTTGTTTTGTACCTTGGAGGAAGAGTGAGGAGACACATTCCTACCAAAGCTCTTGTCATTAGGGTACCACTGGGTTTTCTCCTTATCAGTACTAATGCATAATCATTTGGGGGATCTAAGAAAGATGTTGACATAGCGGAATATTGTGAAAGAAGTTGGCCACAGGCTAGTCCTGCTTTGCCTGGGGAAAGTGTTCCTTATCTGCCTTTCAGTATTAAGGAATGCCCTTTTCTCTTATATTAGGAGAGAGGACAACAGAAACATGAGGAATCGTTTTAGATACTGAGTAGGAGAGAAACCCAGATGGTAATCAGTGGAAAACATCAGAAAGGCTCATAATCAACACTGAAGCCCTGCTGCTACGAACCCCAGGCTCAGCTCCATGCTCATGTGCTTTTCTGTGAAGCATTGTGATATTCAGGAGGAAAACAAAGATTTTTCATGAGTTGGGGTGGAGAGCAGAAGGGACAGCTGTGCCACTGGCGACAACACAAGACATTTCTACTGCATGATTTGTATGCCGGGCCTAGCACCATTCTGGCCTTTCTAATCTTCCTAGTTTTCTTCTGCATAAGTGCTGACTTTTACTGAATAATACTGATAAAGACCAAGAGCTGTGTGAAACAGACAGCATGCAGCAAGTATGTCATCACTGAAACCCTGGAGGAATATAATAATTCAGGCCATAAATCAGGCCAATGACTTTAAGGACTACACTAATGCTTTTTGCTTGAATCTGAATACGAATGTGCCTGAATTTGTTTTTCCTCTGTTCTAATCACAATCACTACTACAAAAAGGCCTCTAAGAAATTATTTCCGGGCATTGTTTATATTCAGAACCTGGCTATGAATTAAAACCAGAGACTGGATGGGTGGAGTACTCTGGTGTATTCCAGTATTCACATGAAAAGTGGGATTTGAATCCAGGGAGAAATGAGTCAAAACATGGCCTGATTGGTCCAGTTAGCCTGTGTGGTCTCAGGCATAATTACTATTCTCTGTAAAGCTGTTGTGAAACAGACCTTTATTTCTGATCCAGACATATACAGCAGCAAGGATGATGCAGATTGTTTCTGTGGTTACTTCTGGATAACCTCTTTGTAACAGGCAGATTGTCACTCCCAGGTCCTACCTGTCCTACGGGACCCTCCTGGGGCTCAGCTGTGCAGCTCTCACAGCCTCTGGGGTCCCAGCACTGCCCTCCAGAACACTTTGTATACACACAAACAACTGACCCAACTTCTGGTGTTACTGTGGGAGGACACTGAAAAGATGTGTAGCGATCAAAAAGGATGAGAAAGTCACCCCCCTCACAAAACAGCCTCCAATACGACAAGAAGACCCAGGGTAGGAATTGTAATTGCTATACAGCATTGCTCTAGGGATACTTACCTGCTTAAGAAAATAAGTATGAGCTCTTTGGATGCATGTGAGAAGTTGCTAAAAGCTTGCAGTGGCCCTGAACCATGCAGTCTAGGGTGGGTGGGATTTGAAAATCACCAAACTAATTTCAAATTTAATGGCTGTGATGCTCATTAGCTGAATACAGGGGAAAAAAACCCCCAACCTTGAACAAAATTATCTGATTCCAAAAGCATGTAACGTACTTTAATTACAGGGGGGGGAAAAAAGGAGATAAAACAGCAGTCAGCCAGAACTTGGACAATCTCTAGCATCTGAAAGGGAGACTGGAACAGAAATGGTGCCAAAACTGTAAGTCAGAGCCTCAAAGCAAATATTTTTGTCTCAAACTGCATATTGTCAACATCCCAAAATTGCTAATTATCTTCCCCCTCTAAATCTGCTACTAATCTGACTGCGCAGATAAACATGTACCAAACCCACTATTTACCTGTGTCTCCACCAAGCTTTTTTGTGAGCTATCTTGGGCCTGTGGTTTTCTCAAAGGCACTGCAGGGAGGTAAGTAGCTAAGGTGGTATGTGAAGTGCTACATGAAACTTTCTCAGGCATTATTGGTGCTTTTTGAGGCTGAGGTGGGGCTTAAGAAGATACAGGTCACCATGCTGCCCTGGAGAGGCAGGCCACAAAGCATTATCTTCAGAACAAACCTTCTCTTACAGAATACTCTATAGGTGTCATTAAGTCTGTAACCCCTTCCATGTTTTTCATTGTGAGCAGGAGAGGAGAAAACAGTTGAAGAACAGCATTTCTTACTCTAATCATGCTGATGATATCCCACTGTTGTAAGTCCAGAAGGAGCAATTCATCAAAGTCTGCCTGGTGGAAATTTGGGAGTTTTTCTGTGCATCCCTTTCTGCCTCAGGCTAGAAGAGCACCAGCGTCGACATGGCAGGGAGAGAGCAGATGTTTTCTCTTTCAGCATTGCCTTGATGGAGAGGTTCTGCTTATCTGCAGTACAGACGGAGAGGTGCGTTTTTGCATGTGAAGACACCAGCACCACAGTGGGAACATTGCTGGAGGGAATCTGAGCCCAGGAGGCTTTGGGGCTCAGTGTCGTTTTCCAGGCTGCAGGGGCCACCTGACATAAAAGTGAGAGGTACAAATGGTCCTCACTTGCTGTTTAGTTGGGATCAAATATTGCTAGCAGATCTCACACATCCCACCCCCCCTGCTCCAAACATACACAAACATGCACATATGGGTCTGTCTGGCAGCCTTATGGTATTATGGTATCCCCAGTAATCATTTCTCAGGCCCCTGGGTTGCCCAGTAGCGGGCTCAGACCTACACTGCCTCCATTAGCCAACTCTCAGACCCCTGGTATCTGCACCTCAGACCTCTTCCACTCGTCAACTACTCCACCTTGAAGCTCTCTATTGTAGCTCTGCATGGACTGGAGAGCACTTTCAGCCAGGGTTAATATTTAGTAATGGAGTGTAACCACTGCAGTGGTCAGGCACAAGACTTGGCCACTTTTATCTGCTCTCCTTTTTCCCATTATTGGCCCTCCCCAATCTCTCCTGATGCCTGCCTTTCCCCTTCCCTTAAACATCCTGTGATAAGTTTATCACATTCCCACAATTTCCCTGAAATATCCTGTAAGAAGTTTGCTTTTGCCCTTAAGACCCATGGTAAACTTGTTTCCATCTTCTTATCAAAGTTCTGCTTGAAGCTCCTCAATGCTTCAAAGTGGTTCCTGCAATGTCCCATCAATAATCAATGTGAGAGCTCTGATCTTTGGCATAGTGTCTACTTAATCCTGCTCCTCTGGGGTTGGTTCTGTGCCTGGGTATTTAATTCGTTGCTTCCGTTCCAGTCTCTTGTCCCAGTCTTTTATGCTCAACAGCCCTTAATACGGCATTCTCACAAACCAAATAGCCTCTCAGATCTCACGAGGGTATTTTGCATTCTTCTCTAACAGACATTCAGAGAATCTTGCTGGAGCTGGGGTGGGACAGGAAATGGCTGTGTTTAATTTTACTCTTCTGTGAATTTTGGACTAAAAATATATAGTCTCTCACAGCAACTTTAAATATCAAGAAATCAAGTTAATGGAGGGAAAGAAAACTAAATATAAGCTTTGTATTAAGGCTCATTAAATTACAAATCATTGAATGACTTGAAATAAGATTAAAATGTGATCTCTCTAGTCTATTTTTAAGCTGTTCTACTATTATGGTTTTTTATTATATAAAAGTTAAGCTAGTCATTTATAAAATCATCTAAATGCACCTTTTTCACCTTCTGTTCTCAGATTTGGCAGTGAAAAATTGTTCTGATTGAGGTTTCTTGAAGTGTAATTACTTTGTCAAAGGAAAATATAATTAGAACTGATATTTAAAATGCACTATAATTGTATTTAAGCCATTTGATAATTTGGTCACGTACTGGATGTTTTGTTAATTTAGCAACAGCTCACAATACCGAAGTTGGAAAATTGTCTGACGGTTTCTCTTTCCCATTTTAAAGAAAACATAATTTGCTCTAGCCTTCCATCTATTCATGGAGAGAAGCTGTGGACACCCACTTTCTGCAAGCAGCTTCATTAATTACACAATGAGTTGTCCACAGAAGTAATACTGCCGTTGATATGCTGACTAGATCAGGTTCTGTTTGAACAATGACTTTAACTTAATATTTGACCATTCTAAGATTTTCTCTTTTAGGAGAGAAGCGTGATATGAACAACTGGTTGGGGGCCAGGAACTGAATTTTAGTTCCAGCTTTGATGCTCAGGCAAATTGGTACTTTTCATCTTTATCTTCCTGTAGTACAAGGTTGTTAGATGCTTACCAGCTTCTCTGGGTGGTAACGAGAATTCAGAGGATGGCACCTTTGGAGCTGCAACTAGCTATTCTTATATTAGTTATTTTATGTATTTGGAAAGGACTCTTGGTAATGCAAAATAAGGAATTCCCATGACTCATCTCTAAGATGTCAAAGTACTCCAAGCAGAACTTGCCATCCTTTGCTAATAATCATAGAATCATAAAATGTTAGGGTTTGGAAGGAACCTTTGGAGATCACCTAGTCCAACCCCCCTGCCAGAGCAGGTCCACCTACAGCAGGTTACACAGGGTGGCGTCCAGGTGGGTTTTGAATATCTCCAGAGTTGGAGACTCCACCACCTCTCTGGGCAGCCTGTTCCAGTGCTCTGCCACCCTCAAAGGAAAGAAGTTCCTCCTCATATTTAGATGGAACTTCCTATGTTCAAGTTTGTGCCCATTACCTCTTGTTCTACCACTGGGCACCACTGAAAAAAGACTGGCCCCGTCCTCCTGGCACCCTCCCTTTAAGTATTTATAAGCACTGATGAGATCCCCCCTCAGTCTTCTCTTGTCCAGACTAAAAAAATCCCAAGTCTCTCAGCCTTTCCTCGTAAGAAAGATGTTCCAGCTCCTTAATCACTGCTGTAGCCCTTCACTGTACCTTCTCCAGCAGTTCCCTGTCCTTCTTAAACTGGGGAGCCCTGAACTGGACACAGTACTCCCCATGCAGCCTCGCCAGGGCAGAGTAGAGGAGGAGGATGACCTCTCTCGACCTGCTGCCACACTCCTCTTGATGCATCCCAGGATGTCATTGGCTTTCTTGGCCACAAGAGCACATTGCTGGCTCATGGTCATCCTGTTATCCACCAGGACTCCCAGGTCCCTCTCTGCACAGCTGCTTTCCAGCAGGTCAGCTCCCAGTCTATACTGGTGCATGGGGTTATTCATCCCCAGGCACAGGACCTTATGTTTGCCTTTGTTGAACTTCGTAAGATTTCTCTCTGCCCAAGTCTCCAGCCTGTCCAGGTCAGGCTGATGGCAGCACGGCCTTCTGGTGTGTCATCCACCCCTCCCAGTTTTGTGTCATCAGCAAACTTGCTGATGGTACACTCCATTCCTTCAGGTCACTGATGAATACAGTGAACAGGACTGGACCCAGTACTGACCCACATAATGGTCCACATCCATCATTCATAACGGGTTCATGCAGATCTGTTAAATCTTCCTAACTTGGTGCAAAGCTACCTTCTCACATGAAGTCAGTGACATGTCCATTGCAGTGACAGCAGCACAGGGCAAGGAGATGGTAGGCATGACCTTGCAGCTGCGTCCATGCCAGGGGAGATGTAGGGGTCCTGTTCGCTTGATCTGGGAAGTCCAGACCTTTGCATCTCTTAATGCCTGCACTGTGACCAGAAACACGTCAGATGTGTCAGAGGCAAGGAATGACAGTCCAGCACACCAGATGGATTGCACTAAGCTCTTGGTGGTGGGGACTATGCATGGGCAGCACCAGGCCATTTGGCTGCTGCTCCAGCTAGCTTGCAAATAATACAATGCTGGACTGGAAAATACTGACGGTGAGGGACGACCAGACGTAGTACCATTACTAAATCTGAGCCGACTCTGTTCAGAAGCAGAAATTACATATTCACCACAGCAACAGAGGCAACAGAAGGAAGGCAATCCAGGGGCAGCTTGTTGCATCAGCGATCATGAGCAGAACCAGAACAGGCTTTGGGAGGAAACTGAACAGAAGCTCCCAAAGAGGTGGTGGTGGATGTTGAGGGCAGAGGACATGAATCTGTTTGTAGTCTTCATGTAAAAGGGACTATTGCACAATGCAAGGCAGAGATGCAGACATCTGCAGTGCTCTGTTAGGGTGGTGTTTAATGTAGCACAGACCATCCCTCAGATGTTATTTTTTGTAGAAGTATTGAGGGAAGAGGCCCTCATGAGGCAGCTCACAGCAAAGATGGACATTTGTGGGTGTGTGTCACCAAAAGGAAGGGACTGGTAGACAGCATTGTTTCCTGCATAGAACTAGTATCAGTCTTCTTACCTTGTAGTGTTTTCTCTTAAGAGAGAGATAGTATCTATTCGCTCAACTTTTCTAAAAGCTTTTTTGAAAACTCTTGTGGATTGTACATAATTCAGTGGCAGAAGCTGTCTGATGTGGATCTCATTACCCCAGAAGGAACTTTGCTTTCTGGATGTGTCCTTCCATTCAGCCTGCAGGTAGGGAGCTCCCACAGCCACATTCAAGAGGTAATGCTATAGTTTATATACTCTTCATCAGTGTTCTTCCAGATTGTCTCTCACTAGCTGATAAGATGTGCAAAATTATTATAAGAACTGGTAGGACTGAATAGAGTGGGCAAAGATATTTATTTGTCCACTTTTCTTTTTTTATCTGAAGATCCAGATGTCTGTTTGTATTAACATTTTTTGAAGGGGAAAAGCCACTAAGTAACTCCCTCAAGACAGTCTTTTTGCCAGTCTGTAGTATTTTGTCCTTGGAATTTTTTCAAAAGATTTTCATGGTCCCCATTAAAGTAGTCTTTGATTTGTTTGAGTCTCAGGGTATTTTGGTCTGTTATCACTCAGTCTAGTTTTCATTTCAGGCAGCTGAACAGAACACTACAAATGTGTTTACTTTTTTGCTGATAAAGAGGTCTGGTCTCACAGCCTCTTTGCCTTGAACAATATTAAATGTCGGCAATGGAAGAGAACTCACCTGAACACAAGATCCAGGAAAAAACATCCCCATCAGCAGAGGGAGAGAGGACGATCTATCCTTAGTGTGCTGAAGTATGAGGGCCAGCAAATTAATGATGTTAATGTAGCCACAGGCAAAACTGGCCCTCACCTGAGGACCCTTCTCATAAATGTCAGGGGGGGCTCTGCATCTTACTGTCAGCTCAAACTGCCTGCTGATCCTTGGGGAAGTTTAAAAGGGGACTGCAGCCCAGGAAGTTTATGATGTTTTTCTGCACAGATCGGAGTTGTGGTTATTTCATCCTTCCATCTGTATTTTATTGCTCTTTCCTCCTTTTTTTTTTTTTTGTCTTTTGTTATTTCTTCACTTTTGCTCTCATCCAAATCCCTCCTTTCCCATTTATGTGCCTCATTTCCATCTTTTCAGATCTCTTCCTGCTGTATGATGAGCTGTTTGCTTTTAAGTGGTGGTAGGTCCCTCAGCAGGACCTATTGGGTCCCCAAAGCCCACTGGGATCAGACAGTTGCCTCTGATCTCTGGTAAAATCTGTCACTCTCCTCTCATCAAGCAAGAAGAAAGGAGGCAGAGAGGAGTCTCACGGGCTGATGGGCTGGTGTGCTCCTGCAGTCTCTAAACAGCCATTCCTGTTTGGAAAAACAGTTCCTCAAAAATAATGTTGCCACCTCGCTGTTCCCATAGCTCCTATAGCTATTGCTTTAACTAGGATTGCTGTGCTTTTTTACTGAACGGGAGAGATTACAAGATTAGGTTCCAATAAGTTTCAAGAAATGAGGTTTCAGTTGGAACAGAGTCACCCTATTACTAACTAGAGAAAAGTAAAAAAGCGCATAAGATCCATGACTTCAATAGTTGCTTAGGCATTTTATAACAGAGTGTTGAGACAGAGGCACTGAAGACAGGTGAGAACAAAGAACATAAAACAGCAGACAAGGCAGGCTGGTGTCAGCGCAGCCTTGAGCACCAGTGTCATCAAGACCTCTTTGTGGTCCAGTTTCTAAAAATAATTGTTCATTATTAACAGGCAACTAAAATTAAATATTTTTATTTTATTTTATTTTCCTTTTGCAGTACAGATATACTTAGTGTTTCAGACAAAGTTGGCGACTAAGAATTTGAGGACACTTTCTGGGTTATTTGAATCCCTTGCTTGAATCTCTGTTCCCTGGTGGAGCCAGAAGGGTGTCTCATACACAGGATGAATGACAGCCATTGGGGAGCTGACCTCTGTGTTTTCTCTCTTCCCCCTGGTTGATAGTTACATAGATGCACATGGATACAGGCTGTACAAAGCAGAATCAATTCCTAAGCAGCGCACTGCATTGCATAGCTGCTTTGTCTGCCATGCACAAGGAAAGCGTAGTACAGAATATTGCATGCAGATTTACCAGACGTTCAGCTGGTACCTTGAATTCCCTGTGACTGAGGGAATAGCTCTCATCTGTCTCCAAGGAACATGTTCCATGGACACATTCGGGTTAGGATTGTAGGACCATTAATGAGGAATTATGGGATGTTTTCAGTTAAATGTAACATGTGAGTGGTGTTATTTTAGAATAAGCAGCACTGCAGTGATACAAGCTGTTTTTCCTACATGATCTCAAAATTTCAACTTTGTTTACTGTACTGGAAATTTAAAGGGTTGGAAACTGTATAAAATGCCTTTATTTTGTTGTCTTTTTGTAAAAGGCTATTTTGGGTTTCTTAGTCATTAGGTAGCTTATGATGGTAATGACCTCTTCTGATTGTAACGCACAACTTTAAAATTACTATTACATATGATTGCAATGTGGAAAACAAGCTTATCTTTTTTTCGCATTGATGTTATAAATTCTCACTCCATTGTAATGAGACACAGAAGAGTGTTACTTTGTCTTTTTTTTTTTTTTTTTTCCTGTGATATTTAGGCTGATTTAAAAATATGCAAAGGCCCAGAGAATTCACAACAGATTTTCTATGTATCCAGACTTCATTATGGACTTTGGCAAACACTTTTTACAGAGTAAACATGAGCCAAGTGCAGCCTGTCTACCAAGGGTGACTTAAGCCAAGTGAATTAATGTTATGCCCTCTATTTTTCTATTCAACCATCTTCCCTCTTTTTCTTCCTTTATCTTCTGTATCTTTCTCTTCTCTTGCACATGCTTTGTTTTTCCTTTTCTAGCATTAAGTTCCCCTCACCTTACTTTTTCTGTAGCTTCACTCCGCTATCTTATTTCTTTTCAAGATTTCTTCCCCGCATTCTGTTTTTAGCCCCTTTGTTTTTTAGATATTGTTATTTTAGCTCCATAAAGACAGAATTTTAGAAAGTGTTTTTACTGCAAACTTTCTGCCGTTTTCCCAGTTTTGAGCCAGGTGGCTGACCTGTAGCTCCCCAATCTTTCTCCTTTCCCTTTCTGAAGACACATGTGATGTTTGCCTTTTTTCCAGCCATGGTGAATGATGTCTCTGCTTAGGTCTCCAAAACTGCTTGAATAAATTGATAGACCTTTAGTTGAAATGTTGCTGAATCACCTGCCTATTCAGATGCAGAGCAATCTGGCTGGATACAGCCAGTCTCATGTTAGAGCTATAACAGATAAAACCCAAAAGAGATGAAGGCATAGTTAAGAGCAGCTTTTTCCTCATTATCCAAATCTGCCTCAAACTTGCACTGATTAATTGCTTTTACGTGCAAGTCTAAATTGTGTATCTTCCATCCCTAAGTAAATTAAAAAACAAATTAAAACTCTTAGAAATAATTTGACATTGTTTGATGAGGACATATATGAATGATGATTTAGAGCTAAGATAGCAAAGCAGGAATGGTAGAAGCTATAGAGTAGTTCTCTAAATGACAGTGTGGCGGAATGGCTGTCAGGGAAGAAGTGAGTTTTCCTCTGTGAGAGAGATGAAGGCCTCTTCCAGTTTTGGACTTTAGCAGCTGTGGTCCTGACTCTCAGCGATGGCAAAGAGAGCAAGCAGTTTTTGTTGAGATATTGGCCTGTGAAGCTGGAATTCTGGCTTTTGTTTCTGGTTGTGCTGTAGACTTTCACCTTGGTCTTCGATGCCATTTGTCTAACTAGGAATTTCCTGTCTATAAAATGGGGAAAATAACAATTGTTCCCAGATTAATTTAAATTCCTGGTGCTTAGACACAGGACTTGTGAAAGGTATTTGAAAACTTTGATGAAACAAAGCTAAAAACCCTTTTCGTGTCAGCACAGACAAGAATGCTGGGGAGAAGAAACCAGATAGGTTGTCTTTAGGGAACAAACTAAAGTAAGTGTAATACTCATTTTTATGTTAAAAAACATGTTCACTATCTCTGTTTTAAAATCATAGAATCATAGAATCATAGAATGGTTAGAGTTGGAAGGGACCTTAAAGATCACCAAGTTCCAACCCCCCTGCCATGGGCAGGGACACCTCTGACTACAGCAGGTTGCTCAAAGCCCCATCCAGCCTGGCCTTAAACACTTCCAGGGATGGGGCCTCCACAACTTCCCTGGGTAACCTGTTCCAGTGCCTCACCACCCTCACAGTAAAGAACTTCTTCCTAATATCTAATCTAAATCTCCCCTCTTCCAATTTAAAACCATTACCCCTTGTCCTAGCACTAGACTTCCTGACAAAGAGTCCCTTTCCAGCTCCCCTGTAGGCTCCCTTCAGATACTGAAATGCTGCTATCAGGTCTCCCCGGAGCCTTCTCTTCTCCAGGCTGAACAGCCCCAGCTCTCTCAGCCTGTCCTCATAGGAGAGGTGCTCCATCCCTCTAATCATCTTAGTGGCCCTTCGCTGGACCTGTTCCAACAGTTCCATGTCCTTTCTATGTTGAGGACTCCAGAGCTGGACACAGTACTCCAGGTGGGGTCTCACAAGCGCAGAGTAGAGGGGGAGAATCACCTCCCGTGCCCTGCTGGCCACGCTTCTTTTGATGCAACCCAGGATACGGTTGGCTTTCTGGGCTGCCAGCGCGCACTGCCGGCTCATGTTGAGCTTCTCATCCATGAGCACTCCCAAGTCCTTCTCCTCAGGGCTGCTCTCCAGCCATTCTCTGCCCAGCCTGTATTTATGCCTGGGATTGCCACGTCCCAGGTGTAGGACTCTGCACTTGGCTTGGTTGAACTTCATGCCATTTGCATTAGCCCACCTCTCAAGCCTGTCCAGGTCCCTCTGGATGGCATCCCTTCCCTCCAGTGTGTCAACCGCGCCACCGAGCTTGGCGTCATCGGCAAACTTGCTGAGGGTGCACTCGATCCCACTGTCCATGTCTCCAACAAAGATGTTAAATAGCACTGGTCCCAGTACTGACCCTCGCGGGACACCACTCGTCACTGGCCACCACGTGGACATTGACCCATTAACCACAACCCTTTGAGTGCGGCCATCCAGCCAGTTCCTTATCCACCGAGTGGCCCATTCATCGAACCCATGACTCTCCAATTTGGAGACCAGGATGTCTTGCGGGACAGCGTCAAATGCTTTGCTTAAGTCCAGGTAGATGACGTCCGTTGCTCTGCCTTTGTCCACCAAGTTTGTGGCAGTATCGTAGAAGGCCATCAGGTTTGTCAGGCAGGATTTGCCCTTGGTGAAGCCATGTTGGCTGTCTCCAATCACCTCCTTATTCTCCATGTGCCTTAGCAGAGACTCCAGGAGGATCTGGATGTGTTGCTAAAGATGCGTTGTAACTATTTTAAATTCTTATTCAGTTGGACAGTATTAACTATGTAATAGTGGAATGGAATGACAAAATGAACCAGGAGATTAGAAGAATTTAAGCCTGTTCTTGTTGAGAAAATAAAATGGGTCATTTTTATTTGTTTCTAGATTTCAGTCTGCACAACGCAGTTAAAAGTTTTGATATAAAAGCCCCTTCTCTGTGAGTGTGTGTGAACATGTACTGAAGATAACTATGTGTGTGCCTGCAGAAATGATTACCAGAAAACAGCAGCTGAAGAGAGGAAATTATGTGCTGAGACACAGCATGCGAGTCTCTCAAGAAGCAGTAAATGGTCCCATCAAATCTACAAAAACTAATACACTTCCCGAGTCGGCCAACACCACGTGAGGCCATGGCCCACCAACATCAACCAGACATTGGGCCCTGTTCGAGAAAGCAATGACTACTATCTGCTGACAGAAGCTATGGAGTTATATATGGCAGATGAAACCAGGGACCCCATGAGGGACTTTCCTAACACTAACTAGAAACCACTGGTGTGCCTGTCCACCTGTCCACTTCTGAGTGAACATCTGGCATTGTCCTTCCAGCTGTTCCTCCCACTGTATGACTGTGAGTGATCACCTATGGGAACTGTGTGAGAAAACCATTGACTGTTAACAGTTTCATTCTCTTCATGACCACTCTTCATGAACCAAGAAATACTGGTTCAGAACACTGTGTCTTCCTCAGCTCTATCCCTGATCCAGGAAAAGGGAGTTTACAACATACTCACAGCGAAGCAGTAGGGTAAACCGTCTGATGACTTGTGATAGTCACACATTTGAAAGCTTATTTGATTACTTCATTGTTATAAAAATTACAGGGTGCTGTTACAGGAAGTGCTCCTTCAGGGGTTTATTGCTACCAAGTCAGGAAAACCCCCTGAACTTGGTTGCATTATTAGCATAACGTTTAAGAGCAATTAACAAGAATTTTAACAAGGATTAAGAAGCCTTTTACATTTCAGATTTGCTACATTGTTAGTCAAGCTGCAAATATAGCAAGATGATTAGCAAGAATGAAAAAGAACAGTTTTTCTACACTACATCCATGCTAGCAGGATGTTCAGTGCAATATGACCAGTTTCATAGTAAGAAATGGTGCCAAGGACCTGGCAGGCCTGGCATATGCATTTGGACTAACTCTCTTCTGGTCCTGTGAACTGATTACTTGTCAGTGGTTGGAGCCCATCAGGTGAGCTTGTGGAGTTCAGCTTTTTATTTAGGCTTATACCAAAGAAGTGGAGTTTGTGAGCTCTCAGGTCAATGGGAGATGTGAATCAAAATGGGGGAAATGGGAATGGCAGGACATTTGATTCAGAAGAGCATTCGTCCTTCAGGTTATCACATTAATGTAGACATTCACATTCACAATGCTAATTAAGAAGTAATGGATTAAATGGACTGAAGGGAAAGGGAACAGGTAATTGATATAATAATTCCTTGTATAGTATGTCAGGTCTTTTGTATTATTATTTTTTAATCAATTTATAACACTATTCATTTCTAGTACGGTATTAATTGCATAAAACTTAATGCAACCGGTGGAAATATTCACCTGTATTTTGTAAGAATCCCTTGATCTTCACAAGGATTTTATTGTACTTCCAAGGACTGTGTATCAGTACTTTTATAACCTCTGCTCTAAATATCTTCTGCAGCCCTTAAAAGATCATGGTTCTTAAAAGCAAAAGGTCCAGAAAATAAACAAAATGGTCTTAAATGTCTTCTGATCACTAGTCATCTTAATTGAAGTGGATTAGACTGACTTCAAAATGAACAGGGTGCTTTGAGACTGTCATTTCTGTAATTTTTCTAGGTCTCCATGACTTCTCCCCCTTTCTCTCTCTCTTCTTTCCTCTGTAGTTTGTTTGAGTCATGCAGTTATTTGGATCTACTGGAAAATTCCCCGTAGGCTATATTTACTTTCCAGAGGGAGCATAATAAGACGCTGTTACCAGATGAGCTGTTTGTACTTTTATGCTTTTCCTTTTTAGAACTCTGAGGCTGCAGTTTTTGATGGTATTTTCTGTATTATCTTTGCCATGCAGTTGACTGAGCCATACCGAGTACCAAAGGCACATGACTCTCCGCGTGAGATTTGGGACTGTACATCTGAGCTGGGAGTATTCACTTGAGGAAACTTCAATGAAGCCATGGAAAAGCACAAACTTGAGGCTTGCATTTGATAGAAATATGTTAGTCCTTTCAAAGCTTTTAATTTAGTATTTGTATAATGAATTAAAAGGAAGGAACATGTGTAAGGAATGTAATGAATTTAGGGGAAGCAAAGTGAGCTGTTAAATGCTGGGTGCAATTTACCAGGAAGATGGCAGCTCTCGTGGTTCTCCTCTCTCCCCTAACAAGGAGCAGGTAGCACACTCATTTTTGGAGCAGTCCCCATGTGCCAGCTGTAGCAGAACAGCCCACAGGACTGTCTGCATTCAGGGCAGCAGCAGAGAAGACACAGTGCTGAGCAGCAGTCAGGGGCTGCTTCATGGTTGGACCTTTTCAATTTTCTTTCAATATGCTCAGAAAATGGTTTTTTAGACTCGTCAGACACCACTGAGTTGTAGAAAGTTGTCAGCACGACGGGAGCCCTGTCAAACACGTCCAGATGGGCTCTCATGCCTATAGCGTTTGCCACACTCTCTTAAATTTCTGCTCTTTCAATTAAAAATAAAATAAGATCTGGTACTTTGATCTGGGTTCATCCTAATATATGTAGGTTCACCTCTGTGCTCAACCACATGGCCAGACAGTCTGTTACCAAACAACTACAAGTAATGTCTGTAAATTAGATTCACTACACTATCTCCAGGGAAGACTACAATTGTCAGCTCTCTGTCAGCTAAACGAAAATAATGAAATGTAAGTTACAAACAGCAGCAAAATTGTGTGAGTCATTCTATTTATACATGTAATTACATCTAAAGGTCCAAGTTCCTTGAAATTAAAAGAAGATTGGTTCTGTCAGGTGCTTAACAAGGTTTTCTTGGAAAGGGTCTTCCTAGAGAAAGCGTTGTAGAAAGCATCTATGTCAGCAAAGCATAAACAGGTTGACAGCGTATGCCAAAATTGAAGTGAGGTAACACTGCAATGCATGTGTGCACAATGCCTCAACAAGCAGAGCTCTGTGACCAAGATGGAGAATGACTGCCATACGAAGAGGTGTTTCCCTCCCGTTCTGTTAATGAGCATTAACCAAAAGCTGCCAAAAGGAGGTGGAAAATGCTGAGGACAAGCGGGATCTCCTCTCTTCTTTTCTTTGAATCTCTCAGAAGGCCTTGGGGCCCTGGAAGCTTGGTATCAGAATGCATCGCATATTAATAATATATAAAGCACAATTAGCACACATGGTGCTTTGCAGGCATGTAACTCATTCTTGGCTCCAAACTTCAGTGCACTATGGGGGGATCGGGAAGAACTACATCATAAATACAAAATAACATATTGACGCATTATTGAATAATTTAGTTCAGCAAGTCTTGTCAGCACCGATTTGAAAGCAAAAAAAAAAAAAAGGTTCTGTGAGATATTCATGCAAATGAAGTAATGGGATTTTGAGGATAAAAATACAGCTGCAAAGGTTGGGTTTTGTCTTCATTGAGTGATTATAATTTTTTGAAGTAAAAGCTTGTAGAATACAGATTGTGTATTGATGGAGAGACAACTCAAATCTGTCAAGATCGATGCTAAAGCAGAGCTAAGACAGTGAGTTAGCTCTTGGCACGGACACCCAGGATCTCTGCCCTTCAGTACCTATATTATCCTTCCTTTTCTACTCTCTGGGGTATCTGAGAGTTTGCCACTCTTGTACACAGAAGATCATTGATTGTACATTTTGGAAACTGTGCAGAGATTCTTTTGGAAAAACAAATATAGTGAGACCTGAAAGAAAATGAGCAAAAAAAGGCACAGGGGAAATACAAAGACAGAAAGAATACCATGGTGGCTGTAACATCTAATATGAAAACAATACAAATTGACCCTTCCGCATGAAAGAGTGTAATATTGCATAACCCGTGTTATGAGACTGGAACCCATAGCCTCCCAGAAGATCTGAGCTTTACAGATATATTATAATACTGAGCATCAGTAGGCTGATGTATGACTTATTTTGCGTGTCCATTATAGTACGGTGATTTTACTAACATCCAAAGTGCTTTAAAGCCCTGCCAGTTGGCACTGTAATTCATGGTGCATCTTAAATATTCACTTATGGAAGTCGAGTATTGGATGTTCCTGTTCATATAACATGAATTTTTAATGCTTTTCAAATAGCTGAAAGTGAGCCCATGTGGTACTTTATTATGGCAGTTTATACAATAGACGTAATAGATATGTTGTGGAGCATGCTTTTAATGTCCATTATTGTACTTAGGAGTATATGTGTTACATTACAAATGTAATTTGTCAGCTGTAGCACACTTGCTGTAAGAAGTTGCTGAAGGACTGTCAAGACCATGGTTACCAATTATAGGTCTTATATTGTGTCTGTTGAAAAGATAACTAAGCAAATTCATTAGTAAAAAGTAACACAGTGACAGGTTGTCATAAGAATATTTGTGTGGTTCAGTTAACTAGATTTGATTTTTCCTAAGAAAACATCTAGCTGCTTAAATGCCTGTTTGAAATGTGGATTGCTTCAGTGAGAGCGAAATACGATACATGTTTCTTTTCAGCAGCAAAATAAAATATGGACTGGCTGTCATTACTTGTGCATGCCAGTAGGAAATCTGTGCAAGGTAATTTGTGTATTCATCATTATTTTACCTAGCAGAGATTTTGAGCGAAACTCTCATCGCTTTAACTGGAATAATCTGCCAAGCCAACCCCAGATTTTTATGACTTTGAATCTTTCTTTTGGTGATAAATGGCGTTGCATTTGAAAGGTTGCAGTGTCTTTGCAAGGCTGAGTGGAGTTCAGCAGGTCCATTCACAAGTCAAGGTGCTGGACCTCAGTTGGATGGAGATGGTCCAAATCAGGAATGTAGCTCCTGAATGTACCAGCAAATCCTGTCACAGAATTTTAGGGCTTGCTGATGTTTCAGAAATTTGTGTTATTTCTCTATGGGATCCCCCAACTGAAACTTCAGCAGAAACAACTTTATTTATTACCTGAAATGAATATGGCTGGCCTACCTGTAAAATAAAATCCCAAAGTCTCAGAAAACAGTCAGCATGGATTTGGTGTGTATTTTAAGTAAGAGTTCAGTGAATTTGCTGTCAGATTTTTCAAATGTATCTTTTAGAACCAAATTCTTGCCATCTCAGTCAGCCACTGCACTTTCGGCTTTGAATGCAACAAAAGTGGTAAACAAATTGAACTGTGCCAATAGAAGTAAGTAAGTTTACCCTTGGTGAATCCCAGTGTTTTTGATGGTGAAGCATTAAATTTTCCTGTTTTTATGGCTCACACAAGTGCCCTGGAATGGTCCACAGAGACAATTTACATATGTTTTGACAAATTGTTGATCTCTTCTGATTTTTGATCTGCTTTTTTCAGGAGTATGAAATACCATGTTTGTTAATCTGTTGGGAGTCTCCATTACACATTGGGTGCTCTCATTTTCATGTGCTTTTATTCAATTTACTTTTACCTTGCTGAGCTAATGCAAGCTGTATTTATAATTTTATATTAAAAAGCTAGACATTAGGATAGAGCAGAATTGCTGTTGAAGAATTAGTATATTCCTTGACTTTTACCATTATTTTCACAACAGTAAAAAATGCATTAGGGGAAGTATTTGTGTAGATATTTTTGGTTAATATCCAGAAAATATTTATGGCCTCATCTAGCAGCTTTCCCACTGCCGTACCTACTCATTCTTCTGAGGCATCAGACAAAAATTAATCAGTCAGCACTTATATTGGGGGACTGCAGCAGGAGGTTTACATTAGAAACAATCTCGGGAATGACAGAAAGACACATCTGTCAATCCAAGAAAGGTACCTAGAGGGATCTTAGGGTCTGAATTAAATCAGGACTTGCCTTTAGCGTACTTTAAAGCTCACCATCAGATTGTAGCAGGCAGGCTGAGTGACAACACAGGGAGGATCAAGATCTTGAAGGAGTACTTCTTCTATTTCTGCCCCTTTACTTTTTAGACAGGTAGATATTTGTAGCACTTGGCAGCCCCAGCAAAGCCAAGCTGTTACAGATTTGGACAGCAGCATTTCACAATTACTGATGTTGAAAGCTTTCTGTCAAAGAAAAAATTGCTCCACATTTTTCTCTTCAATCAACAGCTACAGGAGTTCCCTAATACTCTACAGGATAAGCGTAGGTGTTTAACAGACTGCCTGTAGGTGAAAGGTTTTTGCTTCAGCAACTCATCGTACTTTTACATAAGTTACAGACTTTTCTATCATACTGGAATGTTACAAACTTGTAGGAAACCTTCAAGATTCAGATCATTTCTCCCACTTCTGTGTCAGGGTGCTCCAGCTAATGCTTAGCACTAAACAACATCCCCTTCAAATCAATACCCTGTATTTCAGCACCCTAGGCTGGCCAGTGCAGGAGCAGCCTGCTAATTCATAGGGATACTTGATATTATATTAAGTTCCTGGTCATGTTGGGAGTATACCATATCTCTGTTTACAGGTCACTATTCCCCAGTGAATGGTATGTCAGTGTGTTGCCACCTGAACACCAAAAATTTTTAAAAAGACCAAACACTTTTACAGCAGTCCAAATGCTAACAATACAAGCTCACTTCTGTACATATAATCACATATAAATGAAAGAAGATCATACGTGGCAGAAAAATATTACATTTCAGGTCAGCCATAAAGGGGTTTGCCCAGGTAAGGAGCTGAAAAGATCTTGAGGAGATATTTCATCTGAGATCCAATTGCTAGATCAGATCCTCATTGCTGGCACTGCTTTCACTGAGGACAACTGGGATTTTGGACAAGAGCAGCAATGTGTGCTCACTGTCTCCTTGGGGAACTAGCCAAATTCAGATCACTCCCCCTTTGGGATTTGATAGGTTTGGTATTTAGTTCTTAAAATCTGGCACTTAATCAATACATCAAGTTTTAATGCTACTCCCAAAGCATTACTGACTGGTTTTAGACTCCTTAGACCTTTGGAGTCTGCAAGACACAAAATTCTGGTGGTGGCCATATAGTAAAGGAACTGAAGTGGTGACTGGCCAAGTACTTAATCCCACTATAAACAAATTCTTTGTCCATTTTGGAGGTAATGTTACCTCTTTTCTGTCAGGAGCTGATCAGCCCTGTCTACACACTAGAAAGCTTGTTATGTACAAATGCATACACTGACAATCACAGTTTACATTAAACATCGTGGCAAATGCTATATTTATGTGGTCTCCCTGTAGGTAGTCAGTAATTTTGAGGTAACATGAGTTTTGGCATAAATTGCTTTTTGCTCTATATTGAGGGACACCATGGCCTAGAGATAACACTAAAGGTAGTTTCATACTTACTGGGTATATGTAATTTTGGATGTCTGTATGCGTTTGTATAACTAACATGGCTAAAAGTATATATAAATCATTGGGTTCTGTCCATATATGTATAGGAGATGAAGAAATTGTCAGATGAGTAGCAAGTAGGTGTGCTTATGTAGGAGAATGTGTAAAGATAAAAAACATTCAGACAATACCATTTGACAGAAGACAAACACATATGAGAAAAGTCACACAGATGGCTTTCTGACAAAGTTTTACCTCATTAGCTACTGCGTTCTTCCATATTCGCACACACAGTATCAGGCTTGTGGCAATTTTTATACTGTTTCAATCTATCACATAGATTTTCCTTTTTTTTAATGTATATACATTGATCACCACCTGGATAACAAAATCGTTGCTAGGTTACTATATAGTAAAGTCTGAGATAGCGTCGTGCAGCCTTATTTTTGCTGAAGAAATTAGTTGATTCATTGATTAAAGTTGCCTCTTGTTGTGGTTTAATCCCAGCCAGCAACTAGACTCTCTCTCACCCCTGCTTCCTCCCAGAAGGGTAAGGAGAAAAGGGAGAAAAGGAGGGTAAAGGGAAAAATCCCTCATGGGTTGAGATAAAGACATTTTAATAGAAAAATAATAGAAAAGGAAAATAATAATAGCAATAACGGTAGAAGAATATACAAGAGACAAGTTGCTCTCACCACCCAGTGAATTAGTTGCCCAGCCCTTCCTGAGCAGAGACTGTATTCCCCCTGCCCCAGCCAACCCCCATTTGCATACCGAGCATGTCATCTCTGGTACAATATTCCATTGTCCTTTCTGTTGTTCTGTCTATGCTCCTTCTCAGCTTCTATGGGAAGCTGAAAAAAGTCCTTGACTAGCATAAACATTACTTAGCAACAACTAAAACAGTATGCATGACTGACATTCCTTTCATACCAAATCTGAAAACACCGAAACCACTAGAAAGAAAATTAACTCTATCTCAACTGAAACCAGGACACCTTTTTAACAGTAAGTTCTATAAATATGTGAAGATTTCAGTGTGTGATGGTAAGCAATGACTAATTTAAAGTCTAACATAACTAATAGAAAACAGCAGAGAAGCAGTAACTATCAATGCAAAGATTACCTCCACAGGTGCAGTATTTTATATTAGTTATATCTTGTTGTATTGTATGCTTTTTTTTCATATTGGGTCAAGACAGAGGAAGCATTTTAGTCATTTTTGTGCATACAGATATTTTCCCTTGCAGCATCTCAATAAATCCTTTAAATGCATTTCAGTAAGCAGCATAGACTCTACAATGCTACAAAGTCAAAATATTGTTTTCTACATTTTGTCTTTTCCAAGGCATATGAAGAAAAGAATTTTCAGATGCTTATCCCATCCATTAGCAAATCTCATGCTTTAGCTGAGTCCTATTTAGGTATATTTCTAGCTCCACTGAAGGCAATTGTAAAATTGCCATTGGTTTCAAAGCAGACAGAATATTACTCAGTGTTCCTCAAGAGGATGGATTTCTTGAAGTTCAGGTGTATTAGACCAAGAATATAACCCAAAAGGACTGAAGAAAGGACTGAAGAAAAGACTCTTCACTTCAGCCACGACAACAGAAGCCGTGCTGTGCTTCCTCAGCTGGTAGCTAATGAGGGTATATTTTAAGAATATGATTCTGATTCAGAGGCACTTCTACTTCGAAGTTCTGTGCTAGAAACATAGTAATGGTATTAGTTTGCTTCAGCTACAGGGGATTTGTTTTCATAAATACATTTGTTTCTCTTTGTGTGCTTTTCATTTTAGCAAAACAAAGTAAGGGTAGCTCTCCATGTTTTGTTGATTTGAGAGTCCTTAGAAGCCCAAGGATTATTAGTAGCATTTGTGAGACACTCCCACAGACATGTGTGCACACCCACGCACATATCTAGGGTAAAAGCTGAAGTTCAGCAGTTGATTTTACAGTTAGCAGCCTCCTCTGTCCTTTCTAAAGCCTCTGGTCTCCTGAGGCTGAGATACCTAGATCTTGTGAAGTGATTGTCTTGTTTTGACAAATACATTACATTTCAACCACACCTCTCAGTAGTCTCCTCTCTAAACTTGTTGACAAACATATACCCCTTAAAGTGGACACTAGATAGGAACAAATTCTGATACAATGATAAAAAGAAAACACACAAGAATTCTAAAATTGATTGTACTCTACCTGTTTTTTTTATTTTTCACCTGTTCCTGAAACTTTATATTTTTTCCTAGGACCTCTATCCTTTAGAGCGGTGAGTGTACATACACAGAGTAGAGAGCTGAGAGTGTACGCGTGCGCACACCCACACACACTCACCCACATACTACATACACAGCCTGCCACACAAATGAGTATAGCGAGAGGGAGACAAGTCCTTAGGAGTACCCACACAACACCATGCAGTGAGGGTGGCTCCATCCTCTGAAGCAGTCAAGGACTGAAGTCTGTTAACCATATGTACACACGCAGACATACAGATACACAGCATGTGGGTTTGTAGACACTTCATCTGGGCAGGCACTGGGACCTTGACCCCCTGATCCCTCCTGGGTGCTGTCCCTGAGCCCCCAAGGTTTGCGGTGCCTTTCCACTTTCTGGCACTCAGACCTCTCACCCTACCCATCAGTTGCTCTGACTCGAAAATCACTGGCCTTCACGCGCACATGCACACAAAGAACAGGTTGTGCACCCACACAGGAGACAGAAAGAGCATTAAATGAGAAAACAGGATAGATTGTTGTGGCCTAGCACAGGGCTCAGTCAGGCAAGTGAATTGACCAGCAGCTTGTTTACATGATTAACCCCTTTTACGCTCTTTTCTCTTTCCACTCTGTTCCTTCCTTATTAAACCAGATCCTTCCCTTTCCTCATCTTTGGTCCTTTCTCTAAACATCCCATAGGAAGTCTTGCACATTTCCACAATGCCCTTAAAAGATCCCACAGTAAGTTTTGCATAATCCCCAAATTATCTTCACCCACATCTCACACCAAATTCTACACCCCTTAGCTTTCATGGCATGGTTCGGGAGACACATCCTCTCCTTGACCCATATTAGAGGGTTTCACTCCATGGACAGTGGCCTCCTCAGCTTCCTCAGATGGCTTTGCAGTAGCTAATTGGGGTGCTCTGTTTTCACTGATTAGGCTGCTGGAGTTGCTTCACCTATTGCTGTTCCTCTGATTCTCCTCGGCATTTGAGTTTATTTTGATTTGTTTCTAATAAGATCACCTAAAAACCCCTCAATAATCATACATGTATGTTTACTTAGCTGTGGGTCACCTGCTGTTTATTGTGCAGTAAGCCACATCCTGAAATATTCCACTACGGTCTAATGAGGTTGCAGTGCATAAGCAGTGCCTATTTGGCTGGATGGCTGTGCTCACAGAGTTGTGGTCAATAGCTCTATGTCCAAGTGGCGACCAGTGACAAGTGGTGTTCCTCAGGGTTCTGTACTGGGACTGGTGCTGTTTAACATCTTTGTCAGTGACTTTGACAGTGGAATTGAGTGCACTCTCAGCAAGTTTGCTGATGACACCAAGCTGTGTGGCGTAGTTGACGTGCTGGAGGGAAGGGGTGCCATCCAGAGGGACCTGGACAGGTTTGAGAGGTGGGCCTGTGCAAACCTCATGAAGTTCAACAAGGCCAAGTGCAAGATCCTGCACATGGGGCAGGGCAATGCCAAGCACAAATACAGGCTGGGCAGAGAATGGATTGAGAGCAGCCCTGAGAAGGACTTGTGGGTGTTGGTTGATGAGAAGCTCAACATGAGCTGGCAATGTGCGCTCACAGCCCAGAAAGCCAACAGAATCCTGGGCTGCATCAAAAGAAGCGTGGCCAGCAGTTTAAGGGAGGTGATTCTGCCCCTCTAGTCCACTCTGGTGAGACCTCACCTGGAGTATTGCATAAAACTTGCGGGCCTGGAACATAAGAAGGACATGGACCTGTTAGAGTAAATCTAAAGGAGGACCACAAAGATGATCAGGGGGCTGGACCAGCTCTCCTATGAAGACAGGCTGAGAGAGTTGGGGTTTTTCAGCCTGGAGAAGAGAAGGTGCTGGGAAGACCTTATGACAGCCTTCCAGTACTTAAAGGAGGAAAGATGAGGAGGGACTCTTTACTAGGGAATGTAGTGATAGAACAAGGGATAATGGTTTTAAAATGAAAGGAGGTAGATTTGGTTTAGATATTAGGAGGAAATTCCTTACTCTGAGGGTGATGAGACACTGGAACAGGTTGCCCAGGGAAACTGTGGATGCCCCATCCCTGGAAGTGTTCAAGGCCAGGCTGCATGGGGTTTTGAGCAACCTGGTCTAGTGGGAGGTGTCGTTGCCCATGGCAGGGGGATTGAAACTACATGATCTTCAAGGTCCCTTCCAACCTAAACCATTCTATGAATCTATGATTCTATTTTGTAAACAAATTTGCTCTTCTAATCCTAATAATCACCTTTCTAAACCTTCTCTATTATTGACAAGGTTTATATTGTAGCAAATGACATTCAGGTTAAACATTTTCAGAAAATTTTCCAAGAGTAAGAAAGGTGGACCAGCAGAATAGCCTTTCCAGGGACACTGTGGTGTCTCTCTCAGGGAAAACCTTCAAGTGCAGGCTTGATTCATGTATGTTCAGAAGAACCTATGTGTAGTACATCCTGCAGGAGGGTCCAGGAACAGACAAGATGACTTCCTGAAGTCCTCCATAGCCATATGACCCTGTGAGTAATGGCTCACTCCACACAGATAAGAATTTCTCATATGATTCATAGTTTGAAAGTTTGGAGACAGGTCCAGCTAAGAAATCTGTGACATTTTAAAAAATAACCAGAAACATATACTGTCGAGTGGATTACGGGCATTGAAAACATACTTTAAACTTTAAAACTGAAGGTATCTTCATCAGCTATATTGCTCATAGCCAAGTGATTGCCATTATCGAGAACTTGAGAACTTTGTATGTCTGTGGTCTGTTATCCCAAAAGTATGGCTACACTTCTTGGAATATAGTCTTGCCTTTATCTGAATAATGTTATACAGAAACTATGTATAGAACTCTGAGAAACTTTAAAATTATTATTAATTGTTTTGTTCTTGTAAAGTAAAAAATTAACTTTTTGTTGATTATTTCCCATTTCAGGCTTCATATATCAAAGCTGCAGATTGTCAAATAGTGTAAGGCTATACAAGCTCACTTATTTAAAGTAGGTCAGGAGACTAAGGAGTCTGGCAGCCCGGAGATGTCATTTAGAAACAAACAAACCCACAAATTCCACAACTTTTTCAAATCTTGTCCAACAAACTCAGCTAGAGTCTGGCTTTAACAATCCCACTGAAATATTTAGGCTAGTGTTTCCATAGGAACTGAAGTTTAATTGTTTAAAACAATATACCTGAAAATCTTCTATACCTTATATAGTTTATTTTATTTTTATACATATATGTTTTCTCTAATAGGTAAAAATAGTAGATGACAACTCTTAGGGAGCAATTAGAACAATTAGTGATCTCACTTTAAGTTTATTTAAATGAAAAAGCAATAACTATACACAGCAGATAAAAACTGTTTCCACATTTGTAATACAGCTTATCTGGCTGGGAGTCACAACTCCCTGACTGAACTTGGTCTGTCTGCTCACATTTAAGCACATAAGACCACATATAAAGGCTTCCTGGACTTTTCCTTGTACATGATCCTACCTGGCAAATACACAAGATGATCCTCAGTCATACATCTTATTTAAGAATAAGAAGGGTAAGAGTAAGCTCTGAATAAAACCAAGTTAAATAAACTACCAGAAAAATCGCAGTTTCAAGATGACCTCTGAATTCGAGAGTTTGATGTCACCTTTTCAGGGTTTGCATGCTGCAGCACTGGGCAGCCATGGAGCTCCCCGGGCCAGAATAAGCCAGCGTGGCACCACTGCTGTTGAAGGAGTTAAGCTGATGCAGAGCAGGCTGTTATAAACACAAATTTATTTGTGTGTGTGTTTAGCATTTTACAGGCTGTTGCCGACAAACTAGTCACATTTCTTATCATCTCTGCAACTGTATTACCTGTGGGTAGTTGCGCCAGTGAAATCAGTGAATTGAATTTAGCTCCAAATTCACCTCACCGATCAGAATATGACCTGCAGTGTATGAAGGTACGCTGAAAAATTACACTGTCATATATTTCATTTTCTCAGCGTTTGGGGATTCTTTCAGTAACCCTTCCATAAATGATACAACAGCCCTAGAAAAGCTTGTGGTAAATCAGTTCCGACACACTGAAAACTAGCTTAGGCTTAATAGAGACTTTATGGTTCCTTGTCTGTTTTCAGATTGGACAGTGGTTTAGGCTTTTTTTGGAGCCATGCTTTAGGCTTTTTTTGGAGCTGTGTTTAAGCTTTTTTGGAGATAAACAAACTACAGCTGCTATAAACCAGGATCCAGAAGTACCTTTAAATAAAGTGTTAGATGCAGGGCTGGCAGCAGGTAAGGCCGTGTGGATGGGAATGAACGTCCTTCCCCTCTCCCTGGGAGGCAGGGGCTGCTGGAGCCCACCCTGGGAACACAGCTCCCAGTTCTTGTTTCCTGGCTTTCCTGTGTGGTTCCTGATAGACAGAGCATTTCTTACTGGGGAACATGAGGCATTAACAAAAACTCAAAGGAACTTACATTTAAAGGAGTCCATAATTTTTTTAAGCACTTATATTTTTTCTCTGTGTTTGAAAAGGAAACTGTACCCAAGGAGAATGCATTATTACTGTTATTATTTACAGTTGGTATAATCACTTTAAGTGGAAGAGATGCATCCAGAGGAAGATTTCTCTAATGGCAACTCAGCCTCTCCTGCAATCATCCTCGTCTCTGGCGGGTTATGAGGCTGTTTGACACAATGAGATGGATTCCAGTAGATGCACGCTGGTGCTACTAAGTGTTGCCGGTGAAGAGCCCCCATCATTTGCATGCTATAACTAGACATCATTAACAATCCTTGCTCCCAAAAGCTTTCAGTGTGTAGTGCTAGTCTTCAGCGTATGCATTGTAAATACACTGATGGCACAGGGTCAAAGTAAAATCACTTTATGTATCAAAATTACCTCCCGCATAATCTTTCTTTTAGTCATTTAAAGTCTAGGAGAACAATTAGATTCCTTTCCTAACAAGTTGAAAGGGAAAAGAAGTTAGAAAAGTTAAAGGACAAATGCCCAATTTGAGGGCTTAGAAGATGAGCAGGAAAATATTACAGGGAATTCTTGTTAAGGATTCTGCAAGGTTGCATTAGAAAAAAAGAAACTTCTCATAATTAGGCTGAAAGTGTCATCATATTCTTGGTTTTCTACTGAGGCATGAAGGGAAAAAAAATCTTCAAAATTACTTCTGAATCATATAATAGATTATTTTTCCCTTAGATCAGGAAAATATTATGTCTCAACAGAAAAAAACTTCTGAGACTCCTGTTGAAGTGACTGCTTTGATAAAGCAGATGAAGAGGAAGAGAAAGCACTTGTCCATTTTATCAGTGGTCTCAACAGGTCTTGCTGTTCCTCTGTCAAGCCCCTCTCTGTAATTTTGATACAGACCTCACTGAACCTAGCTAAAGGGTTACGTCTCTATTCAATAAGGTCATGAGCCAGCTGCAGCCCTGAATGCATACTGGATGTGCAACTGTGTGCTGCAATAACCATCCCTCTCTGCAGCTCAACTATTTACACTAGACCAGTGTAGGCTGCCCAGGTAGAGGGCACTTGTGATGCAAAGTAGGAAGAGCTGTGTGTATGAGAGAGAGAAAATACATAGATGTGCTGGATGTAAATTATTTTGTTTAAAAGAAATAATGAAAGAGAGGTAGAGCATTATTTTTTCCCCCTGTTCTGTTGAAGGAAGGGGAGGGTTTACAAGAGTGCTACAGCTGTCACAGAAGCTAAACACAGGGCTCCCAGTTAAAACCTGACCCCTTCAATGTGCTGCCCTGCTGTTATTCCTCCTATTTCCTGAAAACTCTAGAAATGCTTTCAGAAAGATGGCAGGTGTCTCTGCTGCTCCTCCCACTGCAACATCCCCTCACTGGAGAACCTGTATTTTTCCAGTACTGAGGAAAGGAAGTAATATTGTCCCTCAAAGCCAAGAGAAGGAGAAGTGCATGTGTGCTGGCCAGTCCCCACTATATGCTGCTTATTCTTAGGAGGCTGGTATAATGTGTTTCAAGACAAACATCTGGAAAACAAAAGATACAACTTAGCTTTCATTATAATATTTTTGAAGTTGCCAAATTCACTACGGTTACTATGAAAATTTATTTAGCATTTTGGTATTTTCTTTTGTCTATACTAGTCCTTTTTTCCATCCTATTAACCTTGTCAGAAAAATGGCCTTTACTAGGATTTTCCTGATACTGAAAGATTCTTATTCTGTTCCTTGTTGAAGACAGTATTGTCTCAGTTAGCACCTTATCAAGCTGACTGTTGCCATACTATTTTTCATTTGTCTGCTTTTAAATATCTGTTGTACAAAATCCTATACTCTGTGACCTCTTTGGTAGGTAAGATCTCTTTCTGCTGATTGTTTTATATCACATATACCACTACAGATTATATTTTGAGATCTGCAATGTTATATGCAGTAATGATCAGAAAAAGGACTGAGTTTTGTGATAGAATTTCAGTTACTTATTTTATTCACTTATTCTCAGTTTAGGATCATGCTGATTTATCAAAAGATGCAACCTATGAGATGGGATGTAACCTTATTCGTCCCATCAGCTGACATCCTCTTCCTCCTTTCTTTACTCCCAATCTCACTCACTCTCGTTTTACAGATACAGTTTTTCATTCATGGCTCTAACTCCTCCACTTCCTCCGGTAACCTCTTCTTTTCCTTGTGTTTTGATTTTCTCTTTACGTTCTTTTTCTCTTATGCATTTTTCCCCTTGCAACAGACTCTCGCATTCTAAAAAAAGCTCAGAAAAAGGAAAAAACGGGAGACAAAGACTCCTGGTCCTGCCTTGTTTTCATCAAAAGATAATTTTCTTAGCGTCTTGCTTGATCTCTGTCCCTCCTGTTTATATCTTTCCATGTACTCATGTCCACTGCAACAAACACATGCTCGTTTTCTGTTGTTGTTGTTGTTCCAAGACCTATGATAGCAGCCCCTGTTACCTCACTCATTAGATATATTCTTTCTTCCATTCTGCCTCACATTTTGGTAGAATTCACTGTACACATCTGCAAAGCTACCTTATTGCTGTCTTGTGTTCTTCATTGAAAGAATAAATAATGTTTTATTCCTCCACCAGAAATTTGTTAATAGATGGGTTAGTCATCTGTTTTTCTTGCTCACATGCTGACCAGTACTGATTGCCTTGTCATTCCTAGTGCTGCTCCATCAGCTTTTATTCCTTTCCTGTCTATGGTCTTATGCTGGTGGTTTTTCTGTACTACGTGGTGTAGCAGAAAGATGTCCAAGCAAGCTGCCTTAGGTACAACAAGATGGATAGTGCTGCTAATGCAGTGCTCTCCTCACCTCATTTTCCCTCCTTTGAAGTTCACATGCCTGAGAAGGAGGTTATAGTAGGTAGAGTAGTGCCCTTGGCACATGGAGTTAGGCTGGTGCTTGGGTTAGCCAGCTTGGAGTTAGCCTGGATACAGCCACCAGGGAAAGCATTGCGCCATGCTGTTACACTTGTTATACGCTGTTATTTACTGATCACAATATACCACTGGCCCAGGCATAAACCAGATTTGCAGTCATAAGGCAAAAAGTAATTACAAATGCCTCTCGGGATGATAGAATGTTCTTGTTTCTAACTCGAGGTTAAAGTGTCTTAATTGAAGGCTTAATTATTTTATCTTTTCTCAATATAATTGTTTTTGTCAAGGGAATTTTTTAAAATCAGGTTGAGGGGTTCTGGAGACATCTTGTTTGTTATAATTTGTCATTATTTCTAGACGTGTAAAATGTATTTTATATCTGGGGAGGTGAATCACTGTCCTTTGGAAAGAAAATAAAGAATAAAATCCTCATTGGAAGTCTTTGCCCTAAAGAGATCATTATTTTTACACTAATTCTAGGGAACAACAGCCTGCCAGTTCACTTTCTTGAGAGGTCTTCTTTGATTAAAGAAAGAAAAACCTCACTCTGTTAGTAGCTGAGCTCACAAGCAAAGTGAAGTGGCTGTTTTATCTCTGTTACCATGGTAGTTTTGCTTCAGACCTCTTCCAGTCCAGTGTGACTAATGTGGATACTACCATTGTAATATATTTTGGTCTTACCTGAGTGAATGTCAGCTATATAGTTGCTTCTCCGTAACTCAGTGAGGTTTTTGTTTTCTTTAATGAAAATATTTTAAACACCCATGGCCCAGACTGAAATAAGAGGGAATTTCACATATTTAATTCGTTGAAAACTGTATGTGGTTCTCAAGCTAAGTACTCAAAATACTTTTAAAAATACTGTTTTTCAAATAAGGTCTTATATATTACCTATATCCTCCCCTCATGATGGCTGCAAAGGAGAAAAAAAGTAAAAACTACTTCTTTAGGTCTCATCACTCAATTCAGTGGCTTGTAACTGGTGAGTATTTTTTTCACAACACTGGTGATGCTGAAATACGAAAAATACTGTACCAGCATAAGTAGCTATGAGGTTGCAGGTTGATTTGCCTTATTTCTACATGTCATTTCCAGGTTGATAATTTTTAAGAGATGAAAAACTAGGACATTGATTTAAACAATGTAACCACGGTTTTTTTGGTCAGTAATGAAGGAAGTTTAGAAGAAATGAGCAGAAACATGACATCCCTCTTCATTTCAAGCTGAAAAACACTTCAGCCTTGAGGCAGATTACCCAACTCTTTTGTGAACTCTTCACTTTTTTCTAGGGTTCCTCATTGCTCACTTATACTATCATCTCATGCAAGCTGTCTGTGGGTCATGTATACAACTACATGTGGCCACCTTCATTCCTTACCAAACACCAGACCAATCTTGTTGACATCTCAGGGCCACTTCTGGATCCTGCAGCTTTGCCTAACCTGTGCGGTACTGAGACACCCAGGCTGGAGAACCTGTCCTCTCCACATTTCATACTTTCTCCTCAGGTCCAAAATCATCCCCTCTGACATCCAGCACCACAGAAAGACCTCCCACTCTCAGTCAAAGAAATACATGTCCAGAATTGAAAATCCGTATCCTAAAGCACACAGCTCTTTTTCCTCTGCCGTTCTCCCTTGCATACTTTAGAGCTCTGTGCATCCATATGCACTCCTGTGGTGGTACAGCACCGAGCTACGCAACATGTACCTCCACATGGCAGCGTTAAGCAAGACCAGACGCAGTGTTACTCCCTTCCTCCTAGTTTGGCCTACCCAATCCACGCCGACTACCCAGTCCCAATCTATTGCTGCTTTGGAAAAACAGAGCAGATTTAGCAGAGTTAGGATGCAGGTACTTATAGTGGACAAGTTTATGAGTAAAGCTTACTCCTTGTATGGGCAAGAAAGAGTCAGAAAATCAAATTACATGTCTGCTTCAAAATTTCCCCTAGAGTAGAGTGACAGTACTTCTTGGATAGAAAAAAGGAACAGACAGATAACAAATATATTTTTTATTAAGATACACTGGAGGAGAACACACTTTTCTTAAGTACATGATACATTTTTCCTTAGGTGGATGTTGCAACTGCCCTCTGATATGTAGTTCAACTATTGTTCACTTAAATGCACTATTATTTCAGATGGTACTTATAAGCAGCTTTGCTAAACATCAATACGTCTTAAAAATAATTTATAAAACTTTTTGCATACATAATTCAAGACAACTATTTTGAAGCTCTAATTTTTTTTCAGTCTGCCAGTCTGTTTACACAGAAAAAAAAGTCGTTCCACCACTACACTTAGCATAGGAATAGGCATAATATATTCTGCAAGTTTTAAGAAATCAAGAGATCCAGGATTTGAAAACAGAACAGTAGATCCTCATCTTGTTTTTCTAATGTGGGATTGCTAAAGCACTAACACACAAGGTAGTGCTTGTTCAGTGCACTGTATCCTTCACTAAAAAGAAACGATCTTTTCTTAAACTTTAACTTAATATTGTTTATAATTTCTTGACCTTCAGCAGGGGTGTTGGACTTGCTGTGTTGCACGGAGAGAGATCATACAATTTTTTGTAGGAAAGTTTACCACACTCTCCGAGCTGCTCCATCTGTGCTAAAAGTATCCCATGGATAACACAGGGACATGTATCATGCAGCACATTTAAAGTACACAAAATAACTAATAACACCCTAAACCTTTAGACCAGCTGTCTGGGCAGACCACAATGTACAATTTCAGCTGGACTGGCGTTTAGCATCCTACTCCTCTCCTAATTTTTCCTTTCAGCAGAAAGATTCTTTTTAACTGGCATTTTCACCTCTACAAATGTGTTCTTTTTCTTCAAATTTCCCAGCACAGGCCTGGGACTAAAAGATCTGATCTCCTTTTTAGGACACCATGGCACCATCCTGAGAAGGTTTCTCTGGCATTTTGTTCTTGGTTCTACAAACTTTCTGTCTATAGAAGTCAAACAAAGTTGTTTTTTTTTTTCTTTTTTCTTTTTAGCAGTACTAGTGTAATTTTGGTTAAATGGGCAGGAAAGCCCCAACCTAATTCTTCCAGTGATTTCTTAGATATTCCGTATTAAGTTTGACATTTGATTGGTATTTTTGGTGGATACATTCTCTTTCTAATACTTCCCCTAACAATTACATGAATTCCATGTGCATTGTCCACAAAGATGTATTGTTGAGGCATTGATGAACCATGACTGTTACAGAGGAGTAAGATGGAAGAGCACAAGTGAGAATAATCTTAATTGGACTTTGTGTCACTAGGAATGAAATATTGCCTATGTATTCAGAAGCAGCGTGGGCTGTGCCAGTTCCAACAAATAGAAAACATATGCAAGGCCCATTTTAATACAGTTAACATGCAAACAACTAATGGAATATACGAATGTAGTCTTACATTAAGTCAGTGGGGTTTTTTACTGTTTCTTAAACACATGTATAACACATAAGATAGATATGTATAATAAGTTGTTCTAATGCTAGACATGAGAGAAGTCTGGATTTGCTTTTGAAAATAATTGTTTCTTGGAGGAACTGCAGCATGAATAGATTTATCTGAAAATGAATAGAAACATTTCAGAATACAGATAACTGAAACACCATTAATTTTCTACTAATTGGGAAAAACAGTTAGCTATCTTTCCACTTAGTATTTATTATAACATGATTTCTTCTTAGAAAGAAAAAAACATTTCATTGAAGTGCAGCTCCTACTAAGCATCGGCGTGCTTGCAGAACAGAATCATTTGTGGTAGAAGAGATGCCTCTTGGGTCATCTCAGTCCATCAGCCTGCATCATCACTGGATGGATTTCATTATTCTTAAAATACCTTTGAATATCTTCAGTGATGAAAATGCTGTAACCTTCACTGGCAGGTTGTTCCATTATGTAACTGTTCCTCTAGTTATAAATTTTCCCTGCTGCGTTTTAATCTAGTTATTAGTATTTCTTGATCAACCTCATTGACAAATGAGACTAATTGATCCTTAGACTCTTTGTAGTGCTCTGTTAAGTACTTGTACATTCTTTGTCTCTTCAACTTACTTCTCCTTAGTTTTGCATACCCATTTATTTTAACCTTTCTCACATGTCTGATTATCTATCTTTTCTCATATACATTTGTATATCCTTTCAATACTTCTCTTTATGGGGGGGCGTTTTTCACTAAAATAAAACTGAAGAAGAACTCCTGTGGAGACTGTAATAGTGTAGAAATGAGTAACACATCACAAATCATTTAGTCTGGATATAGCATATCTTTAATAAAAGCAGCTCAATGCATAGGACTGGACTCTTGGGAGTCAGTGAACCAGACAATTCTGTAGTCTTCTATGGGATGGGTAATTCCATTCAGAAATTTGTCAAGAACCATCTTAAAACCACATATGTTTCTTGCACCTTTTACTCCTACTGAAAAGCTGCTTCATAATTTCTGAAACAGAAAACTTTAAAAAAATTCCATTCCTGGGTAGTTTATATCCGTTCTCCTACCAGAATTACACCGTATTTTAAATATCTATTTCCTTCCCTCTATGCTCCTCCCTCCAGCCCTTCCAAATCCCCTCCTGTTTATCTCCTGTTTTACATACACATGCAGAAAAAAATACATGTCCTGGTTTTAAACTCCACTTTTCCTGAGGTCTTTCAGCCTCGTATTGCAAGCTGGTCTGCCCATTCACCTGGTCATCCTAGCAGCCCTCCTTTGCGTGTATTGCAACTGAATTCAATTTCCCTCGAGTACAGGCAATGACAGTTGTGTTCCACATTCCTGATGAAACCACGCTGGTTCCTGTGCAATGGCAGCAATAAGTCTCTCCCCAGTAGAAAGACCTCACTTAATGCTTCTTGGGATCACTGCTTTTATTTCACAGCCCCACTAGTGAGGGCTCACTGTGACCCTGCCCCTGCCTACTGCCCGTCTGTCTCCTCTTCCATTATTTTGCTGGAGGATAAGTTTCTCCTCTATTTTAGAAATTCTTGCTCTCGGGTCTCAGTGCATGACCTGATGCTGCTTGCTGTTAAATTTCGCCTCTCTCCAGATACTCCACCTCACTCCACATATTCCAGTCCTGAAGGTCTCTTCATGTTTTCAGGCACGAGGTTGGGTGTGAGATAACAGATAACTGCAGTCGGGTATCTGCTTGCAAAACAATTTAGTACTTTTCAGTCCCTTTGCTTTCCTGCAGGGATTTGCTCTTCAGCAACAGCCACATGGGTGTGGTGGGTTGACCTTGGCTGGTTACCAGGTGCCCCACCAAGCTGCTCTCCCACTTCCCCTCCTCAGCAAGACAGGTGGAGAAAATAAGACGGAAAAGCTTGTGGGTTAAGATAAGGACAGGGAGATCACCCACCAATTATCATCACAGGCAAAACACACTCAGCCTGGCGAAGATTAATTTAATTTATTGCCAATTAAAAATAGAGATAATGAGAAACAAAACCAAAAATAAAACCTTCTCCCCATCCCCCATTCTTCCCAGGCTCAACTTCACTTCCAACTCCTCCAGCTCCTCCCCACCAAGCAAGGCAGGACAATAAAGAATGGGGGTTGCACTCAGTTCATAACACTTCATCTCTGCCTCTCCTTCCTCCTCATGCTGTTCCCCTGTTCCAACATGAGGTCCCACCCACGATGTACAGCCCTTTGCGAACTTCTCCAATGTGGGTCCTTCCCACTGTCTGCGGTTGTTCAAGAACTGCTCTATGGGTCCCCCATGGACTAGACATCTTGCCAGAACTCCTGATGCTCTGTGGGCTCCTCTTCGTGGGCTGCAGCTCCTGCCAGAAGCCTTCTCTGGCATGGGTTCCCCATGAGTTGCAGCCTCCTTCTGGGCACATCCACCTGCATCACTGTGGGGTCCTCTGAGGGCTGCAGGGGGACAACTTGTATCACCATTGTCTTCACCATGGGCTGCAGGGGAATCTCTGCTCCAGTGCCTGAAGCACCATCTCACCTTTTTTTTTACTGATCTTGGCATCTGCACAGTTGTTTCTCTCACTTGTTTCTCTCTCCTCCCTCTCACAGCTGCTGCACAGCATTTTTTACCCTTTCTTAAATATGTTATCACAGAGGTGCCACCAGTGTCACTGATGGGCTCAATTTTGGGCAGCAGTGGGTCTATTTTGGAGCCAGCTGGAACTGGGTTTGTCCAATACAGGGGTACCTTCTGGTGTCTTCTCACAGAAGCCACCCCTTCAGCACCCCCTGCTGTCAAAACTTGCCCAAGTAAACCCGGTACAGTAGGGAATGCTCCTGTGTCTCCCAGTGGATCTGTCTGCAGCCTTGGGTTGAGAGTCCCTAAGCAAACAGGCTGCCCGGGGAAGTGGTTGAGTCACCATCCCTGGAGGTATTTAAAAGACATGTGGATGTGGCACTTAGGGACATAGTTTAGCGGTGGACTTGGCAGTGCTACGTTAATGGTTGGACCCAATGATCTTAAAGGTCTTTTCCAACCTAAACAACTCTATGATTCAATGATTGTAAACTCACCCAACAGCCTTTCCTCCTCCTCTAGTTCCCGTGATTCAGACATACACTGGCTTCAGCAATTTGCACAGTATGAGCTTAGTCCCAGCCTGATACATACAGGCCACAGCAGCTCCACTGAGCAGCCTGAACACCCACTGTTGTGCTTGCTGGTCTCGAAGATTTTATTGCAATCAAGCGCAAATATCTTTGTAAGAGGAATCAGTGATTCTGCACTGATGTTGAGAGGAATGAAGATACGGAAACGTGCATGTCATGTAGCCCTTGCTACTTTCTGGGGGACTGAGAGAGCAAGCGAGTGGGGAAAATATTACTCTGATTCTAATACCACATTTGCAACCCTTCTGGATGGGGCAGTTGATGCACAAGATGATTTCTCAAGTCCTTTGTTGGGATACTGAGTGCCCCTTCATTTGTGCTGGTTTCTGTTTTGGTCCAGCATAAAGGTGTTTGGGGCATAATTGGTGGGGTGCCCTGTGTGGGAGGAGGCCATGAACTGCTCTGCACCAGTTACAGATGGTTACAGATGGTTCCAAAACAGTGGAAAAATCCACTGCCCACCAAAACTGGATCAGTCAGGAAAGCCTGTAGCAGCTCTGCATGGACGTGGTTAGGAAAGTGTATTAGTCGCTGGAGCAGGAGACACTAGAGGACACCTGTGAAGAGGGACAAAGGGAGATGCAAAAGGACACATGTGAGGGCACATGGGAGGAGGCACAAGCAGGAGATGTGAGAGGAGGCACAGGAGGACACACAAAAAGGGGACACTGGAGGAGAAATGTGAGGACACACTTTTGGAGAGACAAAATGGAGAAGACATGGAAAGAGAAACTGTTGAGGACACAGCTGGAGACACATTCATGGCAGGACGAAGTACAGCTCTGAGAGGACTGGGGCTGTGGCACCCTGTGCTGAGGCAGGTACATCCCTGACTGTAGCTGTAGCTGAGAGACTACAGCTGTGGATGACCCACACTGGAACAGGAACATCCCTGAGGGACTGTGGCCCATGGGTGAGCCACATTGGAGCTGAGAGCAGTACAAGTGAGGACCAGGGGAGGAGAAGAGCAAGAAATGGAGTGGCAGAAGAAACCATTACGCTCTGACGCTGACCTCCTGCATTGTCTATCACCTTGTCAGTGGGATCGGGGAGGACTGAGATAAACGTGGTGAAAATAAAGCCATTGGAATTAAGAAGGGGTGGTGGACTGAAGTGTGACCTGGGAAAGGGGCATGCAAGGTGACTTCCTTTGCTGTTTATTTAATTGTCTTTGTCTTCTTTGTTTCTCAACAAAAGAATCAGTAAGGAACAGATTATGTTAATTGGCAATAAATTAGCTGAAATTCCCTGGATTGAGACTGCTTTGCCTGCAACAGCAGGTCAGAGTATCAAGGTTTGCCAAAGGGTATAATCTGTTTCATGTATCTCATCATGTAAAAAGACAGTCCTGTTCTTCTGTATTTTCTCTGAGGGGCCACCCTTTGACAGGTTTTCTCCATTCCAGTTCATAAGGACACCAGGCTCATAAGTATTAGTATTTAATATAGGAGTTACATGTTTGCCTTTGTTTGTTATTTTATATTTCCATTTTCACTGATAGTGCTGTGCTTAGCTTAATTAAATGTTTCCTGGAAGGAGCTCATTGCTGAAAGAGCCTACAGTTTGAAAAGGCCACGTGTTGCTTCTACCATGGCTACTTAATGTCCTCTGGTTTGTCATCAGAGAGGAGGAGGGCTTGGGGGCATCTAAAACACCACAAAGAGAAAAGGATACCCTGAAGCAGTGTGCAGCCACAGTGTTGTCAACAGTATTAAGTTCAAAGCTCCTTTTGAAGACAGAAACATGGTATGGAGGATTCCTCCTGCTTATTTCCAGCTACACATTAAACTCCTACTGAAGCAGCTGCTCATATCCTTACATTGGGATGTAGACAGTAATAACTTCTCCAAGTTTGCTTTTCAGCCTGTAGAATTTAGCAGGGCTAGATGTGTCTTCAATCCCATTTGTCCTATTGCCTAATTGTCAGAAAAGTATTTTGAATGTTGAAAGACTGTTTGGATCTCTGGAAGAAGAAGATCACTGCTCTTTATTTCAGAATAAAACCTTCCCAAATAACTGCTGAAATCACACTGAGAGGTTCAAAACACTTTTTGGCCCTAAATTTTTTATAAAATACTCACATTAGTAAGTGAACTACATAGGGTGTATTTTAAATTACTTGTTAACTTCCAGATAGTGGTTGTGAGTGTGAGCTATTGTGTCAGCAGATAAAACTTAGATCAAATGGCAAGACTTCCCTATTTTTTCCTTTCAAAAGGGAATATCTCAGTGCTCATTCTTCTGTAAAGAAATAACCTTCTCCTGTGGCTGAGAGATGATTTGGTAAAGCACCGCATTAGCGGAATTCATCCTGACCAGCTGTGCTGGGGCTTAACAAAAGGCAAGTCATTTACAGAATAGCTGTGCAGCATTTTTGGTACTCAGTTCACGGTTTGGAAGGGCCTCTTTAAGATAATGTGCAGGCTGGCTTTTACCTCCTACATCATAAAATTGTGTGGTTTGTTTCTTCCCTGTGGTCAAATGACCTGGGGATCTCATGTCCTGCTCTCACTCTAGACATGTCCCTACAACACTGAACCTATTAGAAGGTGGACAGCTGAAAAAAGACTAAGATTATTACCAAAAAAAGACTTGCATAAAAATATAATCCGTATTACAAATATTATTTTTTAGTTTCTTAGAAATGTTTTTGTGTTAATATACTATGTCAAGAAAAACATAGTGAACAACATCTTTTATTTGAGCTCTCTAAGTGGGGGAATCAGATGAAACATGGTTTACAACCTAGTTTTTGAGTTTACCATCATCTTCTCTTACTCTGTCTTTCCAAGAGTTGCAACCTGCTGAATATGTGAAGGCTTAAATAGTTTGTGTAACTAGAGATGTTGCTGGGTCTCAGCCTCACTGCAGCACTCAGCCAGCAGTACAAGCCATGAAATTCTCATACAAGTGAGAAACCCAAATTACTGTCTAAGCTTTTACATTCATAAGAAGTTCACAATTTATTTGTGCTGTGGGAAGGAGGATGTTGATTGTTGGTTTTATGTTAGTTATAAGCAATTTCTGGGGTCTTGTAAATGAAATGTATTTAAGGAATCGGTTTTATTATTGCTGAGAAAAACCTTATCCTCGTTATCAGTCTGCAAATCATTGTAGAAAAGTAGCCTGGCAAAACTGGCTGAATAAACTTACCCAATTAACCCCAGAATATTTTATTCCTTCGTTGTACTCTGCTATTGCATCTGACAGTTTTGCTGCTCCTCTGATCTAATTAAGGATTTTTGGCAAGCATCACGGTGTTATAAATTTTGAAAATGTGAACCAAACCTGGCTCGTAGCACTTGCTTCAAATCAAGAGGAGAGCTGAACTTTCATTTACTTCTTGAACTGACAGATTAGTTTTCATGAGAAATGTTGACTTCTGTTTAGCTTGTATATAAGTATATATTTATTTATGTATTTATGTACACACACACATATATATTTACTCTTCCATGATCATGTTATAAATGCTCGTTTCTTCTTCAGGGTTTGTGCTTTCTGTTTTTATTAATGGGGAAAACACTTTATGATGAAAATAAAAACAACTGGCAGATCTGGCTTTCCAATTCATATGTGTCAGAACACAACACTTCAGTCTTCCACTTGGCAAACTGGAGGTTTATAACTGGGCTGTGCGAAGCCAACCAATTTTTCTGGGTCAGAGGATGGCAGGCATCAGAACTGGAAGTGCAGTGTTCATCCCTTCTCTGAGAAAATCAGGTAGAAATGAAAGTTTTAACCTGTTCTAGGCTGCTTTTCTACTCATCTGCTGTTTACAAGTTCAGTGCCATCACAGATCTAGAGGTTTGTCTATGGTATGAGCTTCTAATCTCCCCTATGCTTTCTAGAGAGAAATGGTAAACCTGCATGCTAGATTGTGCCCCAAATGCTGGCAGATCATCTGACTGCTCCTTCTAGAGCTCCAGTCCTTCTTTGATTCCTATAGCTCATCCAGAAACAGTTGGAAGAGAGTGAGGTATTGCTTAAAACACCTTTCGAGGCAAGGTGGATCCCTGCCCACCCCCTGCTGCAAACCCTACGCAGGGTGCAGGCGGATGGCAGCAGGAGCATCCCACCTCTGCTCAGGAGCGCAGGTCCCACCCAGGCTGTGGGCAGCTCTCCTCCGTGCCTCTCACAGCTCCTCCACCTGCTGGAGCCCACCCTGGGACTGCAGTGCTTGGCCAGCATCAGGCGGATGAGTCCTAGAAAGCCCTGGCTTCATGTGTCTCACAGCTCTACGGCGACTTTGAGCAGGTGAGCCAGAAGCATCCACACAGCTGTGATAGGGATGTATAGCCAGGTCTTTAACATGCGCGCTGGCCCCAGCTGCAGTCTGAGGCTCACTGGTAGCCTGCTTTGATGGCTGGCTTTGGCTTTGGCAGAAAACCAGGCTCCTTATCTTCCTTTTATCCTGGAATTCATTTGAGGCAGAGACCATTATTTTGTGTGATACAGCACCAACACATTGTTAAGGTTTATCAAACACTGATGTTATGCCTCTGTAAGGATTTACCTGTCACTATGTTCTAGAAATATATTAGTAAGCTCCTCAGTGAAGCTGTTAGTAATGGCTATTGTGTAATAATGACTATAAGTATGTCTAGGTTACCTCTCCATTTCTCTGGTTTTAGTTAACAGATAGAAGCCTGAGTTACTCTACTTTTCATGTCTGGCTGTACATATCAACAGCTATAAAAGATTTAACTACAGATTACAGCTACGTGAAAACCATCCCTCCTGTTATTTTCCTGGATCTCAATGCCTAAGACACCATGGAAGCAAGGCTAATCTGCTGTGTGACATTTGGGAAAGCAGCTGGCAGCTGAGCCATGGAGTTGGGCAGTCCCTAGTGTTAGCCCAGAGCCTCCGCACGTGGTTTTACAGACCTCTTTCTCTAAGTGAAAGCCTTTGATCTTTGTAGTAAATAGATTTAATAAGCTACCATTTCTCCATGAAAATGCATCCATTATTTTGACACAAAAAGAAGACTTCCCGAAGAGACTCAGTGTCTATTTCAGTGGAAAACATGCATTCGTCAATCCCTCTAAAGCAACGAACCAGCTGGTGAAAAGTCACATCTCCTGCCACAAGGGGAAAGTCACAAAGAAGAAGATGTCTATTTTTATTGAGCAATTGCCACAGAGCTCTGTTACTGATGGTGTTAATGAGAAAGGATTGTGTTAATGTACAATAATGTACAATAATCTTTATCTTGTCAGCAGTGTGGAGGAGATCTTCCATGAATTTTCAGAGTGATATCAGCTTCTAATTAGTAGCGACCTCAGAGAAAAGCTCCAGAAGTTTGCCACCAAGAAAGATAAACACTGTTAACTGATATATTCAAAAGCACTTAGTATTGCTTTAACATGAGTCTCTTATGAGGTTTATTGGAGTTTTACCAATAATTTCCGTGGAAGAAGGTTAGGGTCAACAGCAAATGTTAAAAGAATACAATTATAAGCTACTTCTCCAAAAGACATTATTTCTAAAGAAGAAATGAGGCTGACTTCAAGCACATCTGCCCAAGCTGGCATTTCTAATCAGTGTATTCTTTCAGAAGGCTATTTCCTTTTTAAAAAAAATCCACTCAATCATAGGGATCCACTTTTTAATACCTGTATTTTCTTAAATGCCTCCAGTTACCTGTATTCTGAACAAGCAAAGCAAATTAATTTTGGGGCTGAGATGTTCTCATTGTTGGTATAAAAACACATATGAGTTTATGGCTTCTTGGAATACCCACATCTGTAATCAGTACTTGAGGTGCTCCATCTCAGTGCTTAGAAAGCAATTTGTTTTTATACCTGTGAAAAAATAACCAGATACTCAATTTGAAGCGAAAAAATAGAGAACAGACAGATTAGGTTATCACAACCTTTTCTCCATCTGCTTTCATCTGAAGTTTGCTAGACCTACTGGTGAACTTTCCTCCAATTTATAACTAGTTGCTAACTTAAAAACTGTGGATTCTCTGCCGTGACACCTTCAGTTATGGTTAGAAGTAAGAGTTACAATTTATCTTTATGAAGTGATTGTTTAAAGTGGGGAGGAGGAGGAGGTTTCATCACAAGTTGGATATTGAAAGACTGCACGCCGTAGCAGCTGTTTCATTATAAATGCAAAAGCTAGGGGTAGATTAGCAGAATTCATTAGATTTTGCTGGTTTATGTGGAGAAAGACTGAGCTTGAGGATGGTACAGTTTGAGTACCAACATACTTCATTCTCTTCATCAGTCACAAGAATTGTCAGTGTCAGACAGAAGAGCTGTGAATTAGTGAAAAACAAAATACAGTATTGAGACTGTATGGGAGGAGTGGCTGATTTGTCAGAGGGTTGTGCTGCCATCCAGAGGGACCTCTACAGGCAAAGTCCTGCACCTGAGGAGGAAAAACCCCAGGCACCAATATATGCTGGGGGCCACACCGCTGGAAAGCAGCTTGTCATAAAAGGACCTAGGGGTCTTGGTAGACACCAAGTTGAACCTGGGCCAGCAGTGTGCCCTTGCATCAAAGGCGCCGAATGGTATCCTGGGCTCCTGGAGTACTGTGTCCAGTTCTGGGCTCCTCAGTACAAGAAAGACATGGACATACTGGAGTGAGTCCAACAAAGGGCCAGGTGATGAAGGTACTGGATCATCTCTCCTATGAGGAAAGGCTGAGAGCACTGGGACTGTTCAGCCTGGAGAAAAGAATGCTCAGGGTGATCTTATTAGTATGAGAGATATATATATAAACATCTAAAGGGAGGGTGCAAAGAGGATAGAGCCAGGCTCTTTTCAGTGGTGCCCAGTGACAGGACCAGAGGCAATGGGCACAAACTGAAACACAGGAGGTTCTGTCTGAACATCAGGAAACACTTTTTCACTGTGAGGGTGAGGGAGCACTGACACAGGTTGCTCAGGGAGGTTGTGGAGTCTCCATCCTTGGAGATATTCAAAAAACATCGGAACATGGTCCTGGGCAGCTGCCTCTAAGTGGACCTGCTTGAGCCGGGGGAATAGGACCAGGTGACCTCCAGAGGTCCCTTCCAAGCCCAACCATTCTCTGATTCTGTGGAGGTGATGGAGAAGAATTTCACGCAAGACATGTCAGCTATGCACTGGGCCCAAGAAGCTGAGAAGTGGCTGTGGAAAGCCTCAGTCATCCTACACAAGTAGCAATCATGCTACATTGGTCCCAGAGCTCAGGGAAGACTGACCATTTATGGTCAGCGGCTGTGGCATGGCTTGAGACCTGTACCCAAAACACAATGTGAGATGTTACAGTGAGGAGAGCAAGCTACTCCTTTTTAGTTAACTGGAAGATATCGTACCTTCCCACTACTCCTGCAAGTATGAGGTCTAGTCCTGCATCACATGCACGGGTAGGATTCATCTCTATTAATGTTAATCCCCTCTACACAAAGCACTAGCTTTGAGCTAGACATCAAGGCTCCTCCTATAGTCAACAGAATGAGATAAACTCTCCCAGAAAGCCCTTGATCTGTCATCAGAGGGGTGGTTGAGTCAGACAGGATTTATGTGTCTCCTGTAATGACTATTGTATTACACATTTAAGGCAAGTAACCCAGATCATAGTTTCAAAGTCTCCAGCCAGTAATGCCTGTCCCTTACTTCTCGAGTGGGCCAGTACAGCTGTGTCTTTGGCAGCCCTACACAACCTTCCACTGATTACTTTCAGTTCAGTACTGCTTACCATTTTAAGACACTTTTGAAGAGTCTCTTCCAGATATGTCACTGTTTTTTGGAAACTGTCTTTCCAAACAGAACTCATGATCAAGGAGCAAAACATTTATAGCTGGATAAATACACAAACTGTTCAGTTTAAAGCTGTGTATATCATCTTGGCTTCAGTTAAGTTTATTCCATCTGCTTTTATCATCTGTAGTTACAATAATTTATATTTCCCTCATAATATTAAAATGTCAGTGAATCAAAAAAAGAAACACATCTATGGACCTATAGTAGCTAATGTCATTGCATTCAGCAAGTGAACCAAGTCATATAATTAATCATATTTCATCACCATAAACGCTTGTAATTGTGTAATTAATGTGTATTTGCATAATCACACAACAAGATCTTTATGATTCATGCTTTATGATAATCTGGATGCACAAGTTTCTGTCTCAGAATTGTAACCACTTCCAAAACTGTTATCGTCGTTTCTTTTTTTCTTATTGAACAAATATGAAGACACAATGAATAATCTGGTCTTGTTATCTCAGGCCTCTTCTGTGACTTATCCATAGAACAGCTTTCCATGCTTACTAGTTACAAAGAAGTTTCTAATGATAAAAAATTTATCAAATATTTGACTGGATGAATCTATTATTTAGATTAGGAAAACATGTAATGTAATTTCACAGGGTTTCCCAATTTTTATTAAGTAGCTTATCTGTTTTCAGTCTCTTTCAATAATTGAAGAGAGGATTTTCTTTGTAGATCAGGTTTATGGGAAAGGAATGTATGTATTTTGAATCTACAGACTTCTGTCCTGCTTGGTAAAAATGATTTTTCATTAACTAACTGAGAGCTTTTTATTGAATTTAACATTCAATTCACAGTGCTTAATTACATCTCATTCCAGACAAGATGACCCAATCTGGGCTTCTGGGTGGTATTCAGATAAATGTAACCACCTTAAAATATCTTTATTCTAAGATATTATTTGTCAGGATTCAACCTAAAAACATGTATTTTTAAAGCAGTCACAAAAGAAGAGACAAAACATGCTCAGCTTTTAGAGTTATTTTATACAGCTGTAACCACTTGTATTTATAAATAATCCAAGTTGCCAAGCAGATTAAAAAAAACCTGGTAGAAATCACTATTATGATCACTACTTTATTCCTCAACAACTTAGACCAAGCAAGCATCTATGGAGAGCTGTGTGGACTGTGAATGACGACCACGCAGTCAGGAAAGGTAAAGATGACAGTATCTCTATGCATTTACAAAGGTTGACATCACATATTAATGACAAATATCTTATAAATTGCAAAGGAATGTAACCAAAGTCAGAGCTGGATTTGGACATTAACACCTGCCCCTCTGTGCTCTGTGCTTGGCTCAAATGCCCGTGCACTTCAGAGGGAGATTTATTATGGCAGCCAGGAACCACACAGAATGGCCCTGCTACCTTACGGATTTGAACATCAATTTTGTTCTTGCCCACTCTACTTTTGAAGGTCTTTTGAGTCTTATTTCAAACACCGTTCAGAGTTTTTGGTTTCTTTGCACTCAGATGCTTTGTTTTCAACCTGGTACGTGGTCCAGGCCAGTAGTTTTCATACCTCTTGTTTGCTGAGATCATGGCACAAAAGCAGAGGACAGGAGTTTTTGAGAGCGGGGCTGCAGACTGCCAGTGTGATAGCAATGAGGTGTCCATACCCTTAGCTGTGCATAACACCAAAAAGAATCAAACCCAAGGAGCTTCAAAAGCTGTAACAGTGATTGGAATGGTTTAGATTCCAATAGCAAGGTATTAAAATTCTTTTGCTCAGTCTTAATACCTATTTTGCTTCTCTTCACAAGGGCATTGTCCAAATGGAATTCACATTTTAAGCACTCTCCCTGAGAATAGCTAATATAATAAAGGATAATTAAAAGAACCGCAAAATCTGATTTTCCCAAATCTCCTGTACACTACTCAATTACTACACACATTTGGTTTCAGTCCTGCCAGCTACTGCAGTCAGATTATCTTTTGTTTACTCTGCCACTCCATCCGGACTCTCTGTCATTTGTGCAGTATTTCAGAGGTAAATTATGAAATATATTTCTGCTCATTAAGGTCCTGAAAAGACTCCTCTTAAAGTCAGTGGAATGATGCCAGCTTACATCAGGAGCAGCTGGTATAGATCCTAACTTTGGTCAAGCCAAAACCGTAATTATAGGGTTAAGCAAAAATTCTAATAGTGACATTTTGACTCACTTCTTATTTTTTATTACGGTGTTATGCTACATAGCTAAAAAATTTACTTCAGGAAAAGCTGTGTGACCATTATTAAAAACTGAACAAGACGGAAAAACTTTGTGAAGGCAATACTCAAATTTACATGGGAATAGAGTGGAGATAAATTTACATGCCAAAATTTTTTTTTTTTTTTTCCCCTGCATCGCAGACGTACTGTTTCACTCTTTTTTTCTGTTTTTTCTTTGTTTTAGCTGTTCCATCTCCAGGTTGTTAGTGGGTCACTTCCTAGCAAAATAAAAAAATAGCAGATATCAAATCCCTCAGTGAAAAGTCAGATGACTGAATCACTGAAGATTCTGGGGACTTAATACACAAATCTGTCAAGACCTGTAGTCACAGCCTAGCAAGGATTCATCTTTCTTTGGCACCTTTTTTGATAAGCTACCAGACCTATATTTATTTAACCCTGACACAGTCACAGCTGGAAACCCATTTTGCACACAGAGAAATTAGTCAAGCAATAACTCTGCTAAAACTCAAAAAGCCTCAGGCTCAGATGGGTACGACTGATTTTTGTGTAACAGCCAGCCTTCTCATGGTACCATGCAGTCCTCAAACTCCTGCTCCTTCAGTTCCATCTCTCGTAGTATCTTTCATCTCAGGCAAAGCAATACATATTTTCTAGCAAATATTAATATCTAGCATTTCTCATCTGTAGATGTGAAAGCAATTTATAAAGTAGATAAGTATCATCCTCCTTTACTCTGTGATAAATCTGGGGGCAGCCGGCATCACGAGCTCTTAAAGAAATTAAGCTGCCTGTGGGAGAGAGGTAAATTGTATTATAGATTAACAACAGGTTAACAGGTAAGAAACAAAAAGAAGGAATAAATTGTTGGGCTTTACAATGGAGGAAAGCCATAGATCACAGGGATCTTTGCTGAGTCTGTTATACTCAGGGTACATACACAGAAATGAAAAAGGATGGAGAACAAGGAGACTAATGATGATGCCAAATTATTCAGGGTAATAAAAATGAAAGCTGATTGCAAAGAGCTGTGGAGAAGTGTCACGGTATCAAGCAGGCAATAGGATGACAAATGAAATTCTATGTAATAAATGTGAAGTGATGCACAAGGGGAAAACCGATCCAAGACAATGGGTTCTAAACTACCTGTTTCCATTTAGGAAAGAGAACTTTTAGTTATAATAATGGATCTTTTCAAACATCAGGACAATTCTCAACAGTGGACAAAAACCCGATGTGTGTTGTAGCAATCACTGGGAAAGAAATAGAAAACAAAACAGAAAAAAAATCTTGTGCCATTAATCCATATTGTGAATACATTTTGAAATGTGGTGTAGCACTGGTTGGCTTCATCTCAAACATCTCAAAAAGTCCAGAAAAGAGATAGAAGGTCAAAAGTTTGGAGCATTTCTTGTTGAGAAATGAAACTAATCAGGGAGCTGTGGTAGGAATCCACAAGATTACAGATTACATGGGTAATTGGTGGAGGTGCAATTTCTCATTGTTTCTTGTTATCTCAAAATCTAATGATTCTGCCTTCTAAGGAAGGGAGAATCTAATGAAAATGAGAGATGATATGTTCGAAATAATCAACAGGAGGCATTATTTTCCACACTGCTACTATTTAAACTGTGTATCTCCCTGCGTCAAGATGTGGTAACATAGAGTCGACTTGGCAAATTCATGGAAGAAACATCCATCAACAGCTATTAAGAACAAAGATACCACATCTGACTCAGAAGCCCGTTACAGGTCACTGGAACCTGGGAACATGTCATGACATTTTTTCTGCTCTTACGCTGCCCGTTACTACTGGCCATTGTCAGAGACAGGACAGATAGACTATATATCTGTCTGTTCTAATGTGTCTAATATGTCCTTCAAAACCTTATGTTTCCCAGAAGAGAGATGCTTTAGACCAACAAGGAAAAACTTCGCTGTGGAATTCAGGACTGGCAATGCAAACCTTCATACTGACTCTTGCAGCTACATGGGAAATACACTTTTTCTGAAGATACTGGTATTCATCCCAGCTGGCAGGTTCTGCAAAGGCGGGCTTGTACACCCTGCTGTCTCTTGATCTTTCATTTTCAGAAAACCAGCATTAGAGATTATGTAGCTTTGCTCAGTCAAACAGCAGAAAATCTTATGCGTAAGAAGTAAAACCAGTTCCCTCAATCACAGACAAAAAGTTAAAACTTTACTTATACAGTCCTAGAAGTCTGTCCCCTCAAAAAAAAAAACCCCAAACAAAATGACATAGGAAAAAACCCCACAAACCCAAAACAATGACCAAAAGCAATTCTAGGCCATACTTCATGCTGCATTTCTTTTTTAGCTGCTCTGGAGTACTGGCAAACAAACAGCTGCAATGTATTCCCCTTTTTCCTCCCCTAACATGATGACTTACCCTTCTCTTCAGTTTTCTGAAACTAAAACTTCAGAAAAAGGGGTTTCCTAAGCATTCCTTGCTTTATCTTCTAACTTAATTTTTGTAATTACATTATTCACTCAACATTTACCTTTGATAAAGCTATGTTTTCTTGCAACTCTTTGTCACATATGGCTAGAATAGCTTACAAGTCCTTTCATTCTTTTGGACCTCTTTGGAGTTGGATTTCTTTCTCCAGCATTCTTTTTATGTAAATGAAGCCTGTACTGGCAGACTGTAGACAAATCTTTGTTTGTACTTCAAGTATTCAAGGTTGTTCAGTAGGAGAACATGACAGTGTCTTCAAGGCTGTGTGCGCCATGTAAGAGCAATTTACTGTACGGACATCTTACCAAAACCAGAGCTGACAGTTGGCAATTAGTTCTTCAAGAACCATACTAATAATGCAAATGAAGGGTCCGACAATCCCCCTTCTGCCTCTATATTTGGTTAATTTTATCAATTTTAACCTTGCCTATATAGCTCCACTTAAAAATGGAGAAATGAAGGCATAGATAATGAAGTGAGCTGGCCTGGTTGTGCCAGAGACACGGACTCTAATTGTTCTGTCCTCTGGTACTTTTTCAGGATCCCATTTTGGATGAAGTTTGCATGTTAATCTCAATTTTAGAAGGTTTTATTTTCCATTAAAAAACAAAACACAAAGACTTTTTTTTTTTTTTTTTTTGTGTGTGTGTAATGGTAGATGTCCGATCAGCCTGGGTGTAACTTCAGCTGTTTGTGTCCACGAGAAGGTGCTGTTGATGGTTAAGCACCTAATTTATGCCAGGGTTTGAGTACTTCACTATCCAAATGACCTAAACTTCAAAATTGTTACGGGGCAAAATGACCTCAGCAATTAACGGTACCTAGAATGACCGCAGACACAATAAGGAAAGGGATATTGAAACTTTGGCTGTGAAAACACACCTTATTCTGTATTTGTCTTCAGGGGAATCTGTTTTCCATCTTTTATATTTTTAACTCTTTTATGGTCTTCTAGGCCCTTTTACCTTTACTGCAAGCACTTCAGTGATAACTTCTTACAGATGTTCCCTCAATGAACAAGATTAAGATCAAGATCAAGGTCTGTTCTTCCATTCTAGCTCTTTTGAGTATGTTGAAGGCCCTCATAATCTTGACATTACTATTTTGTCCAGACTATCTCTTAGAACTTCCAGAAATGCCTCAGTCTAATAAGTAGTTTAGTGTCTCACACTAGGAAAAATGCTGTGTAAAAATGAATTTTCACGATTAGCTCCTTCAACCAGAAAGTTCTTAATCTATTAAATATGTTCAGCTGCTTTAGGAAGCAATAAATACATTTCTGATGCAATATACTGGAGCTATTTTTAAAACCAAAAAGGAACTACGACATAACTGAAAACATATGAAAATACTAGAATTTCCTCTACTGCTTTAAAATTATATTCACTCTTTTCATTGCACTGTGCTGCAAAGATACACATTGCTTTTGCTGACAGATAAAAGCCTTTTACATTTTCCTTGGGTGTAATGCAGACTGCACATCAGATGAGTGAGATAATAGGGAAGAATCATCAATTACCGCAAATAAAGAGATTTATGGAATGGGTTTTAATAAATTAAAGTGTCAGGCTATTTCTAATTAAAATAAGAGATCCCCTAAGTACTGCCTGATAACGTTAGTCATCTTTACCAGTTGCAGCAACAACACCTAAAATGTTTCAGAGGTAGTTTGTGGTATAATCACTTAATATACAAGGTATCACAGCCAGTAACATCGTCGTCTTTCCCTGTAGTCAGGTCACTGTGGTCTAGGCTTCAGTGTTAAACCATTGGAGTTAAACAAGTGTCAGAGAAAGAGAGCAAAAAAAGACTTGTTAAATTAGACTTTGGACACAGTCACGACCAAACAGGGAGATGAAGGCAAAATTCAGACTGAACTTTGAAACTGCACACAGGGTCTTAGCCAAACAACATCCTTTAAAGCCTACATGAATCACAGAACTTAAATCATGCGAAGCTCTCTGAGGGCCAGATTCAAGCCTGTGCCGAGGTCCACCCACAGGAGGAACATAAAGGGACCTTGAAGCAGCCTTTAATGCGCAGCAGAGGATTGCCCTAGAATGGAGAAATCTGCAGCTGGCATAAAACTGATGTTGCTATCTCTTCATCAGTCCCTCTGGCCCACAACATATAAGAGGCATGTCAAGGACAAAAGGGAGAACAGCCAAAATATATTGTGCACTGCGGAGCCTTGCCAGCGCAATGGGAATTTTGGATACCAGGCCCTAAAGAAGCACAGACGGGTGTTATGATAAAAGTTCTCTCCTTTCCCATATTTCTCCCCTTTAAGAAATACCTCAGCTTCCAAAATGGTCCCTGCCTCTTGCTGGGGAGAACTAGTTTAAGGGTTTGCAGCAGGAGAAGAAGCATCACTGAAAATCTCAAAGGTTAAATAACAGAGGTTTATAGCCGTTAAAAAACAACAGCTTGTAACCTTGTGAAGATCTTTCACTATATGTCAGGCTCATTTTTGTTTCTGCTATAGCTGTTATCCAGCAGATCATCCAGATAAATTAATGAGTCTACTGCTAGCTAAAACAGAGGTTTCTGGCAAAGTGAGTTTGGCTGCAGCGGGCCCGGTGGTGGGGGTCAGGATGGACTGGCTAATTTCGCTCTGCATAGAGTCAATTGGGAGTTCATTCTCTATTCCTCTGAGAGCACACAGAGGTCAAACAGCAACGCTAAAGGCCTTGGTTTATTAACGCTCTCAGGTCTCCTGGCAAAACAGACTGGATTCAGATCAAGTGCAAGTCTCTGATTGTATTTCTGTCAAATTAAGCCTAACACATCGTGGTGTTTATGTCAGCCGACTGCATAAAGATGGATGATGCCTGATACGGCATGAAATGAGATCTATTTGGATAAAAGATACTTGTTTGCAACTAATCTCTGGGTTAAAGGTGTCTTTCAAAAAATTTTAAACTCATTTTAAGTGGGAGAAGGTGATTTCATCACTTTCACTCAGGTGAGTGTGTGTGGTCTGTGTGTGTAGGCACCTTAAAACTAGACATACTATCCCTAGGAAATACAGGGTAAGTATAAGGAGAGCTGACCAATGGCACCTTAAATAAAAGGTCCCTTCCGACCTAGAAAGACCCATTGTTCAGGGTAACAGGTCATGAGGATCATATGTGCACCTCAGTATATATATAATATTAATCTTTCACCAGCAGCAAAGCCAATGAAAACACGTCCTCCTTTTGCTCCCTGATTTCTGACCGCTGCTCCCACACCACTCTGCTCCCTCAGTTCTGCCAGTGCAAACATCTGAGTGTAGCATTGTATCCATGTTCACTGAAATGCAGAAAAAACTCTATTTTCTCACTGATGTAGCACAAACAACAGCAACAGCATCTAAAGGAGGCAGCAAAATCTGCACAAGAATAGGAATAGTTGGTCAGGCCAGGTGAGAGCAAAAATGCCTTAGACTAGTTTTGCCGCTAAATAAAACATATATTTTTGAACTATTCCCTGAGGCAATCAAGTGCAGCCAAGCTCGTTTTGTCTCAGAGCCCTTTGAAAATTGCCATGCTCTTTCCAGGACACTGCAAAAAATTGGTAGGTGAGTAGCCAGAATCACAGATTCTGACAACCCAATTACATTGTTTTAGTGTGCAAAGACATTGAGGTACCTGAAGGCAGTACACCCAGACACTGCTACTTGAGGGCGTTTTGGTTACACAGAGTAGAGAAGGTAGACCAATAGACAGATCTGTAGATTCACAAATCCGTAAGTAAACCATAAGCCTAGGAAGAAGTTTGGTTTGCCTAGTCTGAGATTTCTGCTGTGTTTTCCTGAATGATTTAGCCCTACTTCTGTTACTAATGTAGACGTAATCCAGAGTAGATTACAATATTTCAGTAACAGTTACTATAACAAACCTAAAGGGTTCATTGACTCCTTCGTGCAGCAGAGAAAGGCATATCCAACATATGAGTCATCTCAACCTGAGACACTTCATAGGAAGATATAGGATGAATGTCCTCTGGAGATGTATCCCTCTCTTCATTGACTGTAGAGGAAGGCTACACAAATAGCTTAGACTAAGATGTAAATGTTGAACAAATAGCTTAGACTAATTTACAAATGGTGGAAGCTAGGAAAGATAAATCCTACTCTTCACACTTTCCCTTTGTCTTCTTTCTGTCACACAATAATTTCATTGTCCCTTTTCAGCACAAATTCTTTAAATCAAAGCACTAAAACTCACTACTGATGGATGCCTGTCATTACAGCTACATCTGCACTGCACAAATATGCAGGCAGCACATCCAGCTCCCCAGAGCCCTTTCCAGAGCATACTCCAATTCTGAACCAGGATGGGTCCTGGAGGAGCTTGTGAAGAGGGAAGAGATATTCAGGGAACAGACTCTGGCCAGCATTTGCAATATGTATTTTAAGTCAAAATGTTTGCTGTTGCCCAAAATGAAAGTTCTGAAGGGTGTTATTCAGAAGCTAAAGCCAGCACTTAATGTGTTTGGCTGCTCAGTGGGCAGGTCATCAGTCTACTTCTCTTTCTGCTATGTACAGTCACAGGCCTGTAGCTCCCTCAGTAGTGCTGCACTGACCAGAGCTAATACAACATTGTCACTGAAACCTTTTTCACTGAAAACATCTCATTAGACCAGTTAATTTCTCATAAAAATTGTTTTCTGATGGATGTTTGTGTGGTAGTCCCCAGTTAATTGTTTTTGAGTAGATACTTTAAAATTTGGAGGAGAAAATATTTTCTTTTGACTTTTAAAATTATTTTTGACACAGCTTCTCGTATTTGTTGATTTTTTTTCTTTACTGAAAATGGTTTTGTAAACGCAGTATCTTTTGAATTCACCAAATGTTTCCAAGAAATGGAAACAGAAAGAATAAAGAAACCTCCTTTTTTTGTGAATTGCTATGAAGAACGAGGGAAGATTTCTATTTAATGCAGTTTTAGGATCTACAATTAATAAAAAGAATAGAAAAATGGTTTGTGAGATGATATTTTCACATTAAGGCTACTAAATATCCCTCCTTTACACAAGTCTTTTCCAGTGATATACAAAAAATAGTGAATTTTACTTATTATAATCATTAGCACATAAAGTAATTTATATATTGGCTACAAAAAATGGTGAATGCTTACATTTCCAGTGAAGGAAATAGAAGGAAATTCATTCTGCTGCTGCCAGCAGGGCACCTTCTAGATAACTGGAGCTCTGCTGCCCTCCTTAAGATAACAAGCACCAAGTGAGAAAGGATGTTCCATACGTATAGAAAAAAATGTGAAGTATGGTGATTTCTTCAGCAATCTGAATAAATAACACTTTTGGAATGTGTACACCAGAGTTCTCACCTCTGCTATGACATATCACTACCTCTTTCAGAATAAGGTTGCGATTTTCTTTTTTTTCTTCTTCAGCACTGTGACAATTTTTGTTCCCCCTTGATGTCAATCAACTAAAACTCACTTCAGGTTCCATTAGAAAATCAATACTGTTAGTGAATTGAATCAAAAGAGGTCATAATTCCAGTATTTTTCCTCTCCAATGAGTATATCAATGCCGAGTTCTTTCTGTCCAGCACACGTGGGAGATAAAAATGAAAAAGCAGAGCTGCACGCTGATACATGGGTAGACTGGACACATGACCTGCTACTACTAGCTCTTAGCTATTCCACTGCTACCAGATTTCACTCCGTGCAGATGAGGTACAGAGCTGGGTTCATCGTGTTACACAAGTGCAGATGCAGAGTGACTTCAAATTTGTGGTTTTCTCTCACATTTATAGAATGCCTATTACTGCAGTAATGAAGCACTCACTGCCAGCAGAATTTTAATGCATTTAATGAAAAATGGAAATCAATAACAAGAACTTCAGTGAGAATATTTTTCTGTCAATAGATTTCTTACAGATTCCTGGGATGCATAATGTGGCTCGCACTTCTGATAGCTTATTTTGGAAAGTTAAGAGTTACTGAACACATTAAGTTCCAAGTCTTATCTGCACTGAAATTATTTCCAAGATGTCATTGATTCTCATCTGTTATGCTTAATTGGAAGTTCTGAAGTAATTTTCTCCCTCTCTCTCCCCCAGTACATATTAAGAAAACACAGTTATTTGCATGATAAAGTACAATATGCAATTAAATTTGACTAGTTTAAAGAATTATTGTAGTTTTAATGTAAATTCAAGGAGCTCTTGCTATATTGCCTACCATTGTGGAAGTCCAGCAAATGTATTTGCAGAGGCATTTGATTAATTTTGTTCCTGGAGGCTAATTCTGCTCTCAGCACTTAGTTACAATTGCCCATCTAGCATCATCTTTGGACAAAAGCATATACTTTCTGATTTGCACAAATCTGATCCTCTCCTAGGTTGTAAATTGGCTCTGGTTTCATAGTAATCTGGTGCAACCCCAGAACACAAAGTGCAGAGACCACTATTTGGTTACAAGCTGCAGCCTGGGCCAAGCTCCAGCCTGGATAAGACCTTCGTAGAGTATCTACTGATCAGGTTGAAACTTCTGCATATGCCTAGAAACTCTTCCTTGTGATTTAACCCCAACTGGCCTCCACTCCCTGAAATCTCCCTCACTCTTTAAAATCTCCTGCCATGTTTCAGCGCGAATTAGGACGTAGTGATCTGAAACCATCACAAAGATCTTGTCATTCTATTCCCATCTGCCTTAGCTTTTTTACCTTCTTTAAACACAGTCTTCAGCTCCTTTTCCCTCCTTCTGTGTGCTACCAACTGGATTCCTGAGTCCAAGCAAGCTAAATGTTGTCTTCTCATTTTCTCCTTTCCCCATTATCAACCAAAAGAAAGCGTAAAAGCTGCAACTCCAAGTGCAGGGCAGAACAACTCATTGTGTGAAGAAATGGAAAGGCTGGAGGGAAAGCCAGGCTCCACACCAGGCAGTGAGAAAAAAGGTACTTTTGTATAAAAAGGCCTGATTGTCCTTCACAGGAAGAAGAAAAAGACAGGCAGGCAACACAGATTGGACCATTTCCCTTGAGGAGAGACCTGAAAGCCTCCAACCAAAGGGGAAGCCCTGCAGCACTGGCAGCCCTGTACCTCCCACTGGTCTCTCAGTAAAATGCACTCATGTAACTGAGGGCTGAACCAACATCCTTTGAGACACTCATATCTCAGGGCACCAGGTGCTTTTCCTTAGTGATGGTGCATCACAAAAGTGGTATAAATCCAAATTAAAAGTCCACATCCATAAAACACGCCCAGGCAAAAGCTCCAGTCTTGCTAACAAGAACTTCGGATGAGTAAAGCTGCTGTTATTTGGACTAGTATAGCCAGTCCACAGAGACACAGAGAGCACATCAAAGCTTCCATTCTACTCTTTTAGTAACTCTAGGACTTGTAAGGCAAACCATGAACTTTTACTGGAAGAAGATCATTTGAGTTTCATTAATTTTCTGTCCCTGAAGTCCAATTTCTGTGGTTTCTTACATGTTAAGGATGGTCACTTCTGTCTCTATTAGTACTGTGAGCTTGATTACCCTTGCAAGCTTCATTGCCTGCAAGAAGGAAGGTATGAGATAATGTGGTTATATGTATGGGACTCACTTAATAATTTAGTGGAAGTGCTAATTGATCTCATTATTCAATTAATGCTGGAAGGCTTGTGAAATCTGGTTTAATTTCCCTGCTCCCTGGAGTCAAATTGATAGGAATGTTTTTTATTGCCAAGAATCATCAATATTTACAGACTTGTATATTCACAATCATCTGAAAGGCTTTAGCCTCAGTATCCTTCTGCTCTACTGTTTGCTCTTTCATCTCCTCTCAAACATGGACAGAATGATTGATGTTTGGTCTGCAGAGACTAAAAATAAAATACGTATCACATCCAAGTCTCATTCTGGAAGTTAAATATCATTTTGGCTGTTAAACTGCCCTTCAACAAAACTATAAAATTCAGTTCCTATCCTTGTGTGAAACCAAAAATCCACAACAAATACAGATTAGCTTGGGTTTTCTTCCCTCAGTGTTCCAAGGTCTTTCTACTGTAAGTAGTACCTATGTGTAGGCACGCACAGATGCAGTTTCAATAGTTCCTTTCTCTTGTCTTTGTGGTTTGTACACAATACCCATTTTAGAATTTTTTGAGTGCTCAGCTGTTAAACGTCAATGCAGGCTTGATGACCAGATCATAAAATAGTATCACATGCACTAAAAATCAAAATATATGAAGCATGTTAAAAGTAGGTTAAAGTAATGAAGATAAATTACAGGAATACTTGCGTATATTCTAGATGAGGGAGAAGTTGTTAAGGTGTGACACTGATTACTGTATTTTTTTTTTCCTTTCACTCTTAACTCCATGTAGGCAAAACTCCCAGAGACTGTCTGAACACAAGGAACAATTGTCTTAATAGCCATTACCAGACATAATGAGAATCACTCAGCAACAGGGTGAGCAAACTGTTACAGTTTAATTGTTCTTTTTGCCTGTGAACTCAGGGAGTGACAACGCTGTTTCTGGGGTACATGAGTGAATGGACTTTGGTGATGAACAAGGAGGGGAAGTCCCTGCAAAAGCATGGGAAAAGCAGATTTACATCAAAGCTTTGGGGTTCTTTTTTGTTATTGGTGAGCAAGAAGAGATAATAGTTACATGCTTCATAAAGAGATGGGGAACAGAGATGAGCCTTTGTAAATGGTGGAAAGAATGGCTTCTGTGAGAAACCATTCTGTGAATGTGTTGATGAAAAGAAATGCATATGCATGAAAAAATACATTGCATTTATTGGACTCCAACATAGCCTGAATCTAAGTTGCACCTGTTTGGAAAATATTCTGGAATGTCTCTGTTTTATCCATAAGTAGGTATGTATATATGGGTCAATTCAAATGACCTTGCCCTAGGTAAGAACATATATATGGGCAATCACTATGTAGTAGCTGATGAAAACTACTGACTACCAGGAAACTCTCACTATGTGGTAAAAGCAAGGTAGTTTGAAGAAGATCATAGCAGATAGCTGACCTTGCACACTGAACCAGTAAATACATGAATGACTTTCTACCATGCTCCTTTGTCTCTAATGTTTGCAAGCTCCTCTGTAGTAAGAGCAGGACAAGAGGAGCATCTTATGACAGAGAAAAACGTACCCAAGCTTTAGTAGCTTCTGCTGCTGAAAGTCCTTGATAAGTAGGATGCAACAGAAATGAATGGAAGAAGCTTTGGAGAGCGAATAAGTAGGGGATGGAGTTCAAAGAGAGATTGCCTTGACACAGCTTGTTTGTGAGCATAATAGCTGCTTAGGCTGTGAGTTCTTTACATCTGTATCTGTCTTACATGCGTGTTAAAGATCATTCACAATGAGCTCTCACTTAGAGCTTCCTCTTGGAAGGGGAGACATCACGTTTTATCCTGATGTATGCTGACATGTCAGTTCATTTGTCTGTGTATGTACTATTTAATGCCTATTTATGTTAAGTTTAATTTCATATTATTTCAATTCTCTTTTTACGATTTTTAGACTCTTTTTAAGTTCCTTACTGTCTTCCATTGTTTTGACTGCCACAAATAATTTAGTTAAGATTACATGTCACCTAGTAGTATAAGCCTAATTATGACAGAGCTCCATGGCAAAGTTATCTTATACAGCTGAGAAACAGAATTTGGCAGGGTTTTTTTTTTTTCCTCCTGCTATATCGAAAACACCTAATGATTCTATCTAGAAAGCCCACATTTAGATAGATAAATGACTGTTTAATCAGCTGAGAAATGTTTCAGTGCGAGTGAGATCTTCACAATCAATCATTTTTTAATTTTGAGACACTGCAGAATTACCTCATACCTCTTACAAATTTCGTTTAAACTGTTGTGTTGCAGTGTAACCATTCCAGTGTATCTCACCAGCAGTAACCATGTACAAAATCTTGCTGTGTTATATTTTAAATATCCTGGACAACAATAGTTTCTTATTGAAAATTCTGTTTTCAAGTTAGTATTTAATGTTACCCCTGGTTTTGGATGAATGTAGTAAAGGTCCTAGAGCAAAACAGAGCATGGCATCTGATGACAGCACAGCCTGAGCCAGCTTTGAGCCGGCTTGTTCAGGAACTGATGGTGGTGCAGCTGGGGCAGGTGAGACCTCAAGGCAGACTCTAGGATCCCAGACGTTGTTTGCATCCTACTGTGACCTGTGTGCTGCCCCTGCTATGGTGCACAAATTAGTTTATATTTAATGAAAGTCGTGGTTCTCTTGGGTCCCAGTGTGAGCGCACAGTTTGTGCAGCCAGCTTCTCTGGTCGGTTAGTAGACAATGCAGATGTGACTGTACACATTCCTCCTCTCTACTTCCCCTCCTGTTTGCCTACAGGATGAGATGACACCAAGGGACTTGTCAGAAGTCAGGATTTAAGCACTGTTAAGGTGGGAAGGCACTGCTGCACCCCATCTCACCAGGGACTGGCCATCCTTAACTTCCACCGGTATGAACCTGAAGCTTATGAAAAACCCAAAGCTGGTGCGTCATGCCTTCTTGGTCCTAGATGCTTCTCCTGTCTCCTTTTATCAGGTCACATATTTGGAGACAATGGATTTCCTAATTAATGTTGACAGCTAAATTTAGAATAGTTAATTAGCAGAGGCACCAGACTCACAGCCTGGGCACAGGTTCAAGGTTTGGAGGACATTGGTGTAGTTTGATTACAATGTTCCCATCAGGCAATAATGCCTGCTGCTGTGGGCAGAAATATGAGAGAGAAATTGATTGTGAGGTGGGCTGTGTACTCTGAGCTGAAAGAGAAGGTGAATGATATCAATAAGGTCAATAATCTCCCCGTAAAGAAATGACGACAGAAGTTCTTATGAGGGGAATTTCTTCAGTAGACAGTGGGATTTGGGGTGTTAGGTGCTTCTGAAAACCAGGCCATTTAAGTTATTTTTTAAAAATCCTGTTTTTAATTTGCCTTCTCAACAGAAACAAAATCCACGTAAACAGCCATATCATGCAACTGATTGTATAATTTATATGTATTATGGATACAGCAATATTTTTTTCTTCCTATTAACAAGCTCAACATTAAAGAAATGAATTCCCCAGGGAGAATAAATTAAAACAAAAACATCCAGAGAAGACAAAACCTATAAAAAGCAGATGGTACCACATATAAAATGCCATCAATTTTTATGCATCTATGTAAAAAGGCTGAGATGTTCCCAGTCTTGACATAAATTCTATCCATCAACCCCATCAAGATATGACAACTGTATTAATGTTTGGAACAACTGATTTTCTACTCACCAATCCAAAAGCATTGCACTCACCTCAGTAAAAAGGCTAGGAGGAATTGTGCGTACCCATATAAAACAGCAAGTTGCCAGTAGACCTTATTGCTCTTTATACCAAATGTAAACTTTTAAGTTGATGACTTTGCTCATGCTTCTGCCTCTGTTGCCAGTGAACTTTCTTCCTTATACCTGATTTGTATTTAGGAACCAGTAGTTCAAGTAGGTTGAGCAAAGAGGAAAAACTCCTAACAATTACCCCTGGGTTCATTTTAACAATGAATCTTTAAGAAGTTTTTGTCTTTCACCTTTCAATTAATTTTTTTCAAAAACCGTATGTAACGATCTAGACCTTAATCTGGATTTCCAGTTTCTCAGTTTAGTGTTTTAGTCATGGAAAAAATAAACTTAATTACGCTGTGCAAAAGAATGTATTAACACACTAAATATGTGCCCAAAATCAGGTTCACATACCCCTCTAAGAGAATTAGTACCTCAGACTGAATTCCAGTGTGCCCAGAACAGTTCCAGTGCACAAAACTACATTCTGCTACATCACAACCAGGAGCTGATATACCTTGCCAACCACTCAGCCCCAAATTAGCACTGCTGGGCTGTATCATAACATGACTTTAAAAGCATTTAAAACTGAAATCTCCAGTAAACACTCAAGAGGAAGATGCTCATGGGTTTAGAATTAACAGTTAATGAAAACTTGCTCCCAGAGGTAGAGCTTGTTAAAGAAAATGGACTACAGCATTTGAGCATAAAATTAACAGTATGGAAAATAAAATATGCACATAAGTTTTGCAAAAGCAGAGAGTTTCTTAGTGTGACCTCCAAAATCTTACTGGGAAAGATAATTTTTAAGTAACTGGACACCATGTGGCTTATACTAACCGTTCTCAGTTACAATTTGAGTCAGTAATAACTTTATTAGAAAGACGGTATGGCTCAGTTCATCTGATGTGGTTTGTGGACACCATTAGCTTAAAACCAATGAAAAGAAAACATTCTTCTGTTGCTGCCATAATCTTAGCTGCAGCAGTTTTACTGTAGTTTGCATGTAGTCAGCTTCACTTGGTCCCTGTATAATAAGATATTTCTGTTATTATTGTGATTCAAAGTCCTGTAATGGACATAAAGGCCTTTTTAAGAATATAGCCTGCCACAACTGAAGCTACAGACCCATATAGTGCATATAGTACTTTCTATTTAGACTTTTAAAAGACAAGGAAATCATCTGTATCATCAAACAGATACTCAGCTATTTTTAATAGAAGGAGGAAATGCAGAGTACCTAAGCAAAGATGTGCCATGAAAAAATGGAAACATTTCAAATGAAAGTTGACAATAGGTATTTAGTATCACAGTCTGTCCACATGACTGGATTTTTCTGTAGTCAATGTAAGGTGCCAAATCCCAGGTTTTTACTCAGTTTTGATTTAAATGAACTCACACTGAACGCAGGTGACTAACTGGCCATTTTCCTATGTCAATTTGCCCTCCATCATGTATTACGCATCAAACATGAGTACATGTTCGTGTGCCTAGTTGCACGTCTGACCTTTTGAAAACTAGTCCTTAAACAATTTGCCCAAGGACACAGAATGAATCAGTGAATCGTGTAAATCATAGTTTATTGCCATTTCCATTTTGGTCACTTCAGCTTTTTTGTGTGCAATACTCCAGTCATAGTACAATAACAGCAACCAAACATTATGTTAGAGTACACCTAATTTTATTTTCTGTCGTCTGTCATCCATCTGTGAGGTTTCAATGTCTTATTCTCAACACATTTAAAACAGAAAGCTTACATCTCTTTCTATAATGTAATCATAGCTCTCTTGTCGTTCCCTCCAGTATAATGTCAGAAGGAATTTTCTTCTGCTTCATGTACAATTTAATTTCCCTTTTGATTGGCATTGTGTAGTATTGTGTTTGTCAGGAATCTACACATTTACATTTTTATACCTGCATGTGTTTTCAGAGCAAGAAAAATTAAAAGACAGCAAAGTGATTAATGCAAGTATTATTTGGCTGGGAGATCTTTATATCTCAGATTCTGTCTTTCCATACATGACTACTACATCTCCCTGACCTCAAAAACCTAAAAACCCATGACCCTGGCTCTGTCCTTTGTAGGGACATGGCGAATTAGACTTGCCTCACTTTTCTGCACTGGCTGAGTGAGCCATAATCTGGTACTGTATCTAAGATAGGCTTGATAAACTGTCTTTAGATTAAGTTTTTTATACAAGTTAATCTATATCTGGAAGGCAAAATTAAAAACATTATGAGTTAAAATCCACTGAACTCCAAATGTAGTAGTGTTTCATATTAAACACAAAATGATGCATTCTGTATGATTTCAAAACTCAAACAAAACTATGGAGATCACTCTTGGATACGGTCTTTCTCCAGAGGAAGCCATTTGGTTGGTTTTGCCTGTCAGTGAAACCTTTGCAGAGCAAAAGATATTTCTTCTAAAGGACTTTAAGGATCCTTTCTTTCCAGCTGAGTTCTGGTGTTTCACATGATTTTAGCTGCTGTTGTGATAGGGTGGACCTTGAATTGCTAAGAGTGAGGAGTTCACAGGGTTGGCTTAAGCCCTGTCTCTCTCAGGTGTTCAGCGGAGGCCCGGATCTGGCTCTGTGGGCTGAACAGGTAATGGTGGAACACTTGGTATCAAGACAGTGTATTTAAAGCCCAGTTCACATGTCACAAATTTCCTTAATAACAAAATTCCTTAATTATTTCCTTAATTCTGTTGTTTCAACTGAAGCCATCATGTCCCATGAGGATCATAGCTTGAGATAGCCAGGAAACTGTAGTGAGAACATAGCTAACTCCCCACAGTTACAAGCAACAGGGACAGGAATCAGCAGAGTCAGTATTTTAAGAATCTAAATAATAGCACCTTATTTGGCAGTGAGACAACTGAGTCATTGGCTGGGCCTCCGCATCCAAGGCAGAGGGCTATCTTTTGTGTCTGGTTCCACCTGGGAGTGAATAGCAGTCACAAGGGCTGAGGGCGAAAAACCAGACTCTTTGTGGGACGCCTTAAAGATACTGCCTCCGTTATCACACACACTCTCATGAGCCTGTGGTTATCGTTCTTATTTACTTCAGTAGTCTGGTTTCAGACTAGTGATCTTTTGCATGTTATTTTATTTGTTATAAAGACAGAAACAAACCTCTATCAACAGGTCTGTAGATAAACCATGACCAATGCTGTTTTTGGTTATATCTGGATGCTAATGTTCAATGCTAGTTTTTGAGTAAACAATGAAATCCGACATTTGTTTTTAACTCTGAGAAAACGGAAAGCAAGAATAATAATGTTGCCTAGGCTCCAGAAACATATGAGGTAATTAAGGTAAGTTCTGTTTCATTAACATACCAATTGAGTTTTTCATTTTATTTTGTTTGCTAGTGAGGTGAGGCATTAGATTTGAGTAGAACACCTACAGCTGGTAAGAGAGAAGAGAGCAAGATAACCTATTTTTACAAGTGAAATGCAAATCACTGAACTAAATAATTAATACAGTGCAGCCTGATTTCTTGTCCAGAATATCAGCTTTTATATCTTGTGTAACATCCAAACCCCATTCAACTTTCATTTCGGAAATGAATACATGTGTTAATTGTAGGTTGTAGAATTTATAACTGGATGAAATTCTAGTATATTCATATGGAAAACCAAAATATTGATATTCTGTAATTAAAAATGTAATTAGTTTTCTAGAACCTAAAGAAAAGCTTACTTACATAAATAATGAAAGAATTTAAGTTCCTGGGGTCAAATTTATAATGTGGTGGGTGTGTGCATTTGCATGCAACTATAATTAAAAATCTGTCTTACTGAGGTTAAGTAAGAGGATTTTGATTATTTTCTAAGTAAAAAACAATTACTACAAGAAAAAAATAGAAGAGATCTTATTTATTATTAAGTTTCTTCTATGGAGGACATTAATAACAAGAAGTTCTCTTTTAAAATAGTGATGCTGGAAATGGTAATTTAAGCACATGATTTTCTTATGCATTAAAGTACAAAATAATTCAACAACTCCTAGTGAAACATGTTAAAGTGGCAGTGTGGGAGCTGTATAATCCATGGTCCAAAAGCTAATTACATTGACTCTCAAATTTCCCCACAGGCAGAGAACTTCTGTGTGACCTGGTACTGCTGCTCTCACCCTTTACCACATCTGCTCACGTGCAGTTCTGTATGTGTTTTAGGTAGATAAGAATGGGTTATTATATCACTGTGCATTTACCTGTTGATCACTGTGTAAAGGCTCCCGGCAACGAGGACGAATTAGCATAAGCTTTTGGCCCGTCTGTTTTGTGAATGCAACTGTACCAAGACTGCATATCTCAACACTGAGAAGATGCACGGGGCACACTGCATCTTATTCTTGCTTTGCCTTACCTGGTCTCTAGATCAGGACCAAAGAGTAAAGATGGCATTCACAACATGCAATGTGAAGGCCTCGCTGTAAGGAAGGAGAAGCAGATCTCAGACTTGCACCTGAAGGCACCTGGCAAGTACTACTCTTTGAAGGACCAGGACCAAATCCTTTGCTCAATATATCTCTTGCAAACACTAGAGATAGATCAGTAGTAATTCTGGAGTTGGCAGAGAAAGGGGTTTTGGAAAGTGGTCCTTATTTTGGGCTCACAACTCCAGTATATATCTTTGTGGGAGATGTGTTAGTCTAGTTTGATTAAACATGCCGTGGGAACTATGTGATTATGGGACCATTAACTAATGTTATTGCTATGTAGCAGAGCTCAGTTTCAGGACTAGATAGGTCATGCATAAGAGAGCAGGGGGAGTCCATCCCTTGTGCTGGATCCACTGGGAATTTCTCTTCCTCTTTCCTCAACTATTCCCAGCATCCTGTTTACCTCAAACTGAAAAGTTCCTACTCCTAATTAAGTGGGGACAAGTCCCTGTACTTCTCTGGCTCTTGTCACTCTCTTCCTGGGGTTGAGGTGCGTATGATCCAAGACCAACTCCAATTCAGCACAGCAGCATAACCTTGGCTTATACTCCTAAGTAGACTGCTGGCTTGTGAGCGAGCTGAGAGAAAGCACGTAGCCTGGAGCCATGAAAGATAAGAACGGTAAAACTACAGAGGTAAGATTGTTGAGATGAGGATAGGCAGCAGTTCAAAGATTCAAGAGGAAAAATATTAGCATGAAAAGCTATAAAATCCTAAGAGAGAAAACAAAGAATAGGAAGCTGCCAGCTCAGCAACATCAAGGGGCTGCCCACTCCAAGGAACAGTGGAGACCAACCCTTCCCCATCTGGCTAACAACTGCTTGTCCAGGAAAGAATTCCTGGGTGTGGTTAGCCTGTTAATGCCTAGCCTCGTAATGCTCATTGGTCCGAGCTATTTATTACGTCTCTTAGGAAATAAATAACTGTGGAGTCTCTTCACATGTGGTAAAAGTTGCCTGATCAAACCTGGAAGGGCAATGGGGGAGGTTTGCCCCCAATTTCATCTTCATTTTCCCCCAAAGCTCTCTTGCCAGAGCTGCTTATTTGTCAAAAATCTGTTTTCTTCCTCTAAGCATAGACTGGTCATTTGGGTTTGAGCAACAGACTTCGACTCTTCAGTTGCACTTAAGGAGAAATAAGGCATCGTTTCAAGGTCCTAGTTTCTTCATCATGACCAGCCCCTTCCCTTGTTGTCATGAAATTCAGGTATGGTTATGATGTAAGTATTTCTATTTGATCCCTTAGTTAAAATGGTACTGGAAAATACGGGAGCTATAATTTGTGTAACAGTGCCAAAACTGAGATGAAATAATGTTTTCTATTTCAATACTTATCCAAAGACTTCCCACCTTCATTTCCCACCTACGCTTTTAAGTGACACATTTACAAAGAAGTTGCGAAACAGGGTCAATCTATTTGCTGAGTTTTCACAATAGAGGAAACATAGCACTGACATACTCAACACTTTCTACATGAATTTTTTTCAGACAACAAAATATCATTTTGTTAATGTGAATTTAGCAGTGAATGTCACTCAAGCTGGTGTTCCAGTGATCAAGAATGATTGCAGATGTCAAGTTGTTGATGTGGAAAAACATGAATATTACATACACTTTACGTACCTAAAGCAATTGAACCTGATTTTTAGCTAATATAACAAGTCCACTCAATCTTTATTGGTGCAGGACAAGCATGAAGAAGGGAACATGTCTGATGTCAGTCCTATCATTTGTCAGTGAGTGAAATAAGTATACACTTGTCACTTCGCTTACTGGGGGAGGGCATAATCCTTGCTTGTTAATAGGTTACTAAAGAGTGCCCCTTCCGCTTCACAGCCTTTATGCCTCATTCATCTGTCAAAATGAGAATGCTAAGAGTAGATAGGAGCACAGCCTATGGAGTTGCTCTCATCCATCTTACTCTTTACTGCAGGAGCAACGAAATATACATACAAGATGTACACAGTATTGTGTTCAAAACACTGTATCATTTACAAAAATGCACCTGATAAGGCACGGAACATGTTGTAAATGACTGCTGAAGGCATGTGAATAGATGGGCCTGCAGGGATTTGTGATAGCTTTCCTCCTCTATTTCTTTTCATGATAAGTAGTGTATATAAACTCAGTCCCTAAGAGTACTTTCTTTGCAGTCCATTGTCACCAGTCATGAAGAATCTGTGGATTTGAATAATGACCTTGAAAGGTGCTTTTGGAAAGCACACCATTAAAAGCCAATTGAGATGAGACAGGATTCTCACTAATCAAATCAGGATTTTTTAGCTTTCATGGGAGGGCGTCATCTGCTTATATGGATACGGAATGAGGAATTTAAATGTTATTGTACATATTCAGCTACAGGAAAACTGTCAGTAGTATTTAAAGACAAATACGTAGGATAATTACTTGTTACTATTTATTCTGGAGACTTCACTCAAGACTGGTAACTATCATTCACATTTCTAAGAGAAGAGTTGAAGTACAGCTTAGCTTCTTTCCTTCCTTTTGGAAATCATAATTTTTTAAAATTACTTTCCAGTTAAGTACCAAGGAAATCCTCCTTTATCTGAAGAGGAAAATTTCTGGTGTAGTGGATACTCAGTCAAAAGGTTAGAAATCTAGGTTTTAGATCAGGTTTTCTTAGACACTGACATCCTTCACCAAAAAACCCCCAAATCCTACAAACACAACAACAAAGCAAAAAACCAACCCCCAATCCTAACCAAATACAGAGTGAGCTATCTTATGAACTTGATCCAAAGCTTTCACTGAAGACCACAAGGACCTCCTGATTCATGATATTTCTACATGACTTTTGCAGACAGACGTGCATCCTGAGTTCCTCTTCCAAAAGTAATTTAGCTCCTTGGGCTTAAAGATAATAAACACACTGATAACACATTGGCCTGTCTTCTTGCTTAGAGGTGGCCTAGGCAAAACTGTCCTGGAGCCTAGTTAGCTTTGTATTCATGAATATGCATACAAAACCATCTGACCTAAATTTGAAACACTTGAAACCAGGATTCCTGATGTAAAATCAGAGGTATAATTTTGCTCCTGCTTTAAGCAGGGCAGCAACACTCCTACTCTGCAGAAGTTATTAATTATAAACTATATAATATAAAATAAATTTTGATAGTCTTTAATACCTTCCCACAGCTCCCACTAGTACTATGGTTTTTCACCTTTGCATTTCTTGATTCTTCTTTTCCATTATTATTTTCCAGTTTACCTTTCAGTGTGTAAATACTCAAATATTCTTGACAGCTGTTTTTCTTCCAAGCATTTGAAGCAACAGATGCCTGGAGATGCTACCTTGAAAGGCCAACACTTCCATGTATCACTGTTATAAATGAAAACTAATTCTTTGGGAGACGCTGAGATGAAGCCAATCTGTACATTTTGAACAGGTATCTCTAAAGATCAGCAGACTACTGGATGGGGGAAGTATTTCTATGTAGTAATGTTGAGTAAGGAATAATCCCAGTTCTGCTAATTGAGAGAAGTTAGAAATTATTGGGACTACTTCCAATTTCCACCTAGTTTATACTGTGAGCTCAGCACATGCTAGAGAAAGCGGTGAGCTTGTGATCAGTGTTTACAAGTTACTATGCTAATGTTACTCAAAGTCTATAGCTGCTGGGCAGGAAACTATTCAGGAACACAATCCTTTTTGGGGTTTTTGTCCTTTTCTTCTTCTTCTTATTTTCTTCTTACTATAATACTGAAAAAAGTTGGTCCTCACTAAGATTTGGAAGTTTCAACAGCATGATACAATTAGGTTAGGGTTACGTACAACTTTCTACGAACATAGCTACCCAGCAACATCCACAATTCATTGATTTAGGCACCTTTTATCTTCACATCTAAAAACAGATCTACCAATATACTATTATATACCTTATACTAATATAACTAACTAGTGTGAAGAAGTGTTGTACATCTACAACTGTACCAGAAGACTTAAACTACTAAAAGCTTCTTAGTGGCTTTAAATTAAAACTAAATTACAATTTTCTTGAGCAGTTCTGATGTTTGAAAAAAGTTGTCTGAGCTTCTTATACAAAGGAAGACAAGAAGAAAAAAACTTGATGATTTGAGTACTAAATTTTTGAGTGTGAATGCTTAAAGATGGACTGGAAGAATGTTTTTCTTTGAAACTTTCTCTAGCCTTTTGATGGGGAAAGAAGAAGAACCTCCCACAGGTATTTCACAGCATGTAAAAATGTCTAGGAAACTCCAATACAACTACATCAATCCAAGTTGCTGAGACAAGGACTTAGACATACTTAGAGCTCTAAAAGAGGCAAGGACCTCTGGGTCAAGCATACTATGTTCATCTATAGAAATTTATAGCTTTAATCTGAGTTGGAAAAAAAAAAGACTTGGCCACAGTCTAGAAACAGAATCTTCATTTAGCTTTGACATTGTGCTATTCATGGTGTTCAATAAATAATTCAAATCAAGACTTTGATCAAGTCAGAGTATTCAGAAAGTCAACAATAATTATAGAACTCAATTGTTTATACTAAATCTTCAAAAATCACTGTGGCAATATGATATCAGGTGGTGATACAGACAACTACTTAATTTCTATCCCTAGGTAAATTTTGAGGCAACATTTTGGTTTTTTAGTGGGCAAATCCTTGTTTCTATGGGTATATATGAGAGCATGGCTGCTGGACTTTGGAATATATAACACAGTTTTTAAATGTCAGGAAATTGCTTTTTTTTATATACCAACACTGTCATTATCTTTAGCACAGTGATGTTAATACTGTGTTTTAAAACAAACTTATTGTATAGTTTGTTCTGAAAGTCTTTTACATGAAATTGGGAAGTAACAAACAACCCAGCTATAACCAAGTGTCCAGAGAGATTGTTTTGTTCTATTGACTACATTGCAAACTTCCAAACTTTTGAAACATTTCTTTAGGAGTGGATGGTGGAAATTTAGAAAGGGAATATAAGCTCACAGAGATCAGTCATGGAAGATACAGGGAAGAGAAATGATGATTCTTGGTCAATTCTGTGCATACTGAATCTGTAAAATGCTCAGATGCTCAGGAACACTGAGGTTTTGAAGGGACTGGTAATCAAGTTGGCAATAAAGTAGTTGGTTCTAGAGCAGCTGATTTTGCTAAACTCATAGTCTATGTGTAAAACTTAGAATTAGGAACAAGAATTGTCTAACTACAAACCAATAAATGGCAATGACTGACATCCTGAAAAACACAGGACAAGGCCCCACTGTGGTCAGGATGCTCTTCTTCAGGTTATATAATTTGATTGTTGCCTCTTCTACAGCAAAGGGTGCTGAAAAGACCATGTTACTGTCTAAGAGGTTCTTCTAGCCCGTGTCTGCATGCAGCTGTTGCATACCGCCTCTTTGTCTCCCTCTCCTGACTACAATTTGTATTTGTGTTAATGACACAATCCATCTGGAACCGATTTCAAGCTGTTAAATGTAGTCAGCCTGAGCAGGGGTGCTGCACATATGGCACTGCTTTCACTCCTTTTGGAGATGTCACACCAGTTGACAGTTTGGAGGTATCTATGACTAGATGTAGCTCAGCATTGTCCCTTTCGTCCAGGACTGGCTGTCTAGAAGGCATGTATAGCCTTCAGATTCATAAATGTAGTCTTACCTCTAAATTAGTAAGTTTCATCCTTCAACTCAAATCACCTTGGTTTTTGTCTTGGGAATTGTAAATGAAATCTCCGTGCATAATCTAACTGATTATTGTCATGTTTCAGTCTGGAAGATTTCCTTGTACCTACGTTCTGTCTGTGCCTGTCATTCTTGCTTGGCCAGTTTTGTGCCATTAAATTGGGAAAGTTAACATGCGAAGTTTTTAACTTCCATTCCTTGAGATAAATTTTGCAAAGTGCTGAGTACCCTAAACCATACTGATAAGTTTGGTTAGGCTTTTCAAGCTCTAAATGATGTCACTTTGAGAGCACAAGATGTGCAAGAAACACAACATTTCCGTAAGTGCCTTTCTGGTGATAGTGCTCAGTGTCAGCATTTTAACTTCACAAGGTCCCTATTTCAAAAAGACTTAAATAATTTTTACAGTGACTTGTCAGCTCTATTTAGCCTTAAGAGTTTCAGTTTCTCTGTCTGTCAATATATTACCTCCCTGATGCACTTAACAGTTCAAATGCTGACTGAAGACAGTGGAAGTTGGTGACAAGTGACGTCTTTCAGGATCTCTATCAGAGAGAAAGGAGCAAGAGAAGAACGACTTGAAACAGTCATTATCAGAATGACACTATGTATACCAGGGTGTGTAAATGTATAGACAGATAGGTGCACACACGTTATATACTTTTTAATATATTTATATTGTCATGCAAGGAATCATTGGTTAAATATACGTAGATCAAAGTGTGTAAAACATGTAAAAAAACCCCCAATTTCATGTTTTGGAATCAGCAGTGCATGTACCTTGTATTCTGTTCAGCTCCAGGAATTTAGTATAATAATGAAGTCTGTGATAATTTGAATGTTTGATGGGCTGATGATGTAGTATGAATTTAATCAAGCAACAGTATAAAGAGGGTTGGGCAACTTGGCTCTCAACTCATGTAGGCTGTTGCTAATATCTTCTGATTCCTTTCCTCTCTTTGCCAATTGCACCAACAATTTGGCATGCATAGTAAGAAGTTATTATGGATTCTGCAGCAGCCTTCCTGTTGCATGGTGCAGATAACGCAAATCTTGTTAACAGTCTGACAAAATATAAATGGCTTCATAATAAACTGCCACCCTTTTAATATCTCAACAACTTCAGAAATGTTATCTGGTAACTGCAGGGGGCTAAAGTTATGCTTTCAGAAGGCTGAATTTTAGCACCATACTTGCATATATTGCTCTCCCAAAGAATGTTTTTCAGAGCAAAAAGCAGTAATTAAACTTAATCTTCTGTATCAAACACAGGCATGTCCATCCATTTAATTATGGTTATGTGGGGAATGTGGTAAGGCACAGCTTTTAAGACTGATAATATTTTACAATTTTTAGAAGAATCAGCAAAACTCAAACTACTTGTAATTCTCCATACTTTCGTGACTAATGGTGTTGAAATTGTCTCCCAGTCTTATGCACATCTCGCCAGCATATATCCTATTGCGAGGCATGCTCATCAGACAGGCTTGGGTCCCCCCAGGCACAGGCAGGGTATAGGAGAGCTGCAGGCTGGGGAGCACAGGCGTGCTCAGGTGGGAGGAAGAGCAGAGAATGTCTCATGAAATTACACCACTGAGCACTGAAAAAGGCTCTAGAGAGGAAAGAGAAGAAACCTGTACTGGGAGAGAGGACAAAACAGATTTTTGAACTGTAGCAATGCACAGACATAGGCTTTTTGTGTGCAGTCACTCTGCCTGCGAGAGAGGTAACTAGGACCAGTTGGAGGTGAGGAGGACTGGAAAGTGAGGCTGCAGGAGGACCTAAAGGCTATGGGACAGGGAGGCAGATACTGAGAAAAGGGGTTTATAATCTGCTTCTCCAGTTCCAGAAAGAGGAAAACAGGACTGGACATATCAGTAAACACTCAGCATTTGATTTACTTTGCTCCGAATTATAAAGTGAAAAATATTCCCAAAGTGCAAAAACTGACTTTTCCGTAATAACATCTTTTTATATGCAAACTATTTTGTCCGGAGGAAGAAGGAGACTGAATGCTGAAGTAAGTGACAGGTTGCAGATGCCCTACTCCTTTTCAGCATCAGACTCAGGATTTCTTTCACCATAAAATGAGATTTTTCAACAGGTTACACCTCAAATTCTGTCATTTCCTCACTTGCCTCCTTTGTTTAATGTTTTTTTGGTTTCATGTAAACTTTAAGTATGGCAGAAGGTGACATTGGTGCTTTAAGGATTGTTGTCCCTTGGGAAAAAAAAGGAAGGATAACAGAGCTTGTGATGTTTTTTATGGCAGACGAATATTCTGTGAATTTGCCAGCGCATAGAGACTGCTTACAAAATGAGACTGGCATTCTGGGAAAAAAAAAAAAAAAAAAAAATCTCCACCGGTATTTACTACACAGCTTGAATAGCTGCTTTTTGCATACAGTCTACAGGTTTTTCTGGTTTGGGCTAGATTCTGTGACTTTAACTGGTGCAGCAATACTTTGAATTGTCCCACTGAGGTCAACAGAGTTGTTCATGAGATTTTACTCATCCTAAGCAGGAGTGCCAGATTCTACTGACATTTTGTTTTTGGCATGTGACTGGCCATCTAATTTCCAGGCATTGTTTCATAAAATGCTTGATGGCAACTTTTAGAGCATGAGAATAAGAATAAGCAAATAGCAAGAAGTAGCAATTATTCTTGCTCTGAGTGAATACCTTTGTTTCCTTCTGAGTGCAGGTATTCATATGAAAAATAGCCCTTCAGCAAGCATTTGTGTGAACAAAAAGCCTGTTTGTATGAATGCTCATAAATAAAAAATCATAAGAGTTGTAAACATGGTTTAACTGAATAGTCACTTGGCTTTCAAATGAGTCTTAGCAAACACTGAGCAAAGCGGAAGCTGCCCTAAGAGTTTTCTTGCTCGGGGAATTTCTCTGCAAGCACAGAAAGTATTTCAGGGTAGGTTGTGAAGACAGAGTACCCTGTCTTTAAGCAGTGTATAAAGCACTGTAGACTTCTGCCCTTTAACTACTCGGACACTCCTATTCCCTTCTTCTACCACACACTGGTAGAAAAGTCCCCCTCCCATCTAAAGTCATCAATGGTGGCTAATCAGCTCCAGGAAATGGAGACCAGTCAAAGAGGGTTCTGACTGTGCGAAATCTACAGGTTTTTCATCTGGTAGATGGCTGACCTGTGTCCACTTCTGTGCACCTGCACTGCAACTTTGGAGTTGACACTGAGGAAATGGAATGACAATTGCAACACTTTAGGAGACGCCTTAATCAAAAGGTAATGTTGCGTGTTTTGGTTCTCCTTTAAGGAAGTAACATCTCTGGTAATTGTGTTGCCTTTAGATGAAAATTGAGGTAGAATATCTCTGACTTTGTTTCCAAGGATACAGAAACATTTCAGATTAGGAGAATGACAAATACGATGCTGGAACTAAACAATGGTTTTGACTCTTAGCAAAGAAACTTCATTTACTTTGCAAGCCCTGCTAGATGTGAAACCCTGTGTGTTAAGTGAGTAACATAAGCTTGCCAGACTTCTCAGAATTCCTTTGGTTTCAACAGGCCATGGATCTGCCCAGTTCTTCTGGGCTACATTGATACTGATGAACCAGCAAGCCAAAGGACAAACTAGTGATGCAATCACCTACACAATTAATTATTGGCACATTCTTCACCACAGTTCTGATCTAGGCCAACCAACAGTCACCCAGCCACTGAACCTTGAACCTCGGTTTAAGTGCATTAATACAGTCTGGGGATCATTTCCAATAGGAAAAGGTCAATGAATTGGACTTAGAGAAATATGTCAGCAGAGGCTATCCCATGTTCCTTATTTTCAAGGCCAGAAGACGGATAGGTCTTTGTGTGATTTCTTTATTAGTATTAAAATAACCTTTAGAAATAGTCCCTAAGCATCTCTTTCCCTGCTAACTCAATTCCCAAATCCTCCCCGCCAGAGTTCACACAAACTATTCTAACTGGTATCTGGCCAACAGCAGTCTCAGCAAAACAACAGGTCACTTCAAGACAAGCATGAAGCAATGGCCTCTTTCCCAGCAGTGTCCTCTGAGAGGCCTTCCAGCCTATAACAATTGACTGAAGCATAGTGAGGACCATGTAGTTCTGTGATATAGCTATGCAATTCCACTAAGTACCATTTCTGTATTGAAACAGAATTAGTTCAGAACAGAAATAAACTTGAAATTTTTAAGGAGTTGGATGGGGTTTGTTCATCTGTGGGTTAACTGCTGCAGGCACAGAAGCACCATAAGCAGCAGAAGAAGCAAATACCAGTAGTGGTTTTTATACTAGAATTTATGTTAGACCAAGTTGGAGAAGTTTCATTTGCTGTGGAAAAAATTTTGATTAAGAATGTTCGTCAATACTTTGCAAAAGGAAATAGCCCTCTGTTATTTTTTCTTCATCTCTTAGCAGGTGAACAAATAGCTTCCATTTCCAGCAAAAACCCCCGTGTATATGCAAAATAACTATCTAGTAATGGTTTTGAACCGGCACATAGACTACGTGCATCCTGCAAGTATTGCAGAATGCTAGATTAAAGTGTCGGTTGTGTTGTGACTAAGCAAGTAATGATGCTACTTTGCTTTACCAATAAATTCAAACAGTCTTGGAGATTGACCTGTTTACTCAAGGTGCTGAGAGAAAATATTGCCAAGAGTTTTCCTCTATCTCTTCCAGCAATGGTTACATATTAACTACTCCTCAGTCAGCAATGAGAAATGAAAGAACACTGCCTGTAAATTAATCTCTTCGTGTGGCTTTTTACTGAGTTGGCTGATCCTTGCAGCAGTTTGAGGAGTCTCAAGAACAGCCTGTAAACACAGCAGCTTTGGCAATGCAGCCATCTGTAAGGTTTTCCTCAGAAAGGTGCCAGGGTGACCTTCATCTGCAGAGGTTGTCCACAAGGGCAGGTGAAGCATGTGGAGGTGGGTGGGCAGGAGTACCCTGGGCAATGGGAGGACAAGCCTCTGGGCTCATTTTGGTGAGCAGGTTGCACTTGGTGTCCCTGGGAAAAGCTGCCTCGCAGCCGGTGGCTTCCAGTGGCTTCTACCGGCTGAAGAACAGGCAGTCAGGAAATCTGGCCTCCTGGCCATGTCTTCATCTCTGCGTAAAGGTTGTGACAGTTCACTCTTGGGTTCAGCATCTGCTCCACACCTCCCTCCCCCTGTCCCAACCCCTAGGTTTTGCCTGTATTTTCAAAAAAGGCCTCCGTGTGACAGTGAAAGTTACTTGAAGCAGAAATGGTTCTGCCTTGCACTTCGCATGCTTCTGAATATGAGCCTGTCTGCAGCCCAAATAAAATGTTCATAGAGTTGTCCTGTTTAGGGGGAAAAAAAGCTGTTTCTGTAATATTCTAGATGTTAATGAGAAAAGCATATAATCAATTTACTAGGGATGTTCTATCACAAAATTACCAATTATGTGAACAGGTATTTTTGTGGATAGAGAGAGAGCGAATTTTTAGGTAAATTGAAGTTGTGACTAAATAATTCCAGTCCTGTCTATCTACTTGTTAATGAGATGACTCTGATCCAGTTTTAGCTCCCTAACGTCTGGGTTCCCACTAAAAATGTAAATAGAAAGAATCACCTTCTGATGGTACTTATCCCTCTCCATTTTAAGACGACTGTGTGACTTCATTTAGACAGCTAATGTACACATGACGAATGTCACTCTGTCATATCTAGCCCCTTGGACTGGAAAGATTGGCAAGCTTATGTGTTTTTTCCAACTACTGAGTAGCATTTTACTATAACACTTTTGCGGATTTCTGTCTCACATAATTAACCTCTTGACCTAGGGGTTATCAATAAGGTATTTGTGCATGCACAACAAGATGAGGTCCTTGAAATAATGAAGGCTGGCCTAAAACTACTTGCTACAATTTATTGCTACTGCTGAATAGTTCCTGAGAATACAAATGCTACAACTGGAAAGCAGTTATCTGATGCCTGTTGTGCTAAGTCACTTTTGCTGCTTAAGTAACTACTAAAATTATATAGGAAAACAGGCCCATGGAAAACAGTTCTTCCAAACCAGTGTATAGCACCACTGACATCACTCTAAAGCCAAGGATCTAGCCAAGGATATGAGAACTACCAAATGAGAAAACATCTTGTTTTCCTAGAAAGATGCTTCTTGCTCTGCGTTATTAGACCCTGGACAAAACTATGAAACCGGGCTAATCTACAGATTTATTTTGATGTGTAAAAATACAGAAAACAGTCTGTTTTCTGATCAAAATTGCAAATCTCAAAGAAAGAAAATGCTGCATGGGCACCTCATAATGCACACAGATAACTAGTTTAAAAACTATTCATTAATTCTCAGTATTTAAATACTTCCTAGATTCAAATTACTGATATCAGATTTTCATTTAGGACACCAGGGGGAAAAAACCAAACAAACAACAAACCCAGTCAAATTATCTTGTGGCTACATTATTTAGTCACAGTAATAAAAAAGTATCCTGCTTTCCTGATGTAAAATTATACTGCATCATGAATCATTCAGCATTAAAACAAATCAGACATTGGATAAAAGTTAAACTTCATGCTGGGCTCTAATGGAGGAGCAGTACTCAAAACCAATTCCCCTTAAATTGCCCTTCTGTTAGACACGTTAAAGCAATTCGTGCACTTGTGCAGACATGATAGATCATGTTGCCTGCAAATGTTTGGGTTTTTTAGTAGAAAGTATGAGGTTTAAAGCTTTTCATCCTTACCTCTCTACATGATACAACCTTGGTTTACAACTTTTTTTTTTTTTAAGAAGTCAATCAAATGCAGAACTCCTTAGAAAGCTGTCAGTATTATTCCAATATTTTTATGGGTTCTATGAAACTTCAAGCTAAAGTGTAATTTAAGCAAATATCTTATTGGTAGTGATTTATCTTTGTTGTGATAACACACTCTGGAGGTCTTGTCTGCATTCACTTCCTAAAGTTTCTGCCCCAGTGAGCCCACAGCCTCTAAAGGATACAGGGAAGTGTGACTATATAATCAGGTTGGAGAAAAGTTAGAACCAAAATTACCTGCCAAAATACTGCTCTCAGTGGTCACAAGCTTATTCTGTAGCGGAAACCAAATAGGATTTCATCAGGAAAAATGTACTAGCAGTGCCGATACTAAATTATTGAAAAACTGCAGGGGAAAAATAAAATCCAAGGCAGCATAATATATTTTCAACCCACTTTTGACTGCAGAGAAACAAAAGGCAAAGACTGTAACCATGGGACCCGGCAAATTTCTTCCTGCTTCCACTGAATTTGGTAGCAAACTTCACTGGTTTATCATGAACATGATTTAATCCCTGAATATTGGATCTTTGTGCCTGAATTTGGTTTGCTTCACAAAACATTGCTGGTGATCAAGTAAGTACTGAGGTTGTCTATTGATCTGAAGCCAAACTAATTGCTGGCGGTCACACTGACAACTCAATTTTCTTCAGCAGAGTTTGAGGACTAAGCCTTCTGATCACATACTTTCCTTTTTGTGATGATTTAAGTATGATTGTAGCCAAATGAAGTCTTTATATACAGTGATCTTCTGTGTGCAGCACTTCTAGGGAATTGGCAGTGCCTCTCACTCCTACTTCATGAGCTATATCATCGGCACATCCTTCTGTGTAATAGTTGCAAAAAGAAGAACAAGGCTTTATTAGCTAAACATAATTGCAGTTCACTGTATCTTAAACTCTGGCTTAGATTCTTGGCTGTGTCTCAGAAGCATCGAAGAAGCCCAAGAAGAGGCTCTGGCCTGCTTTTATTTGTTTCTGTGCAGGAGAGAATTACTTTTGCCCATTTTATCTGGCCATGATAGTGTTACTCTTCCCATATGAGCAAATTTGAATCCAGGCTTCCAAGTCTTATGTCTTTGTGGAAAAATATAACAGAAGGGATGACATTCACCAGCATGTGCGCGTGCAGGGCCAGGGTAAAGAAGGAGTGCGCTAGCCAGGCAAAGCAATATGCGTGGCAGGAGAGAGAGAATGGAGTTTCTCCTTTGAGCTAGTGCTTGTCAGCTGCCTGGGGAAATCGAGGTTTACAGCCGGTAGTCTGGGCTGCATTCACTCACTTGGCCTCCTGAAGAGCTAAGGGTGTGATAAACCTAACTCGCTGACCAGTAAGACTGGGTGGGTTCTCCCTTGTCTTGGCTGCTCACTGTGTGTTCATCCCAGTGGTGCTCTGGGGCTTGCTGCTGCCTTGCCGTGTTCCAGACCTGACTTCTTGTTATGGGTCTGCTTGGCATCATTTCCAATGTCGTGATACGATCTGGGGTGAGCATTATGCAGCAGAAACAATCAGGCATCCATTACTTGGCTCGTCTGCAACCTGATGAGCATTGAAATAGTATTAGTGACTTGATACCTGACAGGAATATGCAAAAGTAACTTTTGCAGAAAGTCAAGAAGATCAATCTGTTAGAAAGAAATAATCTTTTCACAAGCATGCCAGAGGGAAAATTTTTACCTTTTCACAAATCTCCAAGTGGTATTGTCAATGGTTCTGAGGGTAAAAGAGAAAAATATGTACTTCTATTTATGAAGTCTCTTACATATGCGTTACTGCACTGAAATATTTTATCTTACCAGTTAAACTGTATCAGTAAAATTCTTCTGTTGTGATAAACACTAACATTCACTCAAACAGGAATTAGAAACCCTAAAAAGAGTGTTTTCAATAGATTTTCAATCTGCAGACCTGACTCTACTACAGACAGAAAGTCTTCTTAGAATGGGAAAGCAACTGCTTATAGAGATGTGTAATTTTTCTGCACTTATCTATTTGATTAGCATGGTCTGCATCATTAAAATTCTCATAGAGTCCCATAGCAAAAGAATTGAATAAATGCAGATATATTAGCATGGTTATATTAAATTGCAGCCATTTCCCATTTTGCTTTTGTTGAATGTTTTATTAATTACAATGATATCATTAATTTTTTTGTGTTGAGGCCAGTCTGTACAGCATGCTTTTCTCCATCAAGCGGAACTTGGGAATGCTGTTCTGTATTGTTTGACATGAGCAAAGCTGTAAAAGCATAAATGTTTGATACAGCTCTGCTGGGAAATATATTTCTACTTAGCTGTTTTTTCAAAGTTATAATGGAATAGCAATTCCCTGTTAAGTTATTCTTTTTTGTCACAAACAGCAAACATAAGCTTGCATTACCATTCCATTAACAGCATGGTTAAAATGATTAGCCAGGTTGGTCTGTCTTTTTTTTCTACTCTAACCTATTTTTCCCTGCATAGACCTGGTTGATAGCACTTGTATTTTGTTTGCTTGTTTTGCAAATAGAACACTTATTTGCCTACCTGCAGTCCTTGTCTAGAAGCAGTGTGGAGGAGGTGAAGTGTTCATGCAAAGTACTTGAGTAAGAGCACTGGAAACAAAAGCTTTCTTCCCACCTCCCGTCCTGATGTGAAAGGATTAGGAAAAAAAATTTCAAGCATTACTCTGCCTTTCATTGGGAAACTCTAATGGAAAGTGATAAACCAGCCTTCCTTTAAGCATCTTTTTTAATTCATTTCATTTCACTGTTTGAAAAGTCAGCTCCATTTTCTTCAATGGCACTAGCTGTCTTTACAGCTACAGGATCTTTCCCTTTAGCCTTGCTAAGGGTAATTGATTCAAGCTTGTCACCATCAGGAATCTTTCATGGTAAATCATGTCAGTTACTGAATCTTGGAGGAAAGGGCTGATAAGTTGGAATCTTTTTCAGGCTGTCAGCTAAGCAGCTAGTTAGTACTAACCACAATAACTAACTCTCCTTACCAACAGCAGCTTCACTTACTGCTCTTTTTGTCACCTTAGGGAGAGCAACCTCAGAAGATCAGTCTCAGATCAGTCTCACATCTTCTGTTGTTGTCTTCTGTCTTCTTCACGTGTTGCTGAACATCACAAACCTCATCCAGTTCTTCTATGCCAGGTTTTTACCCTTCTCTGCTCCTACTAGGGGGTGAAAGAACGTTTTCCCAGACCATTGCTGCCACATGGTCTTCCCACTGCAAAGCAGGAGGGGAGAAAATTTTCTCCTTTTCATAGGTAGGGAATCCGAGTCAAATAAGCCATTAATATTTCATTAGTGTTCGTGGTCAGTTTTGCAACAATCAGTGCTAAATTACAACTGAAGCAATAAAAAAGTGCAGACACCGTTTTTCTGTACAAATTTATCTTGATTTACTCTGACCCATAAAGTCACTTGTATTTGGAGAAAAGTTTAAAAGTTCTTTGTGATATTCCTGAATGCTGGTCTCTTTCTCTTAGAGCTGAGAGAAGCATGCAAGCTTCAGATGAGAAGTCTGGGAGTAGACTCTGCAGTCCTTTTTCAAGGGAAAGCAACTGATAACTTAATAATATGTTCTACCATGGACCGGAGTCCCCAGTCCCCAGGAAGCAGTCAGTGGCTGCTCTTGGCTCTGTTGTTAGCCATATGATGGTGGCAATTTCATTTCTGCGGAAGAACAAATGCAAACAATTCTTCAGCCAGCTTCTGCTGATTGAAATGCTGCCCTTAACTAACCCAATGGGGCTTCTCTTGCACTAAATAGGAGCTGTAAAATGACTGGAGAGAAGAATTTATACCTCTGAATTGAAGGAATTAACTTCCGTCATGTAAACTGTTTTGCATACTGATTCTGCACCAAGTTGTGCTGCCTCTATTCTTAGCAACCCCACTGAAGTAACTGTTGTGAGGAGAAAGCTGTGAGTTTAATTACCAGTTTAAGATGTTGTTTAGACATTTTGGGGTTCTGTAAAACAAGGTGTGCATTTTTATCATCATATGACGCACTAGTACCGCTCTTTATAAGTCAGTAGAAGACTAGGGTTGGATGCATAATGTCTCATTTCTATGTCAGCTTTTGATTAAAAAAAAAAAGTCAAAATGGAATGCACTGATGAACTGGCCTGTGGTGTTAATTTAAACATACCATTGCATCGCTTTCCAAAATACACTTCATAGGATCCTGTTTTCTGTTACTGGCCAAGTTTCTCAAATGGTTGAATTTCCTCAAATCTCTACAAGCTTCCCTCTGCTTAAGCTCCAGGATTGGCCATGGTGATGGTGCCCAACCCACGGAGCCTCAGGCTCTTGAACACATAACAGTGCTGGTTTGGAAGTGACTTGAAATGGCACATTAAGCTGAATTCAGGGAACTCAGGGATGCAGAAGCAACTCCTCTGGGGTTTCCAGAGAAATCCTTGCTTTTCTGTGAAGAATTGCCCAAACTCCAGGCCCTCAGCCCAACATGGGGTGACAGCAAAATGTGCCTGATGTGCTGTGAGCAGGGTAGGTGTTGAAGGCCCGGAGCAGGTGGTAGCACAGGCTGAAGGTTTGTCATGCTAGGGAAGAAAAGTAATTGATGTCACTGCCCTATTGAGGGGAGCAGTGGAGGAAACAAAGTGGTCTCCTTCTGTGTGAGCAATTGGAGAGCCAAGAACCAGCAGCTTGTGTGACAGCTGGTGCTGCTAGTTGTCCTGGAGGGCAATGCCAGTCTCCTCTTCTCCTTCCTCCTACTCTGGACTAAGCTGTAATTAACCAGGCAAAATGAGGTCTGAGCAACAGTCTGGAAAACATCCTAAGACCCAAATGTTGAGATAATTTTATTATAAGGGGAAAAATTAAAACTAAAGCAGAGGGACAATAGTCTTACAGTTTGGTATCTCTGATACCATGTTGTCTTTGCTAAAAACAATGATGATGTGTTTTCTGTGAACAGTAAAACGAGGAACCAAAATGTTACCTTCCTTGTCCATGGCTAAACTACTTATTTGCTTTCACTTATTTTCCAGTGGTGTGTACGGTTGGTCTTGTTATAACTCAGTTTTAACAGGTAATCTAGCTGCCCATATTAAAGTAACACAACCACAGGTAGAACAAAGAAAATTAGATATGTGCTGCAAGAAAGGAAAAAGAAAAAACCTCCAATGCTGTTTGATACTCTCTCTTGTAACTGCATATACTGTTTTCTCAAAAAGTACATATTTGAGCAAAGTGAAAAAACTTATTAGTTATAACCTTCACTTTTGCTATTCTAAGAGGTCTAGGATATTCCTAAAATTAATCTGCAAAATTTAAAATGTCTGGGTTGAGGCATGTACTCCATAAGATTGGATATGTATTCATAGTATAAATATGGCACAAATGGAGGGGGAAAAAAAGGAGTAGAGTGAATGCACCTTCCCACATAATTAAGAAACAAAATATGCTTCATATTGTTAAAATGTGAAAACAAAAAACTCTTTTACTGAGGCATAATAAGGTCAAAATTGGTTTGCTTTAAAATGGCTAAATCTCCCCAAAGGGAAATGTAGTATTGATGATGTTAAAGCTCAAATAAGTCTAACACCCTTGACTTTATTAAACTCAAGTCAGGTGGGTTTTCATCATTATGACTAAGTCTTCCCCTATACACAAAGGGAGAAAAAGCATCGTGCCTGCTGCTGAAACTGTTTATTGAGACCCACAGTAATAGCGTTTTTTGTGCTGGCTTTTAAAGTTAGCATTCGGGTTTTACCCTAAAATCCACTCCACAGTACCTCACCAAATAAGAAGCTGATTATAGAAGCTTAATTTGTTATATAAATCTTTATATGGATCCAGGCCTTTTACTTTCATAAAAAACTTGAAGGTGGCATTGCATAGCTTCCATTAACATTGAGAAAGCAAATTGCAAACTGAGGATATTCTTCCTTGTTTAGCTTTCCTAGATAGCTTAGTGTTTCATAGTCTTTTGCTATATGACTACAGACGCAGTTAACTTTTCACTTGAGAGAGAAATATCTGTAGATCACTCATGGACTTCATAAAAGTTTTGAGGAGGCATTCTTCATAACTGAAAGAATCTGCTTTTGTAGGACAGGAGGGCATACCCTAGGGATTTACAGACTGGCTTGGGAGGGGTGTTGAAGAAATCCTGCTGGTACTTAAATGACCCTCCCTAGAAGAACAGACCTTGCCAGAAAAGACTGCGGTAGAGGAAATTTTTATTATGTCAGCCTGTCTCCTTCACCACTGTTCCTTCCATTCAGACATGATCCAAATTACCCTTGGTGTTCCTTTTGTTACTAACAGTTATCAAAGTCCTTCTTGTTGTGCTCACATTCCTTGCCATTTTCAGTTCCAGCTGAGCTTAACTCAAGCCCTGCATGCTGAGGCAATGTCACTACATTTGTCTTGGGTACCTGTCCCTGCTTCTGCAGTCCAGGTGCTTCTTTTGTGTTTGAGCTCAGTTAAGGAATTTCCAGCTGAGGCAGCCCCACCTCCTGCCTTGTCTGCTTGACTTTGTGCATACTGAGATGGATTTTTTTTTCATGCTTTGAGGAGATTGTCCTTCAACATCAACCAACTCTCCTGAGACTATTGGCACTTTGGGACTTCACTGACAGGAAGCTGCCTACTAGTCCCCTTAGCAAGCAAAAGTCTGCTTGACTGAACTCCAACATGTTTATTCTAATACTTGTCTTCCTTGCTACTCTCAGGATCCTCCACCCAGGACTACTCTAGCATCTCATAAATAGTCTCTGCAGCCAACATTGTTGCTGATTATCATATCCTTGGCCAGTTCTTTATTTGCAAACTGCCTCCTTTTATTAGCCTGTTCTGCACTTCTACTGAAAAACTGTCCCCAGCACACTCTAGAAATACTCAGGATTGCTTGTACCCAACAAAATATGAGTGTGGTTAGATGCTCCCATGAGCACTAAGGTTTGCATTTGGAAGACTTCTCTCTCTCTTTTTTTTTTTTTTTTCAAATGGCCTTGTAAATTGTTTGTTCTTGATTTGATGACTTCTAGCAGATGCCCACACAGATGTTTTGTTTGTTGACCTCCTGGCTCAGATGATCTTTACTTGTTGACTGTTGGCAGTCATGTCACCCATCCCATAGTAGAATTCGGCATTCCAGTTACTCTTTTGCACAGAGTACAGCTGCCCCACTTCACTTCCCTGACTGGCCTTCCTGTAAGAGCCTCTAACCATCCATCACAATGCTTGGGTTTTGTGCTGTCTCACACCTTATCTCTGAATTTCCTTTTATATCTCTGCTCTGCATCTGCATGCAGACATTGGTTTTCTGCACTGTGTGCATTTGTATGTATTTGTACATATGAGATAGGCCCCTGATAATCTTGCTTTCTCCTTGTGTTTGTACCCCCCACTATCCCACCCGACGTCCACTTTCACCTCATCATCTCTTGCTCTGTTACCTGAGGTTTTAATCTCCATCTCCCAATGAAGCCAGAAAAAGCTGTTGATTAGGGCAGAATGGTCCAATTGGTTTCTTGTTGGTCATATTTGAACTGTCAGGTAATTTTACATGGGGGACCAGGAAATTATTTTCAAGTATCATACTGAAACCTGGGGGGAACAAAGCTATGAAATAATATAAAGGTCAAGAAATTGGGAAGACGATCAAAAGATGGCAAAATAATTGTATCACAGCACAAACTTTTCTGTAGAGACTGGAACAGAAACAGAAATTTTAGTCTACTATTGCCCTATCTTCAGCCAAAATTTTTGCTGTCTTTGTTATAACTAAGATATTCGCCATCCCCTGTAGTTCCAGTTCACATACAAACTGTAAAGCAGGTTTTGCTGTGAATTACGATGTTTCTCTTGGCTTAAATGCAGGAAGTGTGTGCAGTAGTTCTGAGTTTAATCTGCTGATGATGTGTACGTGTCAGTGTGAGGCCACATGGTGGAGTTAAAGCCATGTTCAGTTTGCAGGCTTGTACAATAGCCGCAAGAAGCTGCAACAGTCTTTGCAGAGCTGTCCTTGCAAATTCAGTCTGGTAACTTTTTAGTATAGATGGTCATTATGGAGACATTATGGGGTGGTGGTTGTTGTTAATATTAACCATTAAAAGCAAAACTCACAAGCGCTGCCCTCCCACTTTTGGCTGGCTCGGAAGGCTCTGTGTTTAAAAACCTGTGAACAGACCAAATTTAACACTTCTTTGTCCCAAACAAATAGAATGTCAGAACTGGCTTGGGTTGAATCAAACAGCTTAATTTTGTTTTAACTTTGAAATTATTTTTTCTCTAAAAAATTAAAGCTAGGGAAGCAAAGAACTAGTCAAAAAAAGGTTGTGATTCAGCTCTCTTTCCACTGGCTTGATACTTTCCCCTGTGGCAGAGACCTGAGCACTTTTGGTGATGGAAAAGCCCAAGTAGTTCAGTGTTCTCAGCCTGAGGGGATCCAAACTGTCCTCTACTGCAACGTAGCTAAGACCTTTAAGTTACATTTAAGCTACATTCAGCTGGTAGTCTCAGGTTGAGTGAATGGTTAAGCGTTTCTTAAGTGGAATATAAATAATTGATTCTTGCTGACACACATTTATATCTCCAACTTTATGATTTAAGCCTTTTCTGTTGTTCATTTCCAATCTCCTTCATTTCAGGAACAGTAGAATGAAAGATATCTGCTTGTGTTCATTGTGTATTATCAATGAATAATTAATTGTAAATAAAAATAGCATAGCTTAATATTACATTCAAATATTAAAATAACTCATCAAGACTCCCAGCAGGACTTAGAAAGAAACTTCATGAAAAGTTACAGCTCCAGTCTGAGGGCAAAAAAACCTCTCCATTTTTAGAAAGAGTTGGGAGAGAGCAAATGGGAATTTGAAGAAGTATGGAGGGGAAAAGGGATAAAGAAGATTAAAAAGGAACTCTGAGAACATGTACATGCAAGATATTTCTTTCACACAGGTATGTGAAGTTCAGATGTAAAGCTTTGCTCCATGAGCTTTCACAGGTGCTTGCTGTTGCTTACAGTGTGTTCACAGGAATGAGGCTTTTTTCATCATCAGAAAATCCTCATAAATTCTTGTTAAAATAATTGAAGCCAACAAAATCTCTATAAATCTATAGTGCCAGATAATCATCTCTATTTTTAATTCCAAGCTGACCAATCATTTTGATTGTACTTTTAAAACTATTCTTCTAGTGTTGAGTATATCACTCTACAAAATTGTATGAACCTTGGATGGGCCCTGGAATTTTTTTTTTCCTAGTCTTTACTGCCTTAGATAAAAAATCAACAGTACATACCTAGAAATCTTCTCATTTTTCCAAAAGAAAACATGGAGTCACAACTCTTCTGAAGAAATTTTGAAAGAAAATTTCACATACAAAAATTCTATTACTTAAATTATCTATCATTTATAATGAAGATTAATGTCATTTTTGATGAATTTTTCCATCTTTAATACAATACTAAGGCTTTAACAAAGAAGCAGTGATTTGTTTCAAAAGGACACAGTGTGAGAAATAATTTCCTCCCCTCCCTATTTTTAATTAATTTACTTCATTCTGGACCATAGCTACCCACCATTAATAGCTCCTGGTGTCTGGATCACAAGCTGGAACTGAAGTGCCTGGTGAGTGTCTAATTTCTTTGTGAAACTACAAATACACCAAACTTATGAGAAGCTTAATTTGGCTCTGGATCCAAATTTCAACATTATGATGTGAGGTATTGTTAATAGTGAAAGATTCCAAGTTAAAACTGAACAGTTCTGGGTGTCTTTCAAATGTCACCTTTATCAAATAGTTTCAGAAGACCCCACCTCCCTTGTGTAGTATCTTGAAACTTGCCAATTAGTCTATTAAAAGAGAAGTACTTAGGTTCTCAGAACAGTTTTTGTCCTCCTCCCTGCTATTTCTTTTTCTGCTTTCCATCACACCCCAGAAACATTAACACATTTGAAAGAGATTCTGCAGATTCTGCAGGGTAATTACTTTTTGCAGAGGTTGGAGTGAGCAGGTAAACAGGTCTCTTCCATTTCAGACTATGCGGTTCTACCCATATACATACATACATGCACGCTTTTATTTAAATGTATATATATATATAGTACATACAAACACATATACATAAAGTCAAACTTTCTCAGCCTTAGGTTAATCAGAATAAATTTTATCACATTATTTTCTTTTTAAGAAAACATACAACATTGTATTAGCTTTTTTATCATTCAAATGATTAGAAACAGTTATTCCTGTCTTTATTTAAAAATGTTAAATAAATATTTTCTTTGAAAAAATCCTATAATGATAATAAGAGTTTGTTACTTGTTACAGGTAATAAGCAATAAGTGGTGCCTTAAAATACAACCTGTTCATGTCACTGATTTCTTCCCATTTGATCCCTATCAAAACCAAATGTCATTTTCATGCTTCAGCTGATTTCCCCAAAGACTTGAAAGTGTGATTAAAGCAAACATGCTTAGTACAAAGTTTTTTAAAAATTAAACTAACAAGGTTCACATTGGAACTTGAAGAAATTAAATCTATTGTTATATGCAAAACACATGAAAGATTAATTATTTAAGCAGTCTAGTTTCTTAAGGGTTTTAGCTGTAATATCTGCTTTCAGAAAGAAGAGTATTAAGTAGGTTTAATCTCAGACGTGACAAAGTATAATCCTGCTGGTTGCTTTTATCTGATAGTATATTCACTTGGCTGAGTGATGGCCCATTGACAACCATTGCCATTCACAGCGTTGCCCCGGCTTTTGTTCTTTGACTTTGGTCGGTCACATATTCCCCAGGTCAGCAAAACACTCTCACCATACTTCCAAATTGTAAATTTATATTTCTTATGGTATAAAAGGAAAAAAACTACCCATCTTCTAGCAACACTACTAATTCAATGATTGTTCACCTGAGTATAATGATGTCAATTGTTAATTGAAGTATGGGTACAACAAAGACAAGACTTTAACACCATTTCTGTATCAATCCCATTTTGATCTCTCTATGTTATTTGACTCAGACCCCAGACTATTGCTGCAAAGAGCTCAGCCTCTAAAAATAAACTGACATGAATTAAAAGGGAAAAAGAGAAAACAATAGGCAATCTTATGAACCATGTCATTATTTTCACATATATATATCTGTGTTCAGACATATGTATATATATACACAAAAAATACATCACATTTCTGCATGTACTCTATGTGAAAAGGAGTCTTTTCCTGTTTCAACATCCTTTGACAATTTAATAGTATAATTGTTAATATAATATTTTGAGGACTGCTTTTGGGGAAAGAGTAGAAGTATGTTGTTGTTGAAGACATTGTACTTGCAGTTGGCCTTGTATTTTGTGGACTATGTTCTGTTAAACAGCAAATTCAATGCAGAAAAGCACTTTACAGGGTATGCAAATTTTTGTCATAACAAGACGATAGATGTTAATTATATACCTGCTAATGCTTCGTCATGCTAAAGATCAGAAGCATGATAGGAAATAATTTTGGAGCAAGAATCAACTTAAGCAGAAAACATTCCATTTAGTAGGACTGCCCTTGCAATTTAAAACCTTCATTTATGTAACATGATAATCACGTTAGCCAAGAGGCTGATCTACCACAGGACCATAAAAGCCACCTGGGAAATATGAGAAGTGTATGGAACCTTGCAGGACCACCTCTATGGATGCTGTCAGATTGCTGCTAGTACCTTAGCTAGCCAGTACGTCCAAATATTTCCCTACTGCTTAGTGCTTCCTGTAGTGGATGTATCTGAACTCTTTTGTATGGTGAATAGGAGGCACGTTTTCAGGGATTCCCAATGAGACAGAATTTTAAAACTAATTTGGAAGTCCCCTTTGCAGCTTCCAAATATAATTATGCGAAAAGCTGGAAAAAGAAAGCATTAAGCTCCACAAGGAAAAGAAACCCTCCAGCACGGAAATTTGTCCCTGCTGACAATGAAGATAGGAAGAGACAAATTATAGCTTGACAGGGAATGGCGCAAATGAGATCAGGATGTGCTGATGTCTGTTTTTCGCTTGCATAATTAGTTCCCTTCCCAGCTGAGTTTTTCTGCATCAGTTTGAGAAAGGAAAGGAAGGGTTTGATGTATGGTCTGGTTTTCCACAGTCTTAAGGACTGTGGAAAACTAAAAGGCAAAGCAGCAAAACAAGAGGGAACTGGAAACAATTAATGATGCTATCAATGCATTTAAATTAAGAATGTATTTTGAAGATTCTATATTTTGGATATGTTCTTTCTGGAACATGTCGTTGCCCAGCATTTGCCTAGCACATGACATATTCCTTGAGCTTAGTAATTCATTCTTCTGTGTATGATAAATGGCTTATCTGATTCCTCATGTTGTTTCTTACTGAAGTACAGAAGTAGGATGCTGCCCTAGGTTAATAGGCAACAACCAGTCCCATTGATTTAGTCAGTGCTGCTTAACAAATGGTTTAGGCTGATGGCATTAGCACGTGGCCTCTCTTTCTCTGAGTGTTCACATATGTAATTAAAATTTGTAATAAGAATAAGGAAAAGACTGCTGTGGATCTTAAACTCAACATTCTAGAAATACGAATCCCTTAAAAGTTTTAGACATGTTTTTGGGTTATGTTCCATTGTATGTTGACAAAGCCATATTTTTTACTTTCATATGTTGAATAAACCAATGTTAATTTCACCTCTTTTATTTTCATGATGGTTGTGGTGGGTTGACCTTGGCTGGCCACCAGGTGCCCACTAAACCACTCTCTCCCTCCCCTTCCATCAGCAGGATGGGGGAGAAAATACAAAAACAGTTCAAGAGATAAGGACAGGGAGTAGCAAAACTGACTTGACCTGGGGAAGATCAGTTTAATTTGTTGCCAATTAAACAGAGTAGGATAATGAGAAATAAGAACAAATCTAAAAACAACCTCCCTGCCCCACTCCCTGCTTTCCAGGCTCAACTTGACTCCCATCTCTTCTACCTCCTCCATCTTAGTGGTGCAGAGGAACATGAAATGGGAGCTGCTGTCTCTGCTGCTCCTTCCTTCTCACATTCTTCCCCTTTTCCTGCTCCAGCAGGACTGTATCCCTCCCTTGGGAACTTTTCCAATGCGGTTCGTCGCCATGGGCTGCAGTACTTCAAGAACTGCTCCAGCATGGGTCCTTTCCATATGGTACAGTCCTTCAGGAGCAGGCTGCTCCAGTGTGGGTCCCTGATGGGGCCACAGGTCCTGCCAGAAATCCTGCTCCAGCATGTGCTCTCCACTGGGTCACAGCTTCCTTTGGGGCACATCCACCTGCGATGACATGGGGTTGTCCACAGGCTACAGTGTGGTTATCTCCTCCACTGTGGACCTCTATGGGCTGAAGGAGGATAACCTGCATCACCATGGTCTTCACCAGGGGCTGCAGGGGAATCTCTGCTCTGGTTCCTGGAACACCTCTTACCTCCTTCTTCACTGACCTTGGTGTCTACTGAGTTGTTTCTCTCACATATTCTCACTCCTCTATCCCAATTACTGTTGTGTAGTATTTTTTAACCTTTCTTAAATATGTTATCACAGAGGTACTACCAACATTGCTGATGGGCTTAGCTTTGGTCAGCAGTGGGTCCATCTCAGAACTAGCTGGAACAGGGTCTGTCTGACATGGGGACAGCTCCTGGCATCTTGTCACAAAAGCCACTCCTGCAACCTCCCTGCTACCAAAACCTTGCCAGGTAACCCAAGACAATGGTACATGTAATAGGTTAGATAAAAAAAAAAAAAAAAAATCTTTGAGAGGCTACAGGCAGAAGAATGGATTAAAAAGACTCACTTTCCCATAAATAATCAGTTTTTTGTCCTCTGGAATCCTGCAATTGTAAGATAGCTTTGCTGACGGCTAAATCATATTCGGGTTGATATTTGGCTAGCAGAATTCGCATTGGGAAACTGCAGTGCTCTGGAAATTCTTCTCATGATTATAGGCACTGCAGACAAGCAACAACTTTCATGATCAGTAGTGATGGAAACATCTACAACTTCACAGCTCTTTTCGCTTGTCCTTTTTCCCCAGAAAACAATTAATTTTTGACTAGGATTGTGTGAAAATGTAGCAAGATATTACTGGTTACATTGGTTGTTACCAAACTGCTGTTGAAAAGATGCTTACAGACTCTTCATTCTAAGGTTGCCTTTGGAAAGCTAACGTTTTTATTGCTCATCAAGAGAAATGGTGCAATTAAAGAGTAAGTGGTGTACTTCACCCTTTATTCCACTGGCAGGAAGAGATAAGGGGACTGCGCAGAGCAATGAAGAAGGCTAACGTGGTTAATCTTATCTTCAGTTTGGGAAATGCATTAATTTATGATGCAGTGTATCACAACTGGTCTTGCTTCCACTACTTAGACATACTATTTAGTAGTTGAGGGGAATTTTTCATTATTTTACACTGGAAAATATCGTACTTTCGCCTTGTATTTCTGTTCTACATCATATCACCTTTTTCTCCACATAGGTTTTCCCTTTCCTTTTTTGCCCTTGTATTGGGTCTGGCTGGGATGGAGTTAATTTTGTCCATTGCAGCCTGTATGGTGCTGTGTTTCGGATTTGTGACTAAAAAACTGTTGATAACACACCAACGTTTTGGTGAACGGTGCTTGCACAGAATTGAGGCTTTCTATTCTTCCCCTCCAGCAAGCAGGCTCAGGATGCACAAGAAGGTGGGAAGGGGCACAGCCAGGACAGCTGACCCCAACTGACCAGAGAGACCTGAACTGCCCACACCACATGGTGCCGTGCTCAGCAATACAAACTCAAGGAAAAGAGGCGGAAGGGGGGGACATTTGTAGTTTTTTGTTTGTCTTCTGACATAACCCTTAAAGTTCTGAGGTCCTTGCTTTCAAGATGTGGCTGGACATCTGCCTGCTGATGGGAAGTAACGAATAAATTTCTTCTTTGTACTGCTTGCACATGCTACTTTTGCCTCACCTATTAAATTGTCTTTATCTCGTCCATGAGGAAGTGAGCATGAGCCTGAGCGATGCCTAGATGATGGCCAGCAACACCCCCCCCGCCCATCATTCTGCCTTTGACCCTCCGCAGTTCTTCAGATCCTCTTTCTTTCGCTATATCAGTCTCCCTGCTACCAGCACAATTATCGTGTCCTTTTTCCGTCACCACATGCAAAGATCAAAGCTTAAAACAAACAGATAAGAACTGCTCAAGCTGTGTGAAAGCTGCTTCCAGATACTAAAAGGTGAAAGTTTGCTCTTCTTTAATAGATTGTTTATCTCAATGTCAATGGGACTTGGGCAAGTGCTCAAGTGCTTTTCCGACCCAGGGCTTGCATTCATAATCAAATTTTAAGATATTTGTAGTTGCAAGTTGTTATTTTAGCTTGGAGACCACTTTGATACTTTAATATAAACCTTTAGAAAAAACATAAAAAAACACACACTTCATGTAATTAAGCTATCAGGGCCTTTATATTTGTAAACAGACAAAAGACTTTTTAGGTCGCCTAATCACACTTCTTCATGAGCAGAATGAAGTTGCCTGCTGTAATGCATTCAGGTAGGTTGAATGATGTTAATGAAAACAGTCATCACAAAGGAAGGTCTCTTTTAAACTGTTAAAAATAATTTTACTGACTGTCTACTGCAGTTCAGCTGATGTTTGTTGGCAATTTTAATTTGTGTTTAGAAACGTGGGTTTCATTGAATAGAACTGAATGACCCTGTGGTTTTCTGAAATCAGTGGGAATGAATGAGGAATCACCTCTTTCTCCAGGCCAGACAGCAGCAGCTGCAGTCAGCGGGACCACTGTAGCTGGATCCCTCTAGTTATTTTTTTAAAGGTGACTGGCAGGGCATCATTTGAGATGGCTTCAGACTCTGGAACAAGCTCTTGCACAGCTGGCTTCTAAGCATGTTGAATTTGGCGACCTTCTGGGCATGTTGCACAGGACGCCTCTTTGACAGGGCTTTCTAAGCATGTTAAAGGGTGAAAGCATTGGACAGACCTTTTTGGATGTGGCTGGCTGGATTCCTGCTGAATTGATCACTTAATTCTGCTGAGATTCGATTTCACTGTTAATTGTGTTAGAGCCCCTCACATCTGAGATAGGCATCTTTGTTTTTTGTTTGTTTTTTTTTTTTTTTTTTTAAAGCAAAGTGAATGGGATTAGCTTGAGTGTTTTGCTGAGTCTAAGTGAAGACAAATATTGTATCATCAATTACTTTGATGTTATTTTGGTCCTAAATAGAAGAAATTACAGGATTAATTCAGTTTCCTTTTTGACATGTCCCAGAAAACCTGGTTGTTATGCAAACTTCAAACTTTGAACAAAAGAACTCAAAGAACTTTGTTGTTTACTGAACTGTTGAGGAAATAGGAAAACTTAAATTCTAAAGCTACAAACACTATTCAAGACACTATTTGCAATTCAGATGAAAGAAAACACTTGGTGCAAAGTTAAAATGAGAAGAATTAAGACTGAGAAATCAATATTTTAGACTTATTAAAAAAGCAGAGAACTTGCTCCTCGCGTGTACAGCTAATACCTATTAATATAAAAACACTTGGGTAATATTTTTTCTGGTTTTAATTAATGACCTGCAGTTTTTCCCTGTATTGTATTATCTGTTCTCATAGGTTGTCCTTGGCCCAGACCTCACATCACTTTGAATTTAAATAGAACACTGCACATTCTCGGTCTACCAATGTTAATTATGATTTTTTCATGTTTTTTTTACATCATTATATTAACTTGCTAGAGTAAACCTGAAACCTCATAAATGCTCTAAGAGGCTGGTTCCCCTCCACTGGAGTGGAGATGTCCTGAGGGACATTTGGGAAGCGCAGACTAGAGCTCTGCAGTTATGAGTACCAGACCTGACCCACATCCTGACGTACCTGGAGCCTTCGGTGTGGGAATTCACATTCACACTAAGCTTGTGAATCCCAGTTTGTAATACATTTTACAAGATCATGTTCCTACAGAAAACTCAGGGGAGAAACAGTTCCTTAATTTGTTGTTATTCACTCTGGTGTTTTCCAAGTGTGTAGGCAAGCCAACAGGAGTGAAGAAATAATACTGTGAGACTGTGAAACCTCAGGAGCTGTGAAGTGCAAAGATACTACTGCTGCCTTAGGAAACCCCTAAGCCATAGATATGTGGGTCTGGAAGATTACAAGGGGAGATACTGTTATAGCCTTCTACTCTTTTTATTCTCTGCTCATTCATTATCAGCTATTGTTAAAGACAGGATGTGAAGATGAACCTTTGATCTGACCAAGTACTGCCATTTTCATTCAATTGCATTGGGTAAGCAAATGCTGGGCATTGCTCTAATACCAGTGTACACTGATGCAACCAAGCAGATTTTGGTCTGCTAACCTTGTTTTGTGACTCCATATATTGTCATAAACTCACCCTTTTATCACAACTTGTATGTGTTGCTTGAATATATAGCCAGGCTTGTCCTTTCACTGGGTATATCTTTTTCTTCTTGCGTATAGGGCTGTGACTGTTCCAGGTAAGAACGGTGTTTTCAGTGCATGCTTTCTTTCAACCCGTACTGCAGCATGCCAAGGTCATCTTTATTCCAAACACTGCATAATGCTCCTAAAATAGTCTGTGTACATTTGTGGGCTCACAGGTTTTTTTGGAAAAAGATTGCTTTGCCTAAGTCTGTAAAGCATCAGTATGCAACAATCTTTTTCTTGTGAAATTGCCATTCCCTTTGCTAGTCATCCTTTTGACACATAAATGATCATTTTAGATTTTTTAATAATTGTGCTGCACCATTTACTTCAGCCTGAAGCATTTCACCAAATAATACTCAACTTTTAGCAGTTTTCAAAGGTGATTTATGAAATAATAGTTTGAATGTTCTTTGCACTTTGCAATTTATCCATTAATTCAGAGTATTTCATTTTTATTCATTTGGAGTATTTGTATTTTATTTAGTTTTTGTGCTTTAACCCATTCATTTGCCCACTTAGTACATAACAGGCACTTGTTCATTGTCAAGGAAATAACTACAAACTCCGGGATTTCTAACTACATGTTGGACTTCAGAAACACATCTGTGACCACAGCTGTCTCCCAGGATCCGGTGCCTAGAAGCCACTAACTCATAGCATCACATTGGCACAGTACATTGGATATTGTAACTTTGCAAGGGATTAATGAAGACCTCTAGATATATCAAATGCCAAAAAGGTGTAAGATATGAACTGACTCATACTTGTAAAGATGTGGACCAAATTTTGCCCTCACACTGTCCCATATTACAAGCTGTAAGGCAATTGCCTTTCTTTTAGCTGTCACTGTTTTCAGATTCAAACTCCATGAAGAAAGTGAACACTGTGGCTTAGGGCATCCCTCTGCTTTTAATACAACTGACATCTGGGTTTTTTTCTAATACTTCAGAATTAAAAAAACCCCACACTTGTTGCTTTAGAAAAGGGGTTAGAACTGGGTTAATCAATGATTCACTGAAATCTCCCACTGGTGATAAGGCAACTTCCTCTTCTGTTTAGATTTCTTTGCCCAGTCTTGTCATTTGTAACGATGCAACCTGCTTTGAGAGGGAAAGAGAATATGTGACCAGGACTTACAGTTTGCTTCACAGTGTGCTGAGTCACAATGCTGTCTTTTATAACAGCATTGCCTTTGAGACATTCGCTTTTTTCATCTGCAGCAGTTTTCATGAATAAATTACTTTAAAAAAAAAAAAAAGTGAATTTGTGAAAAGGTCTTTTTGTGCCCTGTAATTATCTCATAGAATTTAATCTGGGAAGGTACTGACTAAAATGCTTAATGCAATGAAGTAGAAAATGTTTAACTTATGCTCATTTTCAAAACAATCTGTTTTCTGATACTTAAAATAAAGATGAGGTGTATTTTTAATATACCATGTATTGTCCATGCTTGAATATCCTTTCTCTGACAGGACCATTATTCTACCAAAAATAGCAGAATGAGGTTTTTTTTCATTTGTACAAAATTAAATTGCTACTTTCTACCTCCTATACTAAAGGAAAAGGTCCTAGAATTTATCACTTTTTGAATAATAGACCTGTGTCTGAATTGAAATTAAAAATAAACAAACCACCTCTGAATTTATGTCATGTAAATTTTAATTTGGTGCTTTAAAGGCTGGCTACTTAACTCATATTATGAATAATACCTACTTTAAAAATACCTATTTGTATTACAATAAATGCTTAGCAAAGTGAAGGTTGTACTAGCAGTTCTATTATAGCAAGGTGTTTTCAGAAAGTTGTAAATTAAGTTTGAGTGTGAGACTGCAAAATACAACACTCATAATTAATGTCTAAAAGCTGAGACTCATTTAGTTTTGGTTTGGTTTGGTTTTTTAAACTGTAGGTATCATTACTGAAATCATCTTCAGATACTCTTAGATTCTACCTTCGGACTGAATTTTGCCATGTAGCTCTCTAAATTGACATCATCCTTCAACTTTTTTTAGAAGGCTTCATTTGTTGTTGTGGTGATAGTTGATTTCTTCTTCCTTCCAGACAAAGATGGTTACAACTACCTTCTCTAAGCTCTTTTGTTCCAGGAGGCTTTTGCATCGAACAGAAATCGACAGAAAGCTGTAAGTAAGTTACAGTTGCTCTTGTCTATATGCTCCTTCACGTGCCATTTAACTGGCAGTAACAGAAGATGGTCCTTCATAGAGTCTGGCTCACCTGCACTTTAGCCCACCCAAACTACATTTGGATTTTTTTAGTTGCTGTCTAATTATAAAGACTGCCAGCTGAAGGCAGGACAACCCAAACAGAATCGGTTTTCCCATGTTACAGACACCACTTGTGTGACTTGAAGACAGAAAATGAGAATTCTTCAATGTCGTCAAAGTTTGGTATTGTAGGGAGGGTTTCACTGTGTCATTAGCAGCTACAATGATTAATTCATTGACCACCTTGAAAGATGTGGACGTTAGAAATTCATATCCATAGAGCTGTAAACAAGAGAGCTTTACGGGACTAGTGATAGACTATATTTTTAGAAACTCAGCCTTCACTTCCACGTACACCATTCTTCCCATTAAGTCACTACTGCGCAGTTATTATCACTAATCTGTGTTTCTGCAAGTAACGCATGACTAGCAGCGTGCAAAGCTTGCGTGCATCAGTAACGGCAGCTGTAAAGTTGTTCATGTACCAACTAAATGGTGAAAACTGTGGGAATCAAAAGCAGAAACTAACGGCTTCAGCCTCACTTTAAGTGAAAACTATGCAAAAAATTGGGTGAGCCTTGTGAACAAATATTAGCAATTGTATATGAACTTTAAAAAAGCTACAACCTAGTCCACAGAACTGTTGCAGGTATTCAGTGGCTTTTAGTAATTAAGTGCAGCGCATGCTGACTTAATATCATCTATCAAACTCAGTATAGTTGATTATTCCATTATTGCCTATTCCTGAGCATGTTGCATTATGTTAGGTGATGTGCAAGCACAGAATAAATAAAACTCCTCTCTGAAGTTCCATCCACTCTGTATAACACAGCCACACAGGAGAAACTCTAAGGAAACCATGAGATCGTGCTGAATGGCAATGATCTTGGCATAGCAGTGACTTAATCTCAATAAAGTTATTTTCCTATGTGCTGTGACCAAGTTTAGACAAAAGTCTGGGAAGTATTCAGTGAGGTATTTCCCTGGAAATTACCAGGAATTTCTATGGTGGCATGAACGGTAACATAAATAAAACCACAAAAGTCTTTTTTGGAAATGCAGATGGGCACATCAATTTTTCTTTGGATGCAAAGTTTATTGATCTATAAAGATGAGCACAAAACTTCTGCAGATATTATGGGAAGAAAAGAAAAAGAAAGAAAGATTAAAGAAATATTGAGAAGGTTCATTCGCACTTTTTAGGACAGCTTTAGAAGCAGATTTAAGAGACCTTCGGGAAACAGAAGTCTTTTTGCCCAGTAATTATGTCAGGTACAATCCTTTTGCAGACCAAGTCTTCCTCAATTCACCGAGTAGGTAAATGCTCAAGAAGTCAATCTCTTCCCACCTCCCCACGCCCCCACCTTGTCTAAAACACTGTTTAACTCTTCTGTCAAAATGAAGGACATCACGCCCAAAATATCGCATAGACTAATGGCTAAAGCTTCTTCCAGCCATGGGATATGGAAGTGAAACTTTTTTTCTGTATATGGTAGGTACTTGTACAGTGGAGAAGATTAACAGCCACTGAACCGCAGAGCCTGCTTTCACTGCTAGGTTTGTAAATACTGTTTAAATCACGTTGCCAACTTAACCTTTTTCTTTATTAAAATGTCTGGTTGGGAACATACTTTCTTCAATTCAAATTATTTCCTTCCATTTATATGAGTTGGTTGTGTTTTGTTTTCTTTAAACTGCTTTGCATCAACCCTAAGCTGAAATTAGTTGCCTTCTGTTTGTTCCCCTCACTGAACAGAACAACCAGCTCTTCTTATAAGTCAACATCTGTATGGTGTTTCCCATCTACATGAGACATAAACAAGGTAGTGATAATCCATGAGGGCACGAGCAAGCAGGATTTAACTTATGTTTGAGCATGGAGGAGGAGCAGTGGGGGGAAAACAAGAGCTAAAGCTCCGCAGGAAAAAGTGATCTTGATACCAATGTTCCCAGAGGGCAAGAGAAGGCAGAAGGAAAGGCCATAGTGGTAATGAGGATCTAGGTGAGATGAGAGTTTAATGGGTGAAAAAGAAAGGCTGGACTTAGTGATTATACATATATATGTATAAGGAACATTGAAAAATTTGAACCTCCCAGTTATGCATGGGAAAGAGAAGGGGTCTGTTTTCCCTTTCCTGTGTTCATAGGCTGCCCTTGCATGCTACTTAGTTCAGCTGTACAGAAAAATACCAGTGAGCAGAGATTTACAGAAGCCGCACTGACAGTTTCTGGCCCTGGTTGTTCTTTTTCCGTGAGGTTATGAGTGGCTTTGGTCAGAGGCATGAGAGATGCTTGAATTTTCAAAGCTCTGCAAAGTAAACATACAGAGCTGGTAACAGCATTTGTAAATTAAAGATTACTTTAATCTGCAGTGACAGATTTATGAAATATTGCTTTAAATTTTAGTTCATGCTGCACAGCCAACTGAGTTTATTTTGGAGACAAAAGCAATTTAAAAGAAGCCATAGATTGCTTTGGCTACTGAAGAGTATAAATTATCCCTAACTAAATTTTGTCAGTAGAGTATGTTGAGCTATTTAGATAAAACATGCTTTTTGACATTTATTACAGAATGATCCTTCCCATGGACTGCTAGTCACAAAAGGGGGACACAGGATGAATCATTAAGGGGCTGGTAATCTTTTTGCTGACATAAATGATATTGGTTAAGGATGAAAAAATTAGGCTGGGTTGTTTGGGACTTTTTTAGTATGGTAGAGCGCTATGCAATCAAACAGCAATGAATTCAATCAAACAGCAATGAATTCAAATTCCAATGGTAAAAATACTGTAAATATGTAAAAATGTATCTTGATGTGCCAGATGCTGTTGCTAAATATATATTTACTAGGATGCAAAAAAAATCTTTCTGAGGTAAAAGCAAGAAATCTCTTGCCTAAGATAAATGCCTAGCAATGAATCTTGCTCCAAATTCTCCACAAGTCAACAGCTTTTGAACCCATAGTCTCAGCAAAATGCTATTTCAAGTCCCAGCCTTTTTGTGGAGATACACTTTTTAGGGTAGAATTGTGGTTTACACAATTGATTTTTACTTTCTCACACAGATATCCTTATTATCCCCAAGACTAACCGCACAAATTAATGTGGTGAATGAAATACTTTTCACTAACTAAAATATATCTGTGGTGAGTATCAGTAACATGCACTGCTACGCATATGCCAAGAAACCTGTGAGTAAAGCTATCTGGGAGACGCGCTGCTTTGCCTACAAGCTGGGGGGACTGGACTCTCTAGGATCCACCCTCAGGTTTCACATCCAGCTTGCTGGGAGTACGCACCAGGCACGTCCCCCAGCCCTTGCTGGAGGCATGGCTTCGTTTCCCAATTCATCCCACTCATCCCAGAATGTCTGGAACAGCTTTCCTGAACAGGTGCGTACCATCAGTGTCCTATAGGGCCCATCTGTATCTGTCCATACGTTTTGGCTGGAGACAATAGCTAACCTAGATTTGCTACTGTCTGGGCTGAAGAAAAAAACCTAATGCACTTAGGAAACTGTTAACAGGCTGTTAGCAAACAGCTCCCTTTATTTTATTAAATGCAATTACATACCATATTCTTTTTCCTGATCCTCATTATTTTAGGCTCAAAATAGAAAAAGAGAAAAACAATAACTCCTTAAAAATTATATAAATATATTCCCTCGAGACAGTGCCTAATGTGTTTCTCTGCAAATTGCCAGATGGGGAGAGCTCTACCTTATTTCTGTTTATGCAAATGAATAGGCAAATAAAGATGGTTTTGGAGTGAGAAAGGAGAAAAATAATTTCCAAAGCACAGTTGGGGCTCCAAGATTTGTACAAATCCATACTGTTTCTTACCATGGGTTAGAGAAGATTGAACCGGCCAGTCGACTAAGCTCAAATTTTCAGGGTTCTTCTTGCTTTCAAAGTACAGGTTTAACAGGAGAGCACCACCTGCGCTCCAATTAAAACAGTATTTACCCAGTTTCAGTCAAGATTGCCCTCAAACAGTACAGCAACTAAAGAAGACTATGGTTCAATCCTCTGTCCCTTTGCTTTCCAGTTTGCCAGCCCTCATGCTTTTACCATGAGATTTTGAGAGCTTGTGTTCTCTTTGGTCTCTGCCATGAAGCTTCCTTGATTTGAGGGGGGATTGTTTTTCATAGTGACATATAGAGTAAGTACATAGTCTACCAGCTCTGTCTTTGTACATGTGGAGGTTCTATTATGTGTCTACTGCTCTTATCAGTGAATAATATCTCTCAAATAGCCCTGGAGGTCCTTAACTTCTGCATGTACAAGGCAGATGAGGAAACCTGGATCTTTGATACACTATGTTTACTCAATCACTTTTTTTGTTTCCTTTTGTTGCTTTACTTCCTTTCCTTGCTTTGTCATTGAGCTATGTGCTTTATTCTTGGAGCAGGAATGGGCCACATGTAAGCGAGAGATGCCTTGGAAGTTGTCCCTCAGGGAGTGCCTCAGTCGCTTGAAGGCATGGCACAGTCTGAGCCTCGTTCTGGGTCTGTATGTGACACTGTGCTATGAATGAAAAATTATAATTGGCTATATTTACTATAAAGCACCATCTAGTAACTGCATGTTGCTAGCAAAAGGTGCCAACAATTAACCAACACAGAACGGGACAATTTGTCAGGGCCTTTGGTTAAATCGAACACAGATTTCAGTAGGAAATTGAGTCCTTTTTCAGTGCAGGCTATTGCCCTGCTAAATTTATTTCTTTATTCTGGAGCTTCTCTCTTTAATGTCATTCCTTTTCTGTGCAGGAGGAATCACACTAATGCTTCTGCCCTTGATTTTCCAGTTTTGCATAGCACTTACAAAAGCCACCTTAATCCCATTAATATTCATATTCATATTTTGTACCTGACAGAATTGAAGAAAACAGACTAAAGAGTTTTTTGGTTACCTTTGAGATTTCTGCTTCAGTTTATAAAAATGTATCCTTTCTAACGACTGGCTAAGTATGTGTAGAAACTCAAATGGTGTACTGTGGGAAAAAAAAAAAGCAGCAATCTGAAGTCGTACTACAATTACAGGGTAAAAAACCCTCATGTGGTACTACTAATATTGCACATGACTTCTTCAGGCAGAAGGCATCCTGATGTTGTTCCCCAATTTAAACAGGGATGATGTCACATAATTCAATAAGGCAGAGCTACTTCTGCAACAGAACTGCTTCCGTTTTAGAAAAAAATCCCCACCACCCTCTACAGCTCTCATCTTTATTAGTACACTGCCTGTTAAATCCTCAAAATACTCCTGCACACTGTGAACAACCACTTAATTTTAAAAGCTCATTATAAAGTGTAAATAAATCTGTATCTGCTGCATAACGATACTTTGCTGTCAATTTGAGTAAAGCAGAAATCTAATCTGCACAATCAAACAGTTGTTGAGCTGCCTAACACAGTGGCATCCTGTTCTTGGTGAGGGCTTTGGTCATCTTGGTAGTAAACATAATTATGTTAAGGCTTAGCATATGTGCCAAAGCAAAACTGTAGTAATACACAGCTGCTTTTGTGCTAAAATATTTCTTTAACTAACACTAAAATTATATAAGCTTTATAAACAAGCGTGCCCTGTGTTCTTGGAATGGTATTTAGTGTATTTTTGTCAAAGGAGTTGTGAAAACTTTAATTATATTAATGTTTGGAACGATCAGTCTTCAAAGAAGTGTCTTGGGATTCGTTCATTTGCCATAGGTGAGCTCAGGAGCCCTTGGCACCTTTCCTTGGAACGTGCACACAATTTATCCAAGCAGTCATTCACACCTAACCAGTTTCCGTGGGGGCGGCACTGGGAGATCTGTATGCTGCTTTTCAAGCTGCTGGCTGCTGTAGCTCTGGGACGCAAAGGTCTCTAAGTGTGTTCTGCATGTTTCCTTTGTAATCTTGTGCTCTTTAGGTCTCATCTGGCTTATTCAAGAAATAATTTCAAGATCAGGCTTTGGATTTCAGACCCAGAATTCTAAGTAACAAACTTTCAAAGATTTTACTGAATCAAAATCCTTCCTGAATTACCCCCCAGGCTGACTTATAACTGATACTTTTATTTAATAGGAATGAATAGAATTTTCTGGAAACCTGTGCCAAATGCTGGTGTCATGTAGAGTCTATTCCTGTGTTAATTTTAAGGGATATTTCTCCACTGTAACTGAAACAGAATTTAGACAAAAGAACCAAATTTTTCTTATCCCACTTAAGCGAAAAGTAAGAGTAAGGCCATATCTTTTTAGTGGTGCGTCAGAATAAAGGGATGATACTTGAATCTTATTCTTTCAGAGTTGTGGTAGAGAAAAGACTTTAAAATTATCTACACAGTAGATATCATTTACATAGATGAAATATCTATGGCATTCTACACAATAGATGCCATCTACATAGATGAAGACATAAATCTCCTGACCTTTAAAAACTGATAAAAACATCAGTGACATGATAGTTTAAACTGTGTCTCAAGTGAGTACGAATGTGTACCAATAATTAAAAAGAAAACAATAAAAGAAATCTACAGGTTCTATATTTCCATTTTGGATTACAGCTGGTGAAATAACTTGAGTTGGCCAACACAGTTTAAACATTTGTGTTGAATGTCACAAATATTTTCAGCAAAAGAGGGACACATATTTTTTAAAAATAAATATAATATATATTATTTAATTTTGACCATTCCCAAACAAAATTATTTGGTTTGATTTGGACAAAATTCATTTTAAAAAGATATAACATCTCCAAAGAAATGAAACATTTTGTTCAGTTCACAATTCAGGTTTAAGTATCACATCAAAAATCAATTTATAGATAGGCTTCTGCTCCAGTTTTCTATGTAATATTTTTTACTTTCCTGAAAGTGGACCAATGTTGATTCCTCCTGCTTCATTCTTCCTCAAGCCCTTTTAGTTTGCAGGAACTTCTACTGAAAACTGCATAAAAAATGGGGAAGAACATTAGGATTTAGCTCACTTCTTCAGTCATCAAAAACATAATTGTGTAACTTGTGTTGTTTGATGCTCACCTGTGGTTGCCAAGAGCTGCATTTTACATTAGTGTGGGGTTTTTTGTGGTGAAGGGGAGGCTGTGCGCATTTTTTTCAGAGATGAGCAACTTGTGTAACTCATGAGAAACTGCTGATGCAGACAGCTTAGCAAGTTTCAAGGAAGTGATTGCATATTTATGTGGAATAGAAGAACATTCACATTTGCATTAGGTAGGATATAAATAAATCTGAAGGGCTTGCCTTCCCCTAATTGTATAGCATTTTAACTTTATCAGTAAAATTTAAGTAATATAACCCTCAATTTAGAATGCATGAAAATTGCGATGTAAAAAATACAGTGTCTATTTCATTAGAATAATCAAACCCGTAGTAGTCTCCTTCTCAACTATACACCCGTGGCCATGCATATGGTTATATCATTCATAATTCTCAAGTGGCTGTAAATTAACAAGCTACTTGCCATCTCTGTAACTGACCACATGTATTTTCATAGACCACTCAATTGCAGACCACGAAAGTATTACATTACTTCAGGTCATGATACTGACAGAGCCCCAGTCACAAAAAACCCCAAGAATTGCCTCCAAATCAGCTGTGTCTTTTTTAAGACCCTAATATTAGTTGAAGGAGCTGTTACTTTATCACAAAGCATGTTCCTCCTGAGCTATACAGCTGCCACAGGAGTGGACCTCTTTTCCACCACAGTTCAGTGGTGAGGGACATCTGTATAAACCAAGAAGAGTTTTGGGGAGACACAATGGTTGTATTCAGCACCTGAGCAACTGACATAGTCTCAGCCACAGATTTCCTCTGATACAAAACGTGTCCCACTTCACTACCACAAATCCATTTATATGCTATCAGTTTCAGGTGAGGAACCTGTCCTGGTTTGAGCAACACAGCACTAGTTTATTTTCTAGTGCTTGGAAAAAACATACTTTTAGAAGACTCTAGTGACTGAATTTGTGAAAATATTTACTTTATAGCCAGCTATGGTGTGTGGATTCCAAAGTGTCAGTGTTTTCGAGCTCGCCAGGTGCAGGGATGAGGAGGAGCGAGACCTGCCTGTCCAACAGAGTTATTTTATACCATGAATACCACATTCAATAGAAATTAGAAAGTTTGCTGTAAAGTTTTCTCTCTCCCTTGATGGTGGCGATCCAGAGGACTTCTTGCCCCAGTGATGGACCCCTGAGGCCTTCCCTCCCTCCTGAAGTCATAGCACTCACAGTGTCCAACATTTGCAGTCCACTACTGGGAGTGCACAGCTTCCAGCTGGTATAGTTGGCTAAGTATAATCCTTGTATTGTATATATGGGTATTGGAATCAATATTGGTTCTTTAGTGTCAGTATTGTTAATTATCTAGTCTTATTAAATCTGTTTATGTTTCAACCCCTGACTTTCCTTGCTTTCTTCCTGATTCCCCTTCCCAGGTGGGGAGGGGTCATCGGGTGGTATAATAATTGTCTAAAAGACAATAAATTGTTGTGGGTTTCTCAAACCATAACAGAACCATAGCAAACATCTGCACATCAAAAATCATTGTTGTGTTCTGTGCTTTCTTCTAAACAACATAAAAAAGACCTCTTCTAACTACTTTTCGAAAATCAAGCAGCAGTGTCCAAAATGTAGTATGTAAAAATCAGCTATGATAAAGAATGGTCTTTTGTAACTAGACAATTACACGACCTACAATGTTCATCTGTTTTTAATATATATTATCTTGCTGTTAACTATGGTTTGTAACTTTAACGAGAGACTAGAAGAACTTGGATGTAAACTTTTTAGGCTAAGTTTGTCTGGTTCTTCTTTGGAAACATTTTTTAAACCAATAAATCCAGATCCAGACTCACTGAGTTATTTTACAAATATTTGGAGATTGCAGAATTATTCTATTTGTCAAAACATATTTTGATGTGAAATGTTTTATTGTGATAGCAATGAAGTCTACAGAATTTCATTTAGAAACTCATTTAAAATAAATCTTTTCTGATTTAGTGTCTTTTCGGAGATTTTTTGGAATTAGAAGATATTAAACCAAATTATTTATGGTACGTGGTAAATCACAAGCTTGCTCAGCAACAATCTGTCATTGTGAATTATAGATGTATTACAACTGAAATCTCTGATACATTTTTACTTCTTTATTTCCTAGCCATCTGAGTTTTGTATGCTATACATCTCTGACAATTTACCTCACATTTTAAAGAATTAATTGAAAATTAATGATAATGCAGATCCTATAGCAGCTCTAAAATGATATATCAAATATTATTTCAATCTATTATGTGTACTTGTTTTCTATATACCTTCAGCATTCACTATTTTCTCAGGTACAGTGAGAACTATTTTAAGAACTTCAATTTGGTTCACCCTCAGTTGTGAAGCCACACAGTAATTTTTCTGCCTTCAGATACTGTCTACAACTGTTACACAGGTCCTCCTCACACTCTGATTGTTCCTTTGGCTTTTCTTGCTATGGAAATATAATTTATTTTACATTGGGGGATAACTACATGTTTTCGGATGTTGAATCCTAATCTGTTTAATTTAATCTGACTAAAAGCAAGTAAAGTATGGTTGCATGAATTGTGCGACCAGTAGATCATGCGGTGGGGTTGCTCTGAGCAGGGAAGGGGCGATGTGCAGATGAAGGACATATTTGCATAGTGGGACCTAGAGAAATTTTTTGTCCATGGCTTAGGACCACATCTAAAGAGATGTACTTCTCTGCGTTGTTGTACTTGTCCAATGCAAACATAACTTCACTGAACATCAAGAGTATCCAACTGGTACAAAACTATCAAAATTTAGATCTTCATAGTGCTCTTCTTTCTGACTGTTTCCATTTCTGTGTTATTGTAATGTAACCTGGACCAACCAATTTCACTTATGTTTCAAATTCTCCTGAAAACAGCAAAATAACCAGTGGCAAAGAAGATGTGAGGGAAAATATGGAGCAGGAAGAAAAAATGTTTAACCTTTTCCCTTTGAAGTTTTAAATAAAAGAAGAAGAAAGCACAGGACAATAACCTATCATGGAGACTCAGAAGACAAAGCTTTTGGAGCAAAGGAGCAGCTCATTGCCCTGATCTTCTGGGCTTGTGCAGAAAGCCCCAGTGAGGACTCCCTTATTTGTCCCCGCTTCAGCAATTTGTATTACAAGTGAACTATACTAGAATTGTGACTTAAAAATTGCTTTCAAAGCCTTTTGATGGCAAACGCCATCCTGGATCTTCCGATGGAGGTCAGATTGAATGCCTGTGAGAAAAATCAGACCTATATTTATTACAGAAAAAAACATTCTTTATTGTCTCTTTTGGTTGGTGTCAAGCTCCAGAAGGCTCATCTTAGGAAAAGATCATTTCAGGATAATATGTGCAAGAAGGTGGCACCCATCTGAGTCTGGCAGCCATCACTTTGGATGCTTTTGGAGAAGCCATCTCCACCTCTAATGAATACGCAATTCAGAATAGTATTTGCAGCATTCAGTAGTTCAAACGCATATTTGAAACAGCTGCATTTTAAAATAATGCTGGTTCAGAGATGGTTGGCTATGTCATTGCACAGTTCACTTAAAATAAATTAATAAAATATTATGGAACAGTTGCATACAATTATTTTTGATTACTTTCTTATATATGTCCATAAAATTTTTCTGTGCCCGTTGTACAACACCACCATTTTCCTGATTGCTTAAGGAATGATTCTGAGTTACAGCACCTCCATCTTGTGGTAAACTTGAGAAATAGATCTTCCTTAATGCTATCTGCCAAAAAGTACCTCTGAAAAAATTACAGTAATAAAGATCTACCTAGTTTTGAGCTTGGATCCAGGTCCTTCAGAGAGTTTGTTTTACTGTGATTTCTCTCTGCCTCCATTTTGCACTTGTTAGCTGGGACAGTCATCTTTGTCCATGCAGAAACCTTGTTTCTTAGAGGCTGACAGCAGGAGGACCTTGTCTTGCCCTAAGGATACAGGGCGGTACTTGTTCTTCTGTGAAGTGAGAGCTCATGCTATCAATGAATAGCAGTATTTAGGCATTGAGAATGTCAAAGATTTATAAATACCTGTCATGGAGGAAGCTTTCAATTATCATTATTCCATTGCAATTGTAAAAGCTTTTTCTTGAAGCTAAAACATCAAAGCAGAAGTTTTCCACTGCCACGGTTGACTAGGAGCATGAACATGCACGCATGTATGTTGACTTTAAAAATAAATTTTATGATTTGGACAAATTTAATCTAAAAAAAGAAATTTTTTTCAAGCCCAAGAAAAGATCCTTTATGACTGCTACTGTCCCAAACCCAGTTAATGGCTGGTCCCTGTCTGCACTCTTCATAGCCACCAAGCACAGCTCAGACACCTACACTGGGCTATCAGATGAAAGTCTAATTTCAAAGTGCATTACTTTTTCTTTGTTTTCATTGGTCTTTGTCATTTTCTATCACTGAGATGCCGTGTGCTATGAATGCATAAAGTGAGACATTTAGCAAGCAAGTCAGCTAGATGCCAATTATGAAGTTCCTCCCGCTTTCTACCCTGGTATTGCAGCAGTGCTCTGTTTTACAGGACAGGTCTAGATGATTAATGTCAACATACTCAGCTCCCTCACCTTCTCCTTGTGTCCAGCATGCTACAGTCCCATAACTCTCTTGGATTTACTCCAGTGTATTAAATTCTTGCTTGTTCTGGGGAGCTCAAAACCAGACACAGTACTCAGGTGTGGTCTCACGAGTGCAGAGTAGAAGGAGTTAATCACATCCGTTGAGCTGTTGCCTACTGTCTTGCCAGGATAGAAGTATGCTAGGAGAGAAGTATGCAAAGAGCTCCTTTTCAGCATGTTGATCTTCAGTATGTGATCTTGCATGGGCTTACTGTGTCCCGGCTGTGGGAGGTTGTTTTTGCCACTGTTGGACTTCATGGGGTTTCTGTCAGCTCATTTTTCCGGTCTGTCAAAACCAGTTCAGATGGCACTTCTGCCATTTTTAAATTTAATTTAAGATTTAAAATTAATTTAAAAGATTTAAATAAGGAGTAGCACATCATCTGGACCAGAAATTCTAGCTGCATTGTGATTTAAGAACACAAAAACTTTTGTGCTGAGCTGTCCAATATTTTCTCTCTGACAATGGTCAGCAGAGAAAAGTACCATAAACCAAGAAAATTTAAAATTGACTTGTTATTCTTTGAGCTACTATTCTAGCAAATCAGTAGTTTAGGGACTTTTAACTTTGAAAGTGCATTTTGACCCTTCTCTTCAATAACAGGAAAGGAATCTAGTCCATTTATATATTTTGCTGACAAACCTCCTATAGCAATTAATTCATAATCTGATGATGGATTATGCAATGAAGCTGTTTGTTTTAAGCTTGCTTCCTCATAACATTTTTGTTCTACTTGCATATTGAGAAATTAGAAAGAGTAATTTGCAGCTCAGATTATGTACCAATCCTACTTCTCTAGTCCCAGTATATTTTACCTTTTCTTTCAGAGCAGGGTGTGTTGAAATGTTTTCTGGTTTGCTCAGCAATGCTTTCCTAGCAGTTTATAACATTTGACTGGCATTTTTGACTGTCGCTGAGCAATGAGCTGGCATTTTTGGATAACCCTGTCCAGGAACTTTAACATTTCTTCCGTGAGTGGCAATAGATGATTAACTAACATCGTGAATGTGTAGTTTGAGTTCTTTTTCCCATTCATGTTATTTTGTGTTTATTGACATTGTTTCATGTGCCATTTTACTGCCCTGCCACCTGCAAGATCCTTCCATAGCCCTCTGCAGCCAGCTTTTCTTGAGACTACTCTGAGAAGTCCTGTAGGAGGAAGACTGCGCCACAGCAAAGCCTTTACAGGCAAAAATTGATTTGACTGAAACTCACTTTATTCAAAATCATAGGCTGAAAAGATTTTTATCCTTAAAGGTAGCTTCCTGTCCATAGCTCCTTACTATGGTCCCCATTTATACAGCTCCTGTTTGAGTCTTGGAGTCTCAGGGTAATAGAACACAAACCACAGCACTATAATTGCCATATATCCTGTCTATAGTTCTGCTGGCTGAAAGCTTCTTGCCTACCTGGATTCAGGATGGTCCCAGCAGCTGCTGCTGGCTTTGTATTGCTCCTGTGTCATCCACACACGTACCTGCCCTCTTAACACAGCAGCAACTTCCAAAGCTGCACAGATTTGTGAATCATCTACTGTATATTCACGTATCCATGACTGCTCCCGCAATCATGGGTGGCTGGAGCAGACAAGCTCCTCTCCGCATCCCTTTCTGCAGTTATTCTACATTCCTGGTGCCACAGCATTTGTATGCTAAGCTCTGGTCAACTGAACTAACTTGAGATCCAGTTTGTGTCCCTGGAGTGGCCCTCAACAACCACCAGGAAGCTGATAATATTTACTGAGAATGAGGTGACATGGAATCCAGAAAAGAGGAATGTTCCACAAGGCGTTTCAGTCAAATTCCTAGACAGACAGGGTGCAAGTGTTTTTGTGGATTAACAATAGCGATTGATATTAGACTTGAAGTACCTCTGGCAGTCAGATGGTGTCTTGCCTTTGTCACCCATGATCATGGCTTTTGATGCATTGTTTTAAAACCCAGACTCTGGAGAAAATGGTTCAAATATGGTAGCTGGATTAGGACTTTCAAACAAAAGTCGCTGCAACCTAAGGATCCTTGGGGTAGGGACACTCCAGAGACACTTGGAGACATGTTAAAAGCAGGTAAATTGAGGAGAAATTGAGTGTGTTTATTTTTGGGATTAATGCTTATAGGTTTGCAGAATGTATTGACTCAGTTTTCAGAATATTTTTAGCTCTGTGCAGAAAATAAAAGGGTGTCATTACAGCAAGCTGCTTCTTCATGTTGGGTCACACACTAGCTGTAGAGCTACTTCCCTCTAGGAACTCCAGTCCTGCAAAATGTTATATACATGTATATATTTAAAATGTTATGTAGAAAAAACGTTGTACATACATGCACATATGTGAACAAATTTAGTTTGAAACAAAGCAAAGGGGAAAATGTATGCGTGGGGAATTAGACGCTTGGACAATTTCAAAGACAGCACCTTAGTTCTTCAATTCCTTTCATTTCAGCAGGACATATGGAATGATAGAAAGTAGAAACTGTTGATCATAAAAGTTAATGGTGATGCTGTAATACTTTGCATGTTCTATATGGTACCCTTTTGCATTTATTACTTTAGATTAGTGCTTGAAAGATGAAATGTAAACAGCTAGTATCTCTAGCTGGTTTTATGCCTGTCTTACCATTTGAAAATCATAATTTAAAAAATTGCACATTTTTGTTTGCAAACACTGAGTGGAACCTAATGACTGGATCTCAATCTCTGCCCATCCATTTTTGTTGTCTATACCCAAAAAAGTTCAGTCAATGTTGGGGCAAAAAAACCCACAACAAAACCAACTTCAATGACAAAATGGAAAATCATTTCCATGTTATCCCTAACCTTCTTTTTTCAAGTCATTTTTCCTAAAATCAGTTTGTTATATGCATAAATCCTCAGTGAATTTTGCATATCCTTCATAAAATGCTAACATGTTTTCAGGAAAACTATGCTTCATTTAAAAAAATTATTGTCCATCTGCATAAGTTTGACAAAATATTTTATTCCTTTCCGTTTTCACCTCTGGTTTAATGGCTTTTGCACTTTTAATTGAGAAAAAAACAAACAACACACAAAATCCAACACCCCCCAACATTACCATTTCAAATATTACTTAATGTAACACTCTGCATATGAAACGTTTTCTCTTACAGAAGTTAGATTCTACCATGGGGCGTTAAAGAATAGCACACAGTTTCTTGTCTTCAATTAATTAATTCTTAAGCTCTGGGATTGCATAAATTATATCTAGAAACCATAAACCACCAAATCTTGGAAGTGTTAAGTATCTGGAATTTATATGGAGGTCAATTAAAGTTTCTACATTTCTGTCTGCCTGAGAGAAGGATCGGTCCATCAGTCTGGAAAACTCTTATCTCTTACTGCACTTCATGCCATATTTTGTATTTTACCTCTAGGTTTACGTATGTGTTTTTATCATACTTTGCTCTCAAAATCAGAAGGTGCAAAGGGAAGTGCATTGATGAAGATCACAGAAGAAAAAGCAAAATTATTGATTGTTTTCTCTTATTTACCTAAAAAGGCAATGCTTTTGGTATTATTCAGCAGTCATTGGCTTGCTTCCCCCTGTAATTGTATCTGTTTCTCATTGTTAAAGAATTCCTCATCCAAGCTAGTCTATTATTTCTGGAATTTGTAGAAAGGTTAGTGAGTCTCTAGAGTTGTGATTACTTTTTCTAGCTGACATTTATTGATCTCATTACCTTCATGCTCATATTTCAAAAACTTTATTTTACATTTTGTTACCATTTCAAAGATGACAGAAATGCTGCAGTGCTCACTGTATTAGAACTGTATGTAATTAAAATTTGTACTCCGTGTTTCATCAGAAATTCACTGTCAAAACCTCAGCATGTGTTGTTTACAAATTAGATTGTTATAATTAGAACACAAAATGACTGCAAAAATAGAGACTGAATTTATATTTGAAACAAACTTCTATTTCATTTCTGCACAGAGAATTGTGACATTTTTGGCTCTAAGCAAGTTGCTACAATACCATACTTTGGATGAAATCCGATGAAATCCACACCTGTGCAGATGCTTGCAAGCCCACAAAACACTTAAGCACATTTTAGGAGATACCAAGGAGGGGGTAGGAGCTGGGCAATTCTCGTGTTTGCTTTTTGTTTGGAAATGAATTTCACCATTTGAATTTATTACACATTTCCTTTTTATTTATTTTCACTGACATTTAAGTCATCGCAACAGTATTCTGAATTTTCTTCAAGGTATAAGGAAAGGTTGCAGTGACTTGAATGGAATTTACAAAATGCTTGAAACATTTTAAGCTATAAAGGAACAAAACTAGGTCGTAATATACTCCAAAAACTCTTAGTATACTTGTCTGTTTTAGAGAAAGTAAGTAGGTGTGAGTCTTGAAAAGAAATATTGTTTCATAGACACCTAATAATGTGAAGGACTCCATGTTCAGTAAACATCTGAATTCCAGAGGATTCTAGCTGACAAATGCTGCTGTCAGTCTGAAATTTCTCCTGTGCCTTTCACATCTTTCTTTGCAAAGTCTTTTTAAAGGTTGTCTGCCAAAGTATTAACGTGGACAGATGATGAAATGCTGGCAACAGGATATATACAGAACCAACAGGGTGATCTTGTGGTACTGCATAATAAATACTTCCATGGGAACATGCAGATCTGAGATAGCTTAGGTAGCACAGTGGTTTAACGGGTGTGAACATCTCAGACTCGAGTTCTGTACTGCTTTGCTGAAGACTGCTAAATCACCTCCCTGGTGTTGAGTTTCCTGAAAAAAAAATTAAAAAAAAATTGTCACTTAACTGAAGTGGGTAAAAAGAGAAAACCAGCACAGGAAACAAATTGGTATAGGTGTTGACCTTTTAAGCACACATATCAGTATTTCTATATTATTCCATTAATATATGGATACTAGACCCATTTATACATATGTAAATATAATATATACGTAATATGTAGATATATTTAGATTTTTTAGATATATAATATATTTAAAATGCACTTTATTGCTGACACTGCATCAGACATTACATTCTTTTATTTCTTCTCAAGTTCTACAAAAGGGTTGCTTTCTCCTTGTCATTTTCTCTCTGGAGGGGCTTAGTGAACTACCATACTAAGTGGCCCTCTCCATACAGAAACTAGCTTTAGCTACTTGTTATTTCTTTCTTATGACCAGAGTGTATATAGTTCCAGGGTCAGTGATCTTTATCCAACCTGTGTGACATCTCAAGCATTCCCCCTCAAACCTCTCTTTTCTCAAGCTGAATTCTCATTCACTTTGTAAACAATAACATGATTTCTTTTCTAACATATGTGATTTGAGAGTCCTTTGTAAACTGTATGTGATCCTATGCCAATTAATAAGCCTCAAAGGCTGAAGATGTAGCCAGAGGAAAAAAAACACCATGTATGTGCTGACAGTGCCTTATGGAAATGCTAGTGCAAGGCAAAAAGGGTGATACTAGCTTGTCAAGCTGAAATCGTCTATATGTTGTGGTTTAACCCCAGCTGATGACTAAGCACCACGCAGCTACTTGCTCACTTTCCCCCATTGGGATGGTGGAGAGAATTGGAAAGACAAAAGTGAGAAAACTCATGGGTTGAGATAAAGACAGTTTAATAGATAAAGCAAAAGCTGTGCACGCAAGCAAAGCAGAACAAAGAATTCATTCACCACTTCCCATCGGCAGGCAGGTGTTCAGTCATCTCCAGGAATGCAGGGCTCCATCACAGCTAACGATTACTTAGGAAGATAAATGTCATAACTCTGAATGTCCCCCCTTCCTTCTTCTTTCCCCAGCTTTTTATTGCTAAGGATGACGTCATACGGCATGGTATACTCCTTTGGTCAGTTGGGGTCAGCTGTGTCTCCTCCCAACTTCTTGTGCACCCCCAGCCTACTCGCTGGTGGGGTGGTGTAAGGAGCAGGAAAGGCTTTGACGCTGTGTAAGCACTGCGCTGCAGTAAATAAAACATCCTGTATTATCAACACTGTTTTCAGCACAGATCTGAAACATAGCCCCATACTAGCTACTGGGGAGAAAATGGACTCTATCCCAGCCAAAACTAGCACACTATGGAAGTCATGGCAGGTGTTGTCTGTATTGGTGCACAGAGAGTGCAAGCATGTATGTTCCTTCAGGTAATGTAAGACAGGCTACCATAATATCAAGAGAAAGGAGACGGCTTACTCAGTGGAAAAATCTACACGACAGAATTTGCCTTCATCATTCCTTTGCAACGGGAGTCCTCTCCTGTTCCTAAGCTGCTTTATTCTGTCTGTCCTTGGAGCACTCCTTGAAACGACTGAGTATGAGTAGGGAAAGGGATTGACAGCTGTGGTTATGTTGGTTATTGAAGCTGACGTATCTGTGGCTGAAACATATGCCAACAGCCTCTCTGGCTGGTGGAGAGCTTAAACAATATTTTCCTTCTCTTCACATTTTTTAAAAGTAATTTTAAAATAGCTGTCCTCCATTTAATATTCAATTCTAGTTCCTAATAATAAAATACAACAACTTTACTCACCTTTTAGGTATTAAGGCCACTAGCACATACAGTGCTAACCCCAGGAGATCACCCTGATGACAACCAATGAGCAATGAAAAATGTGAATCACCTCTCTTGTGGATGTCCAGCAAGTAATTAAAGTTTTGGTGGGATTTAGCAGTAAGAAAACGTAAGAAAACTACAGGACTTGAAATGCAAACCATATTCTTCCTTTAGAAAGAGATTGATGTATTAAATATTTATGCAAACATAATAAATCGGCAAGTGTATGAAAACACTGCTACACCTTCATCTCTTTCATATATCATCTCCCTGAAAAAAACGATTTGCTACTAAAATAGAATTGGAGCTCTGGTATATGATTTTCTTATCAGTGATTATTCTTTCTATGTCCATCCTAATTTAGGTAAGAAGAAAGCAATGAATTTTATTTCTAAATAGAAAATGGAAGATATCAGATATCTTTAAATCACTTTACATACTGCAGTATCACCTAGTAATACTTAGCATTCTCCTTTATGACTGCTGTTACACTATTGAGTAATTATCACAATAACTCTGAAGGAAACATACTGTCTTTTTTTAGTGATAAAGAAAGTAATGCAGAGAGGTTGCTGAATGTCACATAAAAGATATACCAAAGAAAATTTAGAGTAAGGTTGAATTATTTGAATGAGATTCTTGTTCAACTATATGGCTTTCTTAAAAGCAGTGGAGCATGAGCCTATGAGAAAAGTAGGGCGTGATTTACCACTCTTTGCTGATGTATATACATGCCCTTTGGTTTGATCATCATGAAGACTGCTGTATTTGCTGGCTACACAATTAATAGCAAGCTGTAGACTATAAAGTGATTGTTCAGCACTTAGACATTCCAAAAAGCTCCATCCAAAGTAAAATAGTGTCATTGATTCTGCATGGACTAGAGAGTAGAATAACTTAGACATCAATGCTTCAAGTGTATAAACCTTGACAGATTCAAGTTTTGGGTAATTGAAAGATGCTTACATAAGTGATTCACAAGAGGAATGTAACTACTATTTAGATAAAAAGAGGCAGCCTGGGATTAAAAATGTTTGGATAAGCAGTATTACGTTTACTTCAAATGGAATAAACTAGGGAAGGACTAACATAATCTAAATTAATTAAGAAATAAAGACAGATATAATGAAGCGTTTTATAATACTTACTTCAGGAAAAAATGTAATTGGTGTCTTTTAAGGCTCAGGAAAAAAAGAGCAGAGATTTGAAGTTGCCATTTCACTGAAAGCAAAACAAAGAAGCTTTATGCAGACCAGCTCACCTTGTATTTTTACATTCACCAGGAATTCTAAATAAGAATCAAACTTTACAAAATGTTCCCCAAAATATATGCTGTACTGAGAAAAACATTCAGGATAAAGTTTATTCATGTGATCTACAGAAATGTTGACTATTTTAGTATATGGTTCTAATTTACAAAGAATTAGGACTCTGGATTTTAGATAATGTCTTCAGGTAGAATGAGAGGACAACTAATGTTGTAACAGCATATTTGATGATTTTGTAAGAGTTTGCTATCATATGTGAGCATATTTAAGAGGTGAAAGGTTCTAGAGAAACTCTGATTCTCTTGACCTCAAAAACTGTCATTGGTTTCAGTGGGGCAGGATTTTGCCTTTCATGTCAACCCTGAGGAATCAGCTGTAGTTAGGGATCACTAGAATTGAGAAGAGTTAGAGGTTGGGTGCATGGGTTAGAGGAACTGAGGGTGGATGAATATGTAATTTAAGCATTTATAATCCAAAGATCTGCATATATTGCGAGAACTTGATTTATAGCTTTAAAATCTCCATGACGTCTGACGATAACATATACTGTAAAGCTGCACTAGGGCATTGATTCCTGTTATACATCAGGAACCATGTTGTCTGTTTTTATATCAGAATTGTCTTGCCAAGGTGTTCATCTCACTCACTGTCCTGGTTTCAGCTGGGATAGAGTTAATTTTCTTTCTAGTAACTGCTGTGTTTTGGATTTAGTAGGAGAACAGTGTTGGTAACATACTGTTTTGGTTGTTGTTTAGTGATGTTTACATTAGTCAAGGACTTTTTCAGCTTCCTGTAGAAGCTGAGAGGGAGCACAGACAGGACAAGCTGGCTGAAAGAGTATTCCATACCACAGATGACATGCTCAGTATATAAACGGGGGTTGGCCGGGGCGTAGAAATCCACGATTGCTGCCTGGGGTGGGCTGGCTGACTGATCATCGGGTGGTGGGAGCAACTTGTGCTGTGTCACTTTACTTTGTATATTCTTTTACATTAATAATAATGACAATAATAATTATTATTATTCTGTTATTGTTCTATTAAACAGTCTTTATCTTAATCCACTGGCAGGTGCAGGAAGTGAGCAAGTGGCTGTATGGCCCTAGTTGCTGGCTGATGTTAAACCAGGACACTCACTCGCCCAGTACTGTGAGGAAGACCACTTGTAAAAATCACATCAGTATTAGGGTATGTTCTTGCTGTAGGGTCCACTTGGGTTCTGCGTTGGAAAACATCTCATGTTAAACTAACTCAAGAGAGAATAACCAGACTGAAACAGTGTTCAAGCTGTGTGTACACACCCTCTCTTCTTGTTTGGTTGCTAAAGTAAAATTTCTAGAGGTGTAGTGCCAGAAGATTCTTTGCACTCCTTGAGTTTTCTCAAGTCTGGAGGCATGCAGAAGGATGTCTTTGTTCTTTCTGAGCACACTAAAGGGATTGTGGAAAACATTTTAGGACTGGGGCCCTTGAGTGGATCTAGCCTGTATCCACACGGAGGAATGGTTATGGTAGGAGCCGGCAAATCATACTAACTGTATTTTTTACCTACATAGCAGAGAATATCAGTATAATGGACTTCATGTGCAGAAGGAACTCATACTAGGAGCAATACTTGAATTAAACTTTAAAAAAAATTCACAGTGTAGACAAGGTTTTAAGAGTATGTCTGCACTGTACAGCTTAATGCCACAAAGAAGCATACGAATTAGCTTAAGCAATAAAAGTAATATGACTGCGTTAATACGGTTCTTTGCTGCCTGATTTTCAGAGTATATTTGTGTCAAAACTAGCAGCTTTAGATCTAGGCTGGGTATTTCAATTTGACACTACATTGTGCAATACGGACAATCCCTACAAAGAATAATTAGAAAATGCTTACAGACTTTTTTGGGGGGCAATAAATGCTAAGTAATCTTTATTAATCATAAAAACCTTTGTAAACTGAGAGGCTAGATGAACTGAAGAACACTTCATTATTCTAATCATCATCTCTTAGTGACAGCTGACCTGCTTCTCTACTTCCTTGCATCTTGAAAAGTCACTAACACTTCTGCAAAGAAAGCATAATGTTCTGAAAGGTAGTATTTTACATCCACCGTGCTCAGCTGAAAATTACTTTATGACGTCTAAAGTAGTGAAGGATTGGACCCAGATGAAACTACTAATAGTTAAGGCTCATATTTCTACATGACCTGTGATGAAAGAGAAGAAGGTGCAGCATCTCCAGAGACTTGGGGGAATGTTCAGGGAGTGCTATAATTAATATCTAATCGTTTCATTTGACAACTCTTAATCTCATTTTCTCAGGCTTGCGTCCTACAGATTGTTTATAAATTAGATTGGTGGTCATAGTAACTATTCCCCTGAGTTTGCAAAGTGAAGTGAGTCTAAAACGACTCCTACTTTTCACAGCAGGGTCAATTGAGCACATCATCCTTCTCAGCAGCATAAAATGAGTACTGTGCTGTCTACTCTGGGGCAAATCATTTCCCTTTCATACAGTCTTGGTAAATGAACTGTGGAAGGCTCTAAGTTTAAGGAGGAAAGTACTATCCCCTTAGTCTACGGTGAAGCTTTTGCAGAGTTTCAGCTTGTGCTGAAGGTCCTCTGCCGGTGACATGGACTGGCCAGTCTGTCTGTGTAGCGGCAACGCATAACCGTGCATCTCTATTGTACGCATGTGGTGTGAGTCCTCTGTATCCCCTTCCTCATCCTGTAATCATCATCAGCTCCGTGGAGCAAAGGGCTTTCCATGTCTCTTCTCAAGAGAAAAGGCACTGAGACCTCTGTGCAAGTCATTGAGATGAGACATGAATTCTCTTTCTGTTTTGAGAAACAACAGCTGCCATCGTAGAGAAGCAAAGTTTTGGGAAGTTCATTGCATTGCCAGGGAGAAACAATGTTTGCCTTTACTTCCGGAACTGCATATTCAGTGCAGAGTCAGAAAGTCAAGCTGCAGACCAAAATTCAAGCTGAAGTTAATACTTTAACAGGGTTGCAGAGGAGTAACTTCCAAAAAATCTTGTCGTTAACAAAATACGTGTTAACAAGAATAAATTTCAAGCCACTCACACAACTGTGATTTGTAGGAGAAAATCATCACAAGAACTCATTTTTGCCACCAAATTAACAGCGAGTAACTTCTTTCAGGATGGTAGTGTAATCTCAAAAGTCACTTTCCAATGTGAATTTTTACTTCGGGAAAGTCCTCTACAGGTCTGTTGTGGGCGCTGTATTGCTCCCAATCCCCACAGACTGATTTGTACTGATGTGCCTGTTTAATCTGTCACCCACAACACCCTTTGGCAGGGAGCACCACAGCACAGCCACACATTACGCAGAGAGCCAAGTCCTTTTATTTATTTCGCACCTGGGTTTTACCAGCTTAATTGGGCCCCCACCCCCCAGTGTTTTACATAGCAAAACGCAGCTATGGTTAACATAGGGATGTTCTTAATATGTTACTTTCAGCTTTGTTTATTCCAAGCTTAGATACATTTTCTTTTCTCTGTAACACTATGTATTTATTAATAAAATAGATAATAGATCTGACCATTTGCACATATACACATATACACAGAGATAATCAGATTTTATACTATATGGGAAACACTCTATACAAAGACTGTACAATGTTATTTTAGGTATACAGGCAAAAAATGACATTTGGTTTGTCATGACCTTTTTGCCTATACAGTTCAGCGGCTCGTGTGAGATTTTCTTTTTAATTTACATTCGGTGCATAGAAAGATAGCTCTCGGGAGGCTGAAATCAGAACGAGCGTGGCTTTATCAGTTTCATTCACTAAATATCTGAAAACATAGGATTTTTACAGGATTAAATGAAAAATTTGAAATAATTCTTATCTACAGTTTAGAGTAATCTACTTAGAAGAAATGAAAGGTCTGCAGGTGAGCAGTAAGGCCGTGTGATTTATCGATTTATTTTTATCTCCCCAGTAAGTAAGAGAGCAGAGACGACACTTGTGACCTGATGAAAGGCAGCTGGGTGCGCAGCGCCGGGTGCCAGCCGCACCGCACCTGCCTCTTGCGGAGAGGGGAACGCAACAACCTGTTTCGGCTGTTCAGTGATGGAAGAATTTTACACCCGCGACCCTAAGTCGGTTAGGTCGGAAACGACACCGGTGTCAGACCTAAATTCAGCAGCTTTCAGGGGGGACGATGGAGAGGAGCAGGGTCGCACGCTGGGGGGGGGTCCCGGCGGTCTGGCCGCGGTCCTGGGCGAATTCCGCGCTTCCAGCCGGCGGCGGAGCCGGAGCAGCGATGTTCCCCGTTAATCCAGCGCCGGGGGGGACGGTGCCCGCACACATTCCCCGCCCCGCACCCCTGAGGGCGGGGGCAGCCCCCGGGACGGCGGCGGGGAGGGGGCAGCGCAGCCAGAGGCAGGCGGAGTAGGGACGTTGCCCCCCCCACCCCCGGCCATAGAAGGCGGGAAAGTTGGGAGAAGAGGAGGAGAAGGAGGAGGGCGGCCAGCCCCCCCGCCCCCCCCGGCCCCCCCCGCCGGCGGGGGGGAGGCGAGGCGCGGCGCGGCGCCGACTGCAGCGGCGGCACGGGAGGAGCGGGGCGGCCAGGGCTCTCCGCGGCGGCCGGCTGCATCCACCACCCAGCCCGGCGGAGGGAGAGAGCCATGGGGAGCAGCCGCCGCTCGAGCCGCCGCGGAGAAACTCCCCTCCTCGTGCCGGCTGCCGGTGGCCTGCTCTGAGGAGGAGGCAGAAGAGGAGGAAGAGGAGGGTGGGAGGGAAGGGGCCGTGGCAGCGGCGGACTGTGCAAGTTGCGCTCTGCCCTTTCTTCTTCTTCTTCTTCTTCTTCTTCTTCTTCTTCTTCTTCCCGGGCCCGTCTCCTACCCGCGGAGCAGCATGCGGACTGGCCTCCGCGCCCCCTCAGATGTGCTCTGGCTGCCGCCGCTGCTGC